>BMAU01000465.1:1310000-1910000 GCA_019973935.1 Trichonephila clavipes | reverse complement strand
GGGCAATTTTCTCATTCACTCTCGAGCGCAAAAGTTTCACTTCAAAAATTATTTTGCAACTATTCCAACAAGATTCAATTATTGTTCTTAGATGAATTTTAGAATATTCTGATACCATCATATTAGAAACACATGGTCTAAATTAATATTTTCTTTTGTTTTCAGATGCTTGTGGACTATCGGATGTGGCCCATATCGAAGGTCTTCAAGAAAAATCTCAATGTGCCCTGGAGGAATACTGCCGTACTCAGTACCCCAACCAACCTACCAGGTTCGGCAAGTTACTACTTCGTCTGCCATCCCTCAGGACTGTCTCATCCCAAGTCATAGAGCAACTATTTTTCGTCAGACTGGTGGGCAAGACGCCCATAGAGACACTCATCAGAGACATGCTGTTAAGTGGTAGTTCTTTCAATTGGCCATACATGCCTCTGCAGTGACCCAGAGAATTGCTCAATCAGGGATTCCTGCAGATTTCGGTGGCGTGGACCGCCACTGTTCGGTTGTGACACCTCTTTGTCTCAAGGAAACACCTCTAGACCTGCGACAGCTTCGACCATTCCATTCGGTATCTCACCGTTCGTTGTTGGGCCACTAGCGATGTTCTCTAAGGATTGTTCGATTGTTTTTTCTGTAAAAAAAATGGGATGTTGGTGCTTCAGTGACAGAAGATAATTGCCAAATTTCGAATGAGTTGTTTTCTTGTAACTTTTTCTTTCTTCTTTTGAAAAAAGTTATGAATTATTTTAGCTGCCGTAAAAAATTTGGTTTATATATAAAAAAAATTTTCTTTAAGAAAATAATTTGTTAATTTTATGTTTTGAGAAAACTGATTGCAGTATTAAGATCAAAACTTCATTACATCAAGTTTTTTTTCTTTTTTTTTTTCTTCACGTTTTTGTGGATTTTTCCCCTTAAGTACAAGACTTGGTTTAATCAAATTTTGTTTCCTTTTTTTTTTCAATTTTCCTGTTGTTGTACAGAATTTGGTTAAATCAAGTTTTGTTTCTTCATTTTCACAGTCTTGTGTCCCCCTCCCCCTTTTTTTTGTTGTATTGATTGAAATAAAATGATTAAATTTTTTCTTCTGTCATTTACAGAAAACCTGTGTTATCCTTTGAAATAGTGATGTTTATTTCAAATGCATACCTTTTTTTTATTTATCTTTACTTTTGGAGCAAATATTATTATTTAATAATAAGTTTTCCCTCTTCAAAAATTTGATTTTTATTTGTAAAATAAATTTTGCTTGAGGAAAACACAAAAGGTATCCACTTTGAATTGATTTTTTCTCGAAATTTAGCATTACTACTAAAAGAGCTATAAAACAGGTTTTAATTATTTTTATTAAATTCTAATGAATTTTTTCCTTATTAACTTCAGTTTTGAGAATGAAACGGTGATGCATCGCACAATCAGATGTCAAAAAAGGAAACTGTCCTTATAAACAAACTTTTATTTGTTAATTTACTTTAGAATTTAATTTTAGGTATTTTTAAAGATGAAATCAAGTTCTTTTTGTCAATTTTTACTTCTTACTTTCTACGTATTTAAATGTTATATTTAAATACATAAAAAAAAATGTCAGCCTTATTACATAACAATACTAATTTCGTGTATAATGTTTACGTTCAGAAAACTGAATTTCGAAACTCTGTTAAGGTATCCGACTACTTGCGACAACTTTTTTTTTGTTGATAAAATAGAGATATGGGGGGGAGGGATTTTGTGATTTTTAGATTTATTTAATATATTTTAAGGAAAAAATCCTAAAATTGAAAACAGAAAAAAAATTTATTATTAAAATGGGAAAAAATTGATGAAAATTTACAAAAAATTACATAAACGGGGCCCGCTCTGTACAAAAATTTTATGAACAAATTCCGAATTTTTAAATTTTAATGTGTTACTTTGTTATTCCTGTTTGAAATGACCTTCAGGATAAGATATATTTTTATTTTTACAAAAACTAGAGCACTTTATCTTGATTATATGAAATTGCTTAAAAACACAGCGATTATATTCACATAAAGGACTGTAAATTTTGTAATAAAACAGAGATCGATAAATCTGAAGGTTAAACTTTTTCCCTTCTCCATAATGTTAAAAATGACCAAGTGTAAGGAACATTTTTGAAAAACTTTTCACAGTCATGAATTTTTTTTTTTGTACATTTATTGCACTGTTTTCTTTATTTTAATGGGAGCTTTTAAAATTTTGATTAGTTTTTTTAAAAATCATATGTGGAGTAACACGTTTTTAAAAACGCTGGAAATTCTTGTACATTTCAATCCATAACTTTTTTTTTTTTTTTTGACAAAAGCTCTCATTAAAATATTTATTTGTATAATATTAATATATGTGCAAAATTTCAAAACTATTAAATGAGTAGTTTTCAAAATGTTCCTTTTGTGTTGAAATTTACACATTTGAGAAATAGTGATTTAAAGTAAAAACTTACCTTTAACTAATACATTCCAGAGCCATAACTTGGGGGTTGCTTGGATCATCTGCAAGATCATCCTCTTGTCTGCATTTTAACAGTCTGTTTTTAATTCTAGCTTGTTTGGTTCTTTGTGAAATTGCATTTTCCGCTTTCCTTATATGTGCATGATCTGTCCCTATCTCCGCAATGTTAAAAATGATCAAGCGTAAGGAACATTTTTGAAAAATTGACCACTTGTACAATCCTGAATTTTTTTTTTTTGTACATTTATTGCACTGTTTTCTTTTATTTTAATGGGAGCTTTTTTAATAATTTTGATTAGTTTTTTTTAAAAAAATCATATGTGGAGTAACACGTCAAAAATTTTAAAACGCTGGAAATTCTTGTACATTTCAATCCATAAATTTTTTTTGAATAATTTTATTGACAAAATTTCTTATTAAAATATTTATTTGTATGATATTAATATATGTGCAAAATTTCAAAACTATTAAATGAGTAGTTTTTTCAAAAATGTTCCTTTTGTGGTGAAATTTACACTTTTGAGAAATAGTAATTTAAAGTAAAAACAGACATCATACATTTAATTAATACATACCATTACCATAACTTGGGGATTGCTCGGATCATCTGCAAGATCATCCTCTTGTCTGCATTTAAGTTGTCTGTTTTTGATTCTAGCTTCTTTGGTTCTTCGTGAAATTGCCTTTTCCGCTTTCCTTATGCGTGCATGATCTGCTTCTTGCAATGCTCGACATGTATAAAATCCAGGTTGAATATTTAATAAATCTAAAACTTTTAATTTGGTAATTAAGCCTTGATTATATATAGATATAGATTCATATACCCCGGTTTTTAAAGTTCCCAATTGTACAAAAACAGTTTTTGGAATTATGGACCATATAACACTATTTAAGCTCTCATTACAATTTTGTGTCTTACCGTATTTCAGGGCTTGAAAGATCTCTAAATACTTTTTTTTATGCAATGCATAATTGCAATTGGTAAATTATGTTTATGTTTATATGTATCACCTTTCAGTTTGGACATAATCAATACCACCTAATTTCCCAAGGGGCATAAAACCATGTTGTGGATTCAAATCTGTTGAGATTTTACCCAAATAGTTGTTTCATGGCTGACAAATTTCTGAAACCATTTCTTTGAATTTGTCTATTTCTGCATCAGTCAATCTGTTACGGTCCTAGAGATTTTTTGTCCTCGAGCTTTTTGCCTTTTAATTTTAATTTTAATGCCCTTCGCGACCCACACATTCTAATTTTTCAATGTTGAATCTTTTTTTTGATTCTAAAACTGCTTTGTACGCTTTAGAATCCCTTATCACCCAAATACTGCGTATATCTCAAATTGTGTAGTACCTCTGAGCGATTGAAGATTTGTGATTTTTTCCAAAGTATTTGCCGATCATCACTATGTAAATTGCCGTTAAAATGACATGAGCATTTCCAGATAATATTTCGGCATCAATAACTTTCCCAGTGTCCACACTAACTGCCGTAAAACACCATTGAGAGAAGTATGGCCCCTTTTGCCAAAATCTATAGCCACAGGAACATTTGGGTTACCATTATTAAATGATAGTGTTTTTGCAGAAGCTAATGCCATAGACACTTTTATTTTTAATGCATGCAAAATGGCAAATTCATAACTCCACAAAATACTTTCGCAAATTGACCTCATAGCAAAAGTCTAGTATTCAAAATACACTTTTGTATCTTTTTTATTAACAAAGTGTTAAAACCTGGTATTGAGAAGTGGTTGAATAAGACCACAAAATTCACAACATAAAAATTTTATGGCGACAAATTGTTTTTTATTTTTAAATACATTTGTTTCAAAACACTAGAAAACAGCGGAATGTCAATAATTTCACAAAAGTTTTCAGATGAATTAAAATGAAACATACTCATCATTAAACTTACCTAATTTTGATTTTGATGATGAGAATTTTAATATACATACTTGCAGGTTGTTCTTGTCCATTTTTCAAATCCTCAGAAGCTGAAGAATAATTACTTGATCCAAATTTTCTTCTTTGAAAAGTTTTGTTGCAAACCGAGGCATATTAATCAGATATTTTGAATTTTTATCTGATGAAAACTGAAAAGAAATTTGTTATATTCAACGAAAAAAGCAGCACGTGAGTTACCCAGAAGTAAACAAACAGCTACAATTATTCACTTCACTTCTTTCCTAGTTGATTTGCCGATCAAAATAAATACTTTTAATCAATTTAAGTTATTTGACGAGGCTGAAAAGTAGCATGTGTCTTTTGTTTTGAAAAACAATCAGCTGTTTTGGGATTTGACAGACGTAAACAACTTTTTAAAAAAATATTAAAAATAAATTCAGCTAGAACAAAAATATAAACTTTGTATCAGAAAGAGAAACGGTTGAATTTTATTTTTCAATCGAAATTGAAAAATCGATTTTGGCATCGATTTTCGTGAAGTGACCCCCTTAAAACACTTCTACTGTTATACACAGAATATGCACAAAAAATTTCAGCAAATTATTTTCAAAACTCTTTGAGCAATCGCTGTCCCCGTTTGAGCTTTTCGAAAAAAAACACATTTCGAGTAAAACGCATTTTAAAGTTTGACATCTTGTGTAAAGTTATGGCATCTGCTTTTACTAAAACACTTGCAGTTTTTGTTCTAGTGAATGGAAAATAAAAAACTTGGTATTTTTATTAAGCTAATAAGATGGCCTATAAAATAAAATCATAAGAAAAATTTGTCAATTTTTGAAAAAAAAATGATTTTAGGGTAGTCGGATGCCTTAAATAGAATTAATTACATAAATTTTAGCTTCTGCTATTGATATAATAAATGCTTTTATGTGTTATTTAGATTAGACAGTTTACAAATACCAATGGTGGTTGAGGACACACAACTTCTCTCTCTCTCTTCTGGTGTCTGAATTCTTCTAATCCTACAACAGTTGTAAGGATCTCGCCTCCGCACCCAGAGATGTGGGAGAAAGGGAAGGAAGACTAGCCATGTTCAAAATCACTTAGCATATTGCAACACAAACAACAACACAAGTTCAGTTAAGTATGAGGCTAAGCAAATTTTAAAATCCTAGAAATTCCCCTAACAACTCCATCTTCACAGCAATTTATGACCAAATGATTCAAGCATGATTGGAAAAACTAAAAAAGTTCTTTTGTTTCAAAATTTCGACAAAAAAATTATACTCAAAATTCTTTTGACAAACCTGCCAGATATTACCAATAGCCTAATTCTAAATTTAGGAATTCAGAATTCAGCACACTTAGAAGTGTAAGACATGTGCTTACTAATTCTATTAGCTCTTAACAAAATATAATTTTATTATTTTCATTCCGTCGCACTGTGTGTGTGTGTGTGAGAGCTCTCTATCCCCATACTGATCTAAACTTAACTGCTAGTGAATTTTTGTCCATTTAAATTAGGTAATTGCTCCTTCAATGCATTTTGATACTACCGTCTGCTTTTTTTAAAAAAAATCGGCATTTTCCATTTGCAGTCACTAATTCTAGATGGTAAGTAATTATTGTTTTACAGTTTGGAGCTCCATCGTAAAAAAATGTTTTTGCTTAGTATGTTTAAAGGACAGCTTCGTATTTTAACATCGAGTTTTGCTCCATGTACTCAGCAGAGGTGAAAAAAACCATTAGCCAATGGTGAAGTAAACTTATTTAAATGCATATTTTTTTTTAATTTAATTTTAACTTTGCATTCCCACTTAACATTTTCTTTTCTTTCTGTTTTAGATTTGTTTGATTTTTCATTCTATTATAAATATCTAAAAAAAGAGCTTTTAAAAAAATTCTTTTCAATACGTTTAGAAAAAAAAAGTTCGTTTACTTTAAAAAAATGTACTAATTATTAGATTTAGTGTAATACATATTCACTTTTGGCTAATGAATAAGAATGCAAAAGAAGCCATTCAACAAATCCAAAATGTCTCATACATTGGTTCATTTGGCCAGTGATTGTATGTACTTGTAAATACTTCAAATGTAGTTATATCAACATTCAGAGTACCGACGCGCGCTCTTCTAAGTGAAATAGCATTAGTTTAATTTCGCATCTGAAAAGGCATAAAGTTTTTTTTGTTTTGCGTGAGTTATGTTGCATTTTAAGAATATGTTAAGTTTCGTATGACATTTATAAATATATATACGTATCGAATTGAAGATTATTTTCTTTAAAAAAAACGTATTGTCAAAGGTTGCTATTTTAATTAAAATTTGATGTTTACCTCCTAATATAGATAAAGTTTATAATTTAACAACTACCGAATTAATGCAAATTTTCTGAAAACAAATGAAATTGTATTCAGAAAACTCAAAATTAAAACGTATTCATATCCCAAACTTAATTCTACCTCTTCCAATTAATTATTTAACAGCAGTTGATGATTTCCATACATTTCTGTGAATATCATGATTGGTATCATTTTTGTATGGCAGCGCCATCTATCGCACGCAAAAAGTAATAATTGATAAAATTGATCAGTGAAATAGAAGTAAACATGTTTTAATTTTTAAAATTCAATGATCATGAAGTTAGCAAAGAGGAACTTTTATAGTACAAAATGACTAAATCTACTCTTTTATTTTGTAAATAATTGCATCATCACTAGTTTAAAACAATCATATCTGCGTCTCGGTACTTTAAAGTTGAACATAAATATATTCAAATAAATGCAGCTGAAATGCATGGTATAAATATTTCATCTAAAAAAAAGTTATTTCGTAATGATCTTTCCTTAAAAGTAATTATATTTCTCATTTAATGTCTTTATATAACTTTTATTTGCTAATAATTAATGAAAATTATTATTATTATTTCAATAAATATCACTTGTTAGTTATGCACTTGTATATTATACATATATAAATATATATTTCGCATTTATAGAGTTGTATGACTGATATTTTTTTTTTATACAGATAATATTTTAATATAAAAGGAGGATATGTGTCTGAATATTAAATCATGTATAATTTAATACGTATTTTTAATAGAACTCATTTTTTTAAAGTTATTTTTTCAAATAAAAAGAAAAGAGACTTGGTTGATAAATATTAAATATTACTCTTAACTTTAATTAGCTACATTTTATTCAAATTTAATATGCAAATTAATCTAAAATCAAGCCACAATAGAGTTGAAGTTGAATGTTTAGAGTCCAGCATCACAGTGCAGCAAAATCGTATGGTGAAATGGAAGACATTTTTCTCAAAGCAATTTTTTGTACTGGTTAATTTATTGTGAAGTATTCAGAAAGAAATAAAATGTTCGAAAGATCATTATGAAATAACTTTTCTCTTTATCGCGTTGTACAGAATCACAGGCTGTTATAATGTGTTCAGTCAACTGGCTTTTTTGGTGGTGTATCATGTGGTATTCCCTGATATTTGATCTTGCACAAGTTCTATGTAAAACTGTCTGTAATGTATATTGTGTTATAATATTGTTGAACCCTTGTTATGTGTATATTTTGAAACATATCCTTTTTTGGAACATTGCATGCATACATAAAGGAAAATCTACGTAAAAAATTAAATAACAAGTATCTAATTTTTGAGAAAATTAATTTGTTTACCATTATTTAAAAAATTAGTTTCAACTTTATCGGTCTGCTTGGAAATATTAATAAAATATACATTAAATAATATATGTGTTGTGATAATCAATATTCGTAATATTTTGTAGATTGTTTTCCTTTTTACATTTGATTCTGCTTACAATGATAAACTTTTACATAATAATGATTACAATAAATACTTTTAAAAAAGTTTATATTATTAATGAAATTATTTGATAAAATAATTATTGAAATTTATAGCTTTGATTCCTTTCTATATGTAAATTAAATAAGAACGGGTCTGCATCTCTTAAAAAAAAAAAACTTTAAAATCAGAACTCTTCTTTAATATTATTTTAATTATTGGTTGTTTTCTCAATGCATTTCAAACAAAATTTTTGTATTACACAAGATATATATTGTGGAATAAGCAAATTTTTGATTATATTGAAATTTGACTAACGAAAATGGAATTTCAATATGATTATTTTGATGTATTTGTGTAATTTAATACATATACATCATATTATGATGCATATATATGTGGGTATCTTTATAAAAGTAAAAATATATCTTAAGATATACTTTATAAATAGAAGCTTTAAGATATACTTTATAAATAGAAGCTTTAATAAAAAATAGACCCAATAAAAAGACTCAGACCCCCCCATTATATCAAAAAATTGTAATAACTTTTATGTTTCAAAAGTATTACTTATTGTATTAATACATTTTTCAAGTTAATATTGATGAACTATGTTCTAGTGCAATTTAAAAAGTTATGTTTTTCTTCAAATAAAGGAAGGAAAAAAAGTTTCTGATGCAAATAAAAAAAAGAATTTAAGAAAATTTAAGAAAAATGATATATATATATATATATATATATATCTGTATTTAGTTTCATGAGAAAACTTCTGATATACTTCATGAAATATGAGTATAAATTGCAGATTTTGTGGTTTCCCCCTATGTGTAGTATGATTTAAAAAATTTCTTTCTTTTTTTTTTTTTTTTTTTTTTGCATTTTTAAACTGAATAATTATGTATTCCTTTTATCAAAATATGCCTTATAACGCTGTGTAAAGTATTTTAATGAATATAACATGTCGTTTTACTGAACTGTGAAAGAAAGAACATCATGTGAATATATCAACGTGGAATGGAAAAATAAAAAGTTTTGTTGACTTATATTTATTTGTCTGTTTTAATTGTCTTTCATGTGTCTGTTTTTTTTAATACGAATTTCAAACATTTTAATTATTTTATTTTTTTGGATGATATATTAAACCTTTATAATAAATTTTTCAAAACATAAAAATAATTGAAAAGTATGACTATTTTTTGTAACATTTCTAATGAACTTTAGTATATGAAATCTTATAATTAGTACGCCAAAGAAAAAAAAATCATAATAAAAACAGTATTTATTATGAAACAAGTTCAAGAGCAATTGGAAAATACAACAGATTTTATGAAAAATAAGGTAATTAGCTGAGGCGTAGCTACCGCCGTATCAATGATACGGGGCCCAACACTTGTAACTACTATCGCATTAACAGGGCGCTCATATCTCAAAAAGGGCCCAGAAAGAAGGATTTTGATACAGGGTCCACTCAGAACTAACTACGCCAGTGGTAATTAGGTTTGTGTTTATATATATTGTATACAGAACAAAAATTGCATCCCAATTTTTGTATATTGATATTCAAATCAAGCACATTTTTTAAATCGTTTCAATTTCTTGAGATTTTTATAAATAATTTAATATAATTGTTTCTTAAATGAGTTGTTCTTGGCTTCTTTAGTTAACATAGCAAACTAAAATTATAAAATTCATTTAATAATTTCAAAATCAATTTTTTTCGTCTTGAAATACTGAATAAATATTAAAATTTATTCTCACTCGAATATGTCGATAATATTTAATCTTGTTCGTATTTATTACAACAGAAGGACTCGATGTATAATGCGTCAAATCATTTTTGTGTGCAATTTCTTATTCGGAATATTCAAATGTGTTCATCAGTTAAACAAGAATACTATCATTTTGATAATTATTTTAACAAAAATATTTTATTTTTAAATCATTCAATGTCAGTTTAAATTATACATAAAAATAAGCTTTCATGGAGGATTAATAATGAATGTGCCTTTTTTAGTTAAATGCAGCCAGTTGTGATGTAACAAAGTTAATATCCTCAGTTTTAAAAGTATCTTGAAACCCTTACAGTTTATGATCTAATTTCTTAAACGACAGAAAAAAATTTGGGACATTTAGAACATGTAACCTTATCTCAATAGTTTAATTTTTTTATTTTGGTTTTCTGCAATTTTTAAATATTTTTTGGGGAAAAAGGAAAATTTGCAATAGGCATTAAAATTTTTTATCGCATATTTAAATGTGCCAAAATACTAAATTTACTTTGAATTTTCAAATGAAAAAAAAATTATTGTGTTTATAAATGATATATTCGATATCTCCAAACCTGTTAAATAATGTAAAATCAATGCTTACAGACTTATCAATATTCGGAAATAGTTTTTATTTTTCATTTACGAGGAAGATAACTCGTGTCTTATAATTTCTTTCTATAAATGACACAAATTTGTTTGCAACAGAACATTAAAATTTCTCACATATTAAAAAAGGTTTTAAAATACAGTCAATACTGTATATAATTATAATCGGTACTGTAATAACATATAAAAAAATAATTATTGAATGAATTTATATTTATTCTTATGAGCAATTTCATTTCTAAATTTTACGTCCAATTTTAGAAGTATTCGTACTTACAATAGAAAACACAGGTACTTAATATATATATACTTATATAACTGTGAATGTTTTATTTGTATTTAATTTTGTTTCAGTTAAGGTATCCGACTGCATTCGGAACCGTGATTTTAAAAAAGCGTATAAATGGATAATTTTCATGATATTTAGTGTCACTCAGATTAGAATACATGCATAAAATTGTTTTAAGGACATTTTGACAAAAAAAAATTTATTTAAATATAATATTTTGGCAAAAAATTAACTTAGAATAATCTTTTTCCCAAATATTCTCCTTTTATAAAAAATTCCCATTATTTTCTGAGTTACCACCAATTGAAATAATTATTGGCGTTTTTTTCTTAAAATTGCTCCCCTCTGTTGTCGTAAAATATGAATAAACCCACTTCGAAGTTATATATTTCAAAAATTCTAGTTGGGCCTCTGAACAGAGGTCTACAGGCGAAATATTATTCTAATAGAAGCATTTTTCACATTTAAGCATTTTTACGTTAAATGTTATTCCGTTACTGTATTTCGAGTGGTTACGCTGTTACCCCAAATTTAACTAAACTTTTTTATCAATACTATTTCAATGCTTTTTTGACGAAGAAAAACATTTAAATCTCCAATAAGGAAAGGTGGAACATTTTTTTTATTTAATTTTTTTGAAAAACTCCTCATGCTCCGCATTGCATAACATGAGGCTTACAGACGTAAGTAGCAACACAATTATATCATAAAAAAACAAATTTGGAGGGGGGAAGAAAAAAACATTTAAAACAAAAACATAAAATGAAAAGGAAGAGCGGAAATACACAAATATAAATAAGGGAGGTACCAATAAAACTTTAAAAATCTATATAGTAAATAAATTTTCTTAAGACATTTAGGCTCTCAGTACATTTGACCAACAAAGACAAAACAGGTGGCCAGGAAATACCTAAACGTGTGTGTGTTTCAACTTCTTTCATAAATTTTCTCTTTTACAGAAATAAAGTTTACAATACAATACATGTTCCACAACTTCAGCATCCTGACCACAAGAACAAATATCACTACCAATTAAATTAAATCTAGATAAATAGCTATTAAAATTTCCATGTCCTGTTAGAATCTGGGATAACTTGAAATCAGTAACAAAATTTTTGCTTTTAAGACGTTGATAAATGGTCGGAAAAAACCTTTTAGTCCACAAAGCATTAGGCGAAGCCAAGAATTCGGTGTTCCAGGAGAAGAAACAGTTCTTTCCCAAGCTAAATGCTTCAAGGCGGAACATTGTAAGCAGGTTTTGTATTTTACGCTTTAGTTTCCATAATAACAAAATAGAAAAAACTTTCGAGTCAATTTTCAATACTTAAGAACTAGACATTTGAATTTGCCTCATATAAGTTTTTAATGGAAATTAACATTCATTTCATTCAATATATAATGGATAGCACTAAAATGTTTATAAGAAAGATTATTCTGATTATGTCAGTTTTCAGAAAACAGAATTTTATTTTTTTATTCAAGTTTAAAACTCAAGAACTAAATGATTTAGACAAACACACAAATATTTATGGTGCTGTATAAGCAATTTTTCATCTGCTTAAAATATTCTTTTCATTTAAAAATATATACATACTTCCCTTTTTAATATTTTCTGTTTATAAAAAGAAGGGGGGAAAGGAATTTGAAAAGTTTTTTGAGGTTTTTTTCCCAAAATAAGAGCTTGAGAAACCATAAAAGTTGCTATGTTTCAAGAAACATGAAATAATAATAGTCGTGAATAACATACTGTATCATTTTATGACATCCAAATATGTGCAATTTTCTTTTAAAAAGAAATATCAAGGCTTTTGTAGTTTAAGTTAGTTAAAATAAATTCTGATTTACTTATTTCAAGCAACTTTTTTGTACCTGAAAGTCTCACTCATAGGAAATCATGTATTATAATGTAGAATTTAATACTTTTTAGAATTATTTGCTGTCAAAAGAAAGTTATTGGATAGATAGTAAAAGATACAGTAAGATAGCCACGCAGTAATAAATAAACAAAGTTCCGAAGCTTAGGATTATGATAAGCTGGTTAAACTATAATTCAAAACATCAAATTTCTCTCTCTTATTTTTATGTATTTATTTATATATTTTTGCAATATTACTGTCCAGATATAGAAGTAAAAGAACTATATAAATATTTATTATCATATAGTAAATTGCCAAAAACGCAACTTAAAGATAAACTATTGAATGAAAGAGAAAATAAGTTGAAATTAAATGGCTATAACAATACATCAGCAAAATTGTATATATATATATATATATATATATATATATATATATATATATATATATATATATATATAGTCGAACCTCTATATTGCGAATTTTTATATTGCGAATTTTTCTATATAGCGAAATTTTTCCTGGAACCTTGAACGTTTCATGATTTTCTTCGTAAAATAGCCTCTCTATAGCGAAGTGCATTTTCTATATAACGAACTGTTTCTTTTGTGATTCAATTTTTGTTCTCCCTTTTATTAAAGTAATTCTGAAAAAAATTTAAGTTATTCTCTCTTTAACACATTTTATGGTGGTCATAAATCTTGAACTGGTTTTATTTAATGCCTAACTCGCCGAGAGCAATAGAGTTCTGGACGATTCATCCAAGAAGTGCTACCGTTAATCCTCATTCCCCAGCTCACTAGAAACATATTCAATATCCTCTTTCACCCTCAGTGGAGTTGTCCCGTGTCCCCCTGTTCTAATTATAAAATAATGTATGTGCTTAATATTACATGTATGCTTTAAATTATAAAATAACCTTAAAATTCATTAAATTTAGTATAAAATTATTTTCTTAATATTGAAAGTACAGTGAATTCTTCGACATTCTTTTTTCTTGTTTTACTTGCAGTTTTTCTTACACTTTCTTTCTTTTTTATGGGTAAGATATATAAAATAAACATATATTAATTTAAGAAAAGCTGTGAATAAATACTTTTTTTAATATATAGTGTTTATGAATTTAAAATATTTGTGTTTTATGTAGTTTATAAAGTATATTAAAAGATGAACCTCTATACAGAGAATTTTCCATATAAAGAAAATTTTTCCGGGATTTAGCGACTTCGTTATATAGAGGTCCGACTGTAGTTACTGATTTCTGTGCCTTTGATTTACAGAAAAAGTATTGGTGGAATAAATTTTTAATTATCATCACCATTTTACTTAAACAAAAATTTCACAAATCTATCTAGAAAATTTTGAAAACTTAAGCTTATTCTTGCGAGAAAAAATATTTGCTTGAATAAATTGCCCCCCAAAAAACCATTAAATGTTAATTCGGCAGTAAAAGTTTAGTACAGTCTGATGTTATGCAATCAAAATAATAATTTGTATTTCGCTGTTCGAAATGTTGTTCTTATATATTAAAATCCTTTATTATATCATCTCATGTTTCCTTAGGTTTATAATTAATTATATATTTTTTAATTATAGCTAGTTATTTTTTTCAACTCCCAGTAAATATTATTATACTACTAAATTGAAAATCCTTACTTTTTTAAAAAATATTTTTGAAAATAGAAAATTTTTCATTTTCAATTCATTTATTTCGTTCTTTGTCCGAAACATGAATTAAATGAAAATTAGTTTCTGAAATTCCATGTATTACATACCAATTTAATTTGATTTATTTATTCGTTATGAAATTACTAAGAATGGGTGAGTTAATACCGGTGTTGGTTACATATGGCACCCGTGCCAAATTTTGTATGCGATTCAATTCTTAGTGGCATTTCACAAAGTTATCATATAAAGTAAAATCACCCAGTATCTCTTTTTTGCGCCTCAGGCATTTTCTCTGCTTTCGTTCGTTTCGCCGCTCCGATACATGAGTATCGACTATTTCAATCAAAAGTAGAATTTAGTTTGATACATCTCGTGCACTATACGTTACTTTTAAGTTTATGTCACGTTTTTATTTTTATTGTGAAAACAT
Source organism: Trichonephila clavipes (assembly GCA_019973935.1). Taxonomy (NCBI): domain Eukaryota; kingdom Metazoa; phylum Arthropoda; class Arachnida; order Araneae; family Nephilidae; genus Trichonephila; species Trichonephila clavipes. The sequence continues at coordinate 1,895,190 of BMAU01000465.1, read as the reverse complement.
ATTTTATTTGCTTCATATATATAATTATCCACATTCATACCTACATATTTAATCAAACGACAAATAAAAAAGAAAGCTCTCTTGGATGAATGAATATGGTTTCGTACAACAAAAAGTTCACTTTGTGTGTGTGTTATGTCGCATATCAAGTGTAGAAAACCTTTTTCAAACATTAGTCCATAGTAGCGCACACAGGAATTTTTAAGGGGTCCAGAATGAATGAATGTGAACAATATGGTTTCGTACAACAAAAAGTTCACTTTGTGTGTGTGTTATGTCGCATATCAAGTGTAGAAAACCTTTTTTCAAACATTAGTCCATAGTAGCGCACACAGGAATTTTTCAAGGGGGTCCAGAATGAATGAATGTGAAGAATATGGTTTCGTACAACAAAAAGTTCACTTTGTGTGTGTGTTATGTCGCATATCAAGTGTAGAAAACCTTTTTCAAACATTAGTCCATAGTAGCGCACACAGGAATTTTTCAAGGGGGTCCAGAATGAATGAATGTGAAGAATATGGTTTCGTACAACAAAAAGTTCACTTTGTGTGTGTGTTATGTCGCATATCAAGTGTAGAAAACCTTTTCAAACATTAGTCCATAGTAGCGCATACAGGAATTTTTCAAGGGGGGGACCAGAATGAATGAATGTGAAGAATATGGTTTCGTACAACAAAAGTTCACTTTGTGTGTGTGTTATGTCGCATATCAAGTGTAGAAAACCTTTTTCAAACATTAGTCCATAGTAACGCACACAGGAATTTTTCAAGGGGGGTCCAGAATGAATGAATGTGAAGAATATGGTTTCGTACAACAAAAAGTTCACTTTGTGTGTGTGTTATGTCGCATATCAAGTGTAGAAAACCTTTTTCAAACATTAGTCCATAGTAGCGCATACAGGAATTTTCAAGGGGGACCAGAATGAATGAATGTGAAGAATATGGTTTCGTACAACAAAAAGTTCACTTTCTGTGTGTGTGTGTGTGTGTATGTGTTATGTCGCATATCAAGTGTAGAAAACCTTTTTCAAACATTAGTCCATAGTAGCGCACACAGGAATTTTTCAAGGGGGGGCCAGAATGAATGAATGTGTGAAGAATATGGTTTCGTACAACAAAAAGTTCACTTTGTGTGTGTGTGTGTATGTGTGTTATGTCGCATATCAAGTGTAGAAAAACCTTTTCAAACATTAGTCCATAGTAGCAATACACAGGAATTTTTCAAGGGGGGGCTCCAGAATGAATGAATGTGAATAATATGGTTTCGTACAACAAAAGTTCACTTTGTGTGTGTGTTATGTCGCATATCAAGTGTAGAAAACCTTTTTCAAACATTAGTCCATAGTAGCGCATACAGGAATTTTTCAAGGGGGGAACAGAATGAATGAATGTGAAGAATATGGTTTCGTACAACAAAAAGTTCACTTTGTGTGTGTGTGTGTGTATGTGTTATGTCGCATATCAAGTGTAGAAAACCTTTTTCAAACATTAGTCCATAGTAGCGCACACAGGAATTTTTCAAGGGGTCCAGAATGAATGAATGTGAAGAATATGGTTTCGTACAACAATATGTTCTCTTTGTGTGTGTGTTATGTCGCATATCAAGTGTAGAAAACCTTTTTCAAACATTAGTCCATAGTAGCGCACACAGGAATTTTTCAAGGGGGGGACCAGAATGAATGAATGTGAAAGAATATGGTTTCGTACAACAAAAAGTTCACTTTGTGTGTGTGTGTGTGTATGTGTTATATCGCATATCAAGTGTAGAAAACTTTTTCAAACATTAGTCCATAGTAGCGCACACAGGAATTTTTCAAGGGGGCCAGAATGAATGAATGTGAAGAATATGGTTTCGTACAACAAAAGTTCACTTTGTGTGTGTGTTATGTCGCATATCAAGTGTAGAAAACCTTTTCAAACATTAGTCCATAGTAGCGCACACAGGAATTTTTCAAGGAGGGGGGGGGGCCAGAATGAATGAATGTGAAGAATATGGTTTCGTACAACAAAAGTTCACTTTGTGTGTGTGTTATGTCACGCATATCAAGTGTAGAAAACCTTTTTCAAACATTAGTCCATAGTAGCGCATACAGGAATTTTTCAAGGGGGACCAGAATGAATGAATGTGAAGAATATGGTTTCGTACAACAAAAAGTTCACTTTGTGTGTGTGTGTTATGTCGCATATCAAGTGTAGAAAACCTTTTTCAAACATTAGTCCATAGTAGCGCAGACAGGAATTTTTCAAGGGGGGGGGTCCAGAATGAATGAATGTGAAGAATATGGTTTCGTACAACAAAAAGTTCACTTTGTGTGTGTGTTATGTCGCATATCAAGTGTAGAAAACCTTTTTCAAACATTAGTCCATAGTAGCGCATACAGGAATTTTTCAAGGGGGAACAAAAATGAATGAATGTGAAGAATATGGTTTCGTACAACAAAAAGTTCACTTTGTGTGTGTGTGTGTATGTGTTATGTCGCATATCAAGTGTAGAAAAACTTTTTCAAACATTAGTCCATAGTAGCGCACACAGGAATTTTTCAAGGGGGGGACCAGAATGAATGAATGTGAAGAATATGGTTTCGTACAACAAAAAGTTCACTGTGTGTGTGTGTGTGTATGTGTTATGTCGCATATCAAGTGTAGAAAAACTTTTTCAAACATTAGTCCATAGTAGCGCACACAGGAATTCTTCAAGGAGGTCCAGAATGAATGAATGTGAAGAATATGGTTTCGTACAACAAAACGTTCACTTTGTGTGTGTGTTATGTCGCATATCAGGTGTAGAAAATCTTTTTCAAACATTAGTCCATAGTAGCGCACACAGGAATTTTTCAAGGGGGTCCAGAATGAATGAATGTGAAGAATATGGTTTCGTACAACAAAAGTTCACTTTGTGTGTGTGTGTGTGTGTGTGTGTGTTATGTCGCATATCAAGTGTAGAAAACCTTTTTCAAACATTAGTCCATAGTAGCGCACACAGGAATTTTTCAAGGGGGGTCCAGAATGAATGAATGTGAAGAATATGGTTTCGTACAACAAAAAGTTCACTTTGTGTGTGTGTTATGTCGCATATCAAGTGTAGAAAAAACTTTTTCAAACATTAGTCCATAGTAGCGCATACAGGAATTTTTCAAGGGGGGACCAGAATGAATGAATGTGAAGAATATGGTTTCGTACAACAAAAAGTTCACTTTGTGTGTGTGTTATGTCGCATATCAAGTGTAGAAAACCTTTTCAAACATTAGTCCATAGTAGCGCACACAGGAATTTTTCAAGGGGGGGTCCAGAATGAATGAATGTGAAGAATATGGTTTCGTACAACAAAAGTTCACTTTGTGTGTGTGTTATGTCGCATATCAAGTGTAGAAAACCTTTTTCAAACATTAGTCCATAGTAGCGCACACAGGAATTTTTCAAGGGGGGGGGACCAGAATGAATGAATGTGAAGAATATGGTTTCGTACAACAAAAGTTCACTTTGTGTGTGTGTGTGTGTGTATGTGTTATGTCGCATATCAAGTGTAGAAAAACTTTTTCAAACATTAGTCCATAGTAGCGAACACAGGAATTTTTCAAGGGGGATCTTGAATGAATGAATGTGAAGAATATGGTTTCGTACAACAAAAGTTCACTTTGTGTGTGTGTTATGTCACATATCAAGTGTAGAAAACCTTTTCACACATTAGTCCATAGTAGCGCACAGGAATTTTTTTAAGGGGGTCCAGAATGAATGAATGTGAAGAATATGGTTTCGTACAACAAAAAGTTCACTTTGTGTGTGTGTTATGTCGCATATCAAGTGTAGAAAACCTTTTCAAACATTAGTCCATAGTAGCGCACACAGGAATTTTCAAGGGGGTCCAGAATGAATGAATGTGAAGAATATGGTTTCGTACAACAAAAAGTTCACTTTGTGTGTGTGTTATGTCGCATATCAAGTGTAGAAAACCTTTTTCAAACATTAGTCCATAGTAGCGCACACAGGAATTTTTCAAGGGGGGGTCCAGAATGAATGAATGTGAAGAATATGGTTTCGTACAACAAAAAGTTCACTTTGTGTGTGTGTTATGTCGCATATCAAGTGTAGAAAACCTTTTTCAAACATTAGTCCATAGTAGCGCATACAGGAATTTTTCAAGGGGGGACCAGAATGAATGAATGTGAAGAATATGGTTTCGTACAACAAAAAGCCCACTTTTGTGTGTGTGTTATGTCGCATATCAAGTGTAGAAAACCTTTTTTTCAAACATTAGTCCATAGTAACGCACACAGGAATTTTTCAAGGGGGTCCAGAATGAATGAATGTGAAGAATATGGTTTCGTACAACAAAAAGTTCACTTTTGTGTGTGTGTTATGTCGCATATCAAGTGTAGAAAACCTTTTTCAAACATTAGTCCATAGTAGCGCATACAGGAATTTTTCAAGGGGGACCAGAATGAATGAATGTGAAGAATATGGTTTTCGTACAACAAAAGTTCACTTTGTGTGTGTGTTATGTCGCATATCAAGTGTAGAAAACCTTTTTCAAACATTAGTCCATAGTAGCGCATACAGGAATTTTTCAAGGGGGGACCAGAATGAATGAATGTGAAGAATATGGTTTCGTACAACAAAAAGTTCACTGTGTGTGTGTATGTGTATGTTATGTCGCATATCAAGTGTAGAAAAACTTTTTTCAAACATTAGTCCATAGTAGCGCACACAGGAATTCTTCAAGGGGGGTCCAGAATGAATGAATGTGAAGAATATGGTTTCGTACAACAAAAAGTTCACTTTGTGTGTGTGTTATTTCGCATATCAAGTGTAGAAAACCTTTTTCAAACATTAGTCCATAGTAGCGCATACAGGAATTTTTCAAGAGGGGGGAACAGAATGAATGAATGTGAAGAATATGGTTTCGTACAACAAAAAGTTCACTTTGTGTGTGTGTGTGTGTGTATGTGTTATGTCGCATATCAAGTGTAGAAAAACTTTTTCAAACATTAGTCCATAGTAGCGCACACAGGAATTTTCAAGGGGTCCAGAATGAATGAATGTGAAGAATATGGTTTCGTACAACAAAAGTTCACTTTTGTGTGTGTGTTATGTCGCATATCAAGTGTAGAAAACCTTTTTCAAACATTAGTCCATAGTAGCGCACACAGGAATTTTTCAAGGGGGGACCAGAATGAATGAATGTGAAGAATATGGTTTCGTACAACAAAAAAGTTCACTTTGTGTGTGTGTGTGTATGTGTTATGTCGCATATGAAGTGTAGAAAACTTTTCAAACATTAGTCCATAGTAGCGCACACAGGAATTTTTTCAAGGGGGGGGTCCAGAATGAATGAATGTGAAGAATATGGTTTCGTACAACAAAAAGTTCACTTTGTGTGTGTGTTATGTCGCATATCAAGTGTAGAAAACCTTTTTCAAACATTAGTCCATAGTAGCGCACAAAGGAATTTTTCAAGGAGGGGGGTCCAGAATGAATGAATGTGAAGAATATGGTTTCGTACAACAAAAGTTCACTTTGTGTGTGTGTTATGTCGCATATCAAGTGTAGAAAACTTTTTCAAACATTAGTCCATAGTAGCGCAAAAATTTCAGGAATTTTTCAAGGGGGACCAGAATGAATGAATGTGAAGAATATGGTTTCGTACAACAAAAAGTTCACTTTGTGTGTGTGTTATGTCGCATATCAAGTGTAGAAAAACTTTTTCAAACATTAGTCCATAGTAGCGCAGACAGGAATTTTTCAAGGGGGGGTCCAGAATGAATGAATGTGAAGAATATGGTTTCGTACAACAAAAAGTTCACTTTTGTGTGTGTGTTATGTCGCATATCAAGTGTAGAAAAACTTTTTCAAACATTAGTCCATAGTAGCGCATACAGGAATTTTTCAAGGGGGGGGACCAGAATGAATGAATGTGAAGAATATGGTTTCGTACAACAAAAGTTCACTTTCTGTGTGTGTGTGTGTATGTGTTATGTCGCATATCAAGTGTAGAAAACCTTTTTCAAACATTAGTCCATAGTAGCGCACACAGGAATTTTTCAAGGGGGGGACCAGAATGAATGAATGTGAAGAATATGGTTTCGTACAACAAAAAGTTCACTTTGTGTGTGTGTGTGTGTATGTGTTATGTCGCATATCAAGTGTGTAGAAAAACTTTTTCAAACATTAGTCCATAGTAGCGCACACAGGAATTTTTCAAGGGGGGGTCCAGAATGAATGAATGTGAATAGAATGGTTTCGTACAACAAAAGTTCACTTTGTGTGTGTTGTTATGTCGCATATCAAGTGTAGAAAACCTTTTTTCAAACATTAGTCCATAGTAGCGCATACAGGAATTTTTCAAGGGGGAACAGAATGAATGAATGTGAAGAATATGGTTTCGTACAACAAAAAGTTCACTTTGTGTGTGTTTGTGTGTGTATGTGTTATGTCGCATATCAAGTGTAGAAAAACATTTTCAAACATTAGTCCATAGTAGCGCACACAGGAATTTTTCAAGGGGGGTCCAGAATGAATGAATGTGAAGAATATGGTTTCGTACAACAAAGTTCACTTTGTGTGTGTGTTATGTCGCATATCAAGTGTAGAAAACCTTTTTCAAACATTAGTCCATAGTAGCGCACACAGGAATTTTTCAAGAGGGGGACCAGAATGAATGAATGTGAAGAATATGGTTTCGTACAACAAAAAAGTTCACTTTGTGTGTGTGTGTGTATGTGTTATGTCGCATATCAAGTGTAGAAAAACTTTTTCAAACATTAGTCCATAGTAGCGCACACAGGAATTTTTCAAGGGGGGGGTCCAGAATGAATGAATGTGAAGAATATGGTTTCGTACAACAAAAAGTTCACTTTGTGTGTGTGTTATGTCGCATATCAAGTGTAGAAAACCTTTTTCAAACATTAGTCCATAGTAGCGCATACAGGAATTTTTCAAGGGGGGGACCAGAATGAATGAATGTGAAGAATATGGTTTCGTACAACAAAAAAGTTCACTGTGTGTGTGTGTGTGTATGTGTTATGTCGCATATCAAGTGTAGAAAAACTTTTCAAACATTAGTCCATAGTAGCGCACACAGGAATTCTTCAAGGGGGGTCCAGAATGAATGAATGTGAAGAATATGGTTTCGTACAACAAAAAAGTTCACTTTGTGTGTGTGTTATTTCGCATATCAAAGTGTAGAAAACCTTTTTTTCAAACATTAGTCCATAGTAGCGCACACAGGAATTTTTCAAGGGGGGGTCCAGAATGAATGAATGTGAAGAATATGGTTTCGTACAACAAAAAGTTCACTTTGTGTGTGTGTGTGTGTGTGTGTGTGTGTTATGTCGCATATCAAGTGTAGAAAACCTTTTCAAACATTAGTCCATAGTAGCGCACACAGGAATTTTCAAGGGGGTCCAGAATGAATGAATGTGAAGAATATGGTTTCGTACAACAAAAAGTTCACTTTGTGTGTGTGTTATGTCGCATATCAAGTGTAGAAAACCTTTTTCAAACATTAGTCCATAGTAGCGCATACAGGAATTTTCAAGGGGGACCAGAATGAATGAATGTGAAGAATATGGTTTCGTACAACAAAAAAAGTTCACTTTGTGTGTGTGTTATGTCGCATATCAAGTGTAGAAAACCTTTTTTTCAAACATTAGTCCATAGTAGCGCACACAGGAATTTTTCAAGGGGGGGTCCAGAATGAATGAATGTGAAGAATATGGTTTCGTACAACAAAAAAGTTCACTTTGTGTGTGTGTGTTATGCCGCATATCAAGTGTAGAAAAACTTTTTCAAACATTAGTCCATAGTAGCGCATACAGGAATTTTTCAAGGGGGGGGGGACCAGAATGAATGAATGTGAAGAATATGGTTTCGTACAACAAAAAGTTCACTTTGTGTGTGTGTGTGTGTGTATGTGTTATGTCGCATATCAAGTGTAGAAAACTTTTTCAAACATTAGTCCATAGTAGCGAACACAGGGAATTTTTCAAGGGGGATCTTGAATGAATGAATGTGAAGAATATGGTTTCGTACAACAAAAAGTTCACTTTGTGTGTGTGTTATGTCGCATATCAAGTGTAGAAAACCTTTTTCAAACATTAGTCCATAGTAGCGCACACAGGAATTTTTCAAGGGGGTCCAGAATGAATGAATGTTAAGAATATGGTTTCGTACAACAAAAGTTCACTTTTGTGTGTATGTTATGTCGCATATCAAGTGTAGAAAACCTTTTTTCAAACATTAGTCCATAGTAGCGCATACAGGAATTTTTCAAGGGGGTCCAGAATGAATGAATGTGAAGAATATGGTTTCGTACAACAAAAAGTTCACTTTCTCTGTGTGTGTGTGTATGTGTTATGTCGCATATCAAGTGTAGAAAACCTTTTTCAAACATTAGTCCATAGTAGCGCACACAGGAATTTTTCAAGGGGGGACCAGAATGAATGAATGTGAAGAATATGGTTTCGTACAACAAAAAGTTCACTTTGTGTGTGTGTGTGTATGTGTTATGTCGCATATCAAGTGTAGAAAAAATTTTCAAACATTAGTCCATAGTAGCACGCACAGGAATTTTTCAAGGGGGGTCCAGAATGAATGAATGTGAATAATATGGTTTCGTACAACAAAAAGTTCACTTTGTGTGTGTGTTATGTCGCATATCAAGTGTAGAAAACCTTTTTCAAACATTAGTCCATAGTAGCGCATACAGGAATTTTTCAAGGGGGGGGGACCAGAATGAATGAATGTGAAGAATATGGTTTCGTACAACAAAAAGTTCACTTTGTGTGTGTGTGTGTGTGTGTGTATGTGTTATGTCGCATATCAAGTGTAGAAAAACTTTTTCAAACATTAGTCCATAGTAGCGCACACAGGAATTTTTCAAGGGGGGTCCAGAATGAATGAATGTGAAGAATATGGTTTCGTACAACAAAAGTTCACTTTGTGTGTGTGTTTATGTCGCATATCAAGTGTAGAAAACCTTTTTCAAACATTAGTCCATAGTAGCGCATACAGGAATTTTTCAAGGGGGGTCCAGAATGAATGAATGTGAAGAATATGGTTTCGTACAACAAAAAGTTCACTGTGTGTGTGTGTGTGTATGTGTTATGTCGCATATCAAGTGTAGAAAACTTTTTCAAACATTAGTCCATAGTAGCGCACACAGGAATTCTTCAAGGGGGGGTCCAGAATGAATGAATGTGAAGAATATGGTTTCGTACAACAAAAAGTTCACTTTCTGTGTGTGTGTGTGTGTGTGTGTATGTGTTATGTCGCATATCAAGTGTAGAAAAAACTTTTTCAAACATTAGTCCATAGTAGCGCATACAGGAATTTTTCAAGGGGGGACCAGAATGAATGAATGTGAAGAATATGGTTTCGTACAACAAAAAGTTCACTTTGTGTGTGTGTGTGTGTGTGTGTGTGTGTATGTTATGCCGCATATCAAGTGTAGAAAAACTTTTTCAAACATTAGTCCATAGTAGCGCATACAGGAATTTTTCAAGGGGGACCAGAATGAATGAATGTGAAGAATATGGTTTCGTACAACAAAAAGTTCACTTTGTGTGTGTGTGTGTTATGTCGCATATCAAGTGTAGAGAACCTTTTTCAAACATTAGTTCATAGTAGCGCATACAGGAATTTTTCAAGGGGTGGGGGACCAGAATGAATGAATGTGAAGAATATGGTTTCGTACAACAAAAAAGTTCACTTTGTGTGTGTGTGTGTTATGTCGCATATCAAGTGTAGAAAAACTTTTTCAAACATTAGTCCATAGTAGACCATACAGGAATTTTTCAAGGGGGGGTCCAGAATGAATGAATGTGAAGAATATGGTTTCGTACAACAAAAAGTTCACTTTGTGTGTGTGTGTTATGTCGCATATCAAGTGTAGAAAAACTTTTTCAAACTTTAGTCCATAGTAGCGCATACAGGAATTTTTCAAGGGGGAGGGTCCAGGTTCGGAAGTCCATCGTATCATTCTCCAATACACCGCCCGACATATTCTTTTGTTTTTGTCGATTTTCGGGAACAAAAAATAGTAAAAAATTAATAATTTAATAAATAATTAGCGTTAATTAACAAAATTAATTATTATTAACCAATACTTAATTAAATTTTACGTCCTATTTACATAGGATCATTATCAATCGAAAAAAAATCAAGGATTTTGGAAGGGGGGGAAGTCCAGACCCGAGGACTCCCCCCCCCCTTGTGGGTGCCACTGTGAGTCCATATTCCAGAATTCCGATGAGAAATGTGATATTATAAAAAGAGTTGTTACTGGATATATAAGAAACAAGTTACATATTTTGTGGAACAACTAGAACTAAACCTAAATCGACCGAATATTGTTTCATAAATGCTCAATGTGTAGCACTAAGAAGGCAAACCGTCAAAGATTTTGGAGGGGGGGAGGAATATATACAGGATACATTTTTGAAAAGTGTTGAAATTTTGTTTAGTGATTTATTAAATCTATAAACAATATAAACCCGAGTTCAAGACACATCGCCTTCAGCACGGATTATTGAAAGAAGTATAACTCAATTGGCAGAAAATGTAACAGTAAAACAGACTTCTGTTTAACAAGAAAATGTTGCATTTAGCGTTGTTCTTGATGAGAATACCGATGTGAACGATGTTGAGCACCTTGCAGTAATGGTTCAATATTGTGATAACGATCAAGTTTATGAAGGATTGTGCACAAATCTATGAAGAAAAGTCACAAATTATGCTCCTGATATAGCAATATTAAGTAGAGCAATACGAGGACAAAATTCACATTAAAATTTTAATTTTTTATTTAACTAAAATGAAGAAATAATTATATATTATGTTAAGTTCTTATTTTAACGTGAGAGTATGTTTAAAAATGCATAATAAATAATGCATACATAATTTTAATTTTTTATTCGTTAGATTTTATGTTGTTTATTTTTATATTGATAATTATCTTTATATGATGCATAATTAATTAAAGTTTAATTATTAATGAATATTAAATGTATAATAAAACTCTAACTCTGTATTCTTGTGCTCTTTTCCCCAACTCTACATGCATTTATATGGGTACTAAATTGTTTCAAATATTTTCTACTATGTGACATCCTGAATCATATTGGTAGACATTTTAGGCACACCACAATTACAAGGTTGCCTACCCTTGAGTTAAGACATCTTCAGAACTTAATCTGTTTAATATGTAGAATAAAATTACTAGTTCAACTATTTTCAAAAGTTTTAATTGGTTTTTAAAGTGCTATCTTCTTAATATATTTAAAAGTAGGAACACAAACATGTGTATAGCCGTTATCTTTTCCTATTGGACTACTTACAGATTCAGATTTTTCTAGTGTTTTCTGTAATTTGGTTTCCAAATCGAAATTTTTTTGTCCAGCAGTTACTAATTCTAGATGCTATTGTACGAAATGGAATTGTGAATATTATCTCCATGTCATATTTGAATAGGACTTTAAAACCCTTGGTAGCATTGGATTGATGTTAAATTATCAAGTGGGATTGGTGTTTTCAAAGCCATGAAGTTCTTCTGTTACAAGTCGATTCAGTATGGTTTATTTACACAAAATTTAATCAATAAACCTATTCAAGAATGAACACATTCTTAAAAAAACAATTTTCAACTTATTTTTATTACAAGATTTCTAACATTGGAAAAGTAATTTTCTCTTAGAAATTACTCATTCTACATATTACTACGCTACAAAACGTATATAAATTCTACAGATGAAAGACCTAATAAAGCTAAAGGATCGATTGATATTAATACACCACTGATAACTACGCTGACCAAAAATATATTTATATGTAATAAATCGAATGGATTTGACTTCTAAAAAAAAATCGTCGTTTGGGTCACGTTATTTAACTCGTAACTGTGGTGTTATTTTTTTCCCAATGCACCGAACGACAACGAATTGCATTGGGTGTGGGTGGCAACAGAACTTAAAATCGCATTTCCTAAATTGTTGTGATTAAAGACAGTTCATCCGGAATGCGTTAGGTGTGCCATCCGACATGTAAATACAGTTCTGGGTTCTGTGTGACGTCACACATGGCCATCATCATCATCATCATTTTCCGAGTTGAGCCGTCTGGGGATGGATGCAGGGAATTTATTTTCCATTTCTTATTCCGAAATGCGAGATTTACATTCGCTTAGCGTTGAAATATGCATAGGAAGAGCGGAATAGGGATTTTCGTGTTCTCCCCGGTGGGTTTTAGATAGAGCAAAATTGAGTGAAAACACACGATCTCGGTACCTTTTTTCCCCCTTCAAGAAACTAGTCCGCATTAAATAAGGTCGTATATATAAGTGTATTAAAATGTTATATTGTTTGTAATTTAAACAATTAAATTTTTATAAAATGCATCGAATTTGATTCGTCAGTATTTGACGAGTGTCAATATTTAGTTGTATCATTTATTTATTTAGTTAGTTAAAATGCATTTGATAATTTTAAGACACGTAAAAAACTATTACAAGGACTGTGGGAAATTTATTGTGTTTATTATTATGTATTTGTCACGGTTAAAACTTTATTGGTTGAATAGAAATTGGTTGTTACAATATGTGAATTAAAACCGTATAAATTTAAAAAGAAACCGCTGTCTCAAACTTACTTATTAAAGTGTTTTGAAAAATAAAAAGAAATTGACTTTGATATTTGATTTATTTAACTCTTGTAGCACTATCATAAAATTGTTAGCAACATTTACAGCTATTTGTATGAGATTTTACAATATTACTTTTTAAAAGGGTTTTTAAATATGTATAGAGAGAGAGAGAGTGAGAGAGAGCGAGAGAGTAAGAATGAAAAATACCCATATAAAAATATGCATGAAAACTAATTAGCAGTTTCAATTAACTTTTTAATAAGTTAAGGTTTTTTTTATTTATGAATTCTAATAGTTACACTTCTAATTGTATTGTAATATTAAGTATTTTTTATATGTAATGTATAAGTTTATTCCTCAACTTTTTGCATTTGTAAGCAGTTTAGGCGTAATTGTACTCTTTATTCTTTGTGTAGTTACGCCTTCATTACAAAATACAACAGTCATAAGATACATAAGATACATATATTAAAATATTTTTTTCCAATTTCTTATCTTTATTTTAAATTCTGATCAGCAAATTTATAGAGGAGAAAGATGTTGATATAATTAGTCCTACAAAACATGTTTGCTGAAATATTGAGATTTTAAAATATTTTTAGTAAGAATCTTTTAATATATAATACATATTCATGTGCGTGTGTGGAATCTTTTCTAAATGTTATATTTTATCAACAAAGGCTTTGGAATACCAAAGTAATATTTTATTATTTTCAAATTTTATTAAGTTAGGTTTTATATAAATAAGAGAAGTTTTACATATAATTTAATTTTTCAAGTACATTGCAAGTTTCTCAATACCAATAGAAAACACTTTTCATAAGCTTATTCATTCGTCACTTACACTTTTACAATAATCCTTTTTTAAAGCTATTACAGATACAATAAATAAATGTTTCTATCTTTGTTAACCTGTACAGTTCTTCAGGCACAACCTAATAACGAAAAACCATTCATTTCTTCACATGCGCTTACAAAACAAACCATAAAAATCAAACTTTAAAGTAAAAACAATACAAAACGAAAACGAATAACATCCCTGTGTAACTTAAATCCGTGACCTCTGCGAAATCCCTCCCTTTTTCCTACCTCAGGTATAAATAATAGAAGCTTACTCCGCACACACGTTTTAAAACCTTAAAAAAAGTATAAAAATATCTAGAGAAAGACTATTTTTTGTTACTGTTATTGCAGTTTTAAAGTGAACCTTACATGCCTTTCCTTTTGGTTTGGCTATAGATTGCCCAGGAACTTAGTGCAGTCAACGTTTCTGTACCTAATGATGAGTTACGGAAAATGGCCTTTGGATCTGCGGAGAAGATGGCACCCAAACCGCCCTCATAAATATGAGAATAAATTGCCTTTCTCTCTTGTTTTTAAAATCGTGATTTAATAAGATGACCTGTCTGCCAGGTACTAAAGGACAATTTAATTCTCGATTCGTTACTTTTTTTTCTTATTAGTTTAATGTTACTTTTGGAGAAGCTTGGTGAAAAGCGGTATAAATGAATTAAACACTTTGTATGTTTTTTGTTTAACAATTTACATGTCTAAGAGTTTGATAATACCCTTATATTACGTATATTTTCAGCATTTTTATCTTTTAGCTTACGTAATGCGATTTTAACTGCTATAGATTTCTTTTTTATAAGTATAGCATGATTCGGTGTGATTTCTTCTTTTCTTTTTTTAAATATAATCTTTCGTGTAGTAAAACAACATTCCTTGTTATTTTTGCCACGATATTATAAATATTTAAAATCCTTTAAGTGGATTTCTCTTATTTGAGCAAGAAATAAAAAGAATTTGTAAGGGGTCTCAGGAGTGTTAACTTTCTCTAGAAGGCTGAAAATATAAACATATTCAAATATATATCTCTTTGAAATTAAAATTAAATAATTCGAATCTTTCACACATTGATTATAAAGGAATGGAGCTTCAGAAAAGTGTAAAATGTTTAAAATATAATCATAATTTTAAAAATTATAAGTATATGAAAATAAGAAACATTTCTACAAGAAACATAAATTAAATTTTACGTTGCGCATGCTATTTTCTAAAATAGTTGCTTTAATTAAAGCAATAAGTTGATTTAGAAAGTTATATCCTTGTTATACACTGTAACATTTTTATATAAATAGAATAATAAATTATATTTTTTAAAAAAGAAAAATATTACATTTTCGAATTTTTTTTTTAATTTCCATATTTTTTAAATATTTTGAAGTACAAAAGATATATTATTCTTAAATTAAGCAGTTTTAAAGAGTATGGTTCATTTTATAATTCTATAAAGTTTTATACATCAAAGGGGCTACTATTTTATAAAATAGCGTGCGCAACGCAAAAATAACTTAATATTTATTACAAAATTATTTCTTATTTACATGTGCTTGTGATTTTTAAAATTATGATTATATTTCAAACATTCATTTTCACATTTCTTAGTTTCCAAAAGAAAATATTCTAAATTAACGAATAAATCATTTAGTTTCCTTTTACCTAAATTATATGTGAATTTCGTGAAGGGTTTTCAACAAAGAATTGCATCAATTCATTCATTCATAAGGCTTAGTTGAACATGTTTTTAAAAACAACAACAGTCAACTTTATTTTTCAAAAAGTTAAATGCTACTTTTAGGAGTTCTTTTGCATGGAAAAGAAATAAAAAATATGACTAATTTTTTTTGTCACTGAAAAAATAAAACTCTGCATTATTTTTCACCCTCAAGATGTACAATTTGTTGTTACTTTTTTTATTGTATAGATACACGTTCAGACTTTTTTTTTCATGAAATCCGAAAAAAGTCAATTTCGGAAAAATGTTGCTCCTCGGTCCATGTGAAAGATAGAGAAAAAAAATATAAAGAACGTGCTTTTAAAATTCTCTTGGTCTCATGGGCACTTAACAATATTTGAACTTCTGAGGAGCCTCAAAAGTGTGGTGTTCTAAAAAACATGAAACCAATGGTCACTAAGCAGTGAATAATATAAAACGATGCAGGAAAACAAAACAATGTCTACTTAGAATTTCAATAAGAAGTCAAATAAAAAAAAGGGATTATTTCTTCTGTCATATTTATATTTGAAGTATTGTATTTTTATTCCTCATTAAATGTAAAATGAAAATAAAATAATTTAATTGAATTTAAAATTGCAATAAAAATAATTGCCTTTTATGTTTTACAAAATGTTTGAGTGTACGATTTAAAATTATAAATAATTCTGTACTACCATGTAAAAAGATACAAAATTATTATATTTCTAATATGATCAATATAGTTTTTGTAAAACTGTTGTGGCCGCGGTAGCCGAGTGGTATAGGTATCGGACTGTGGCTTGCTTTGTCACAGGATCGAGCCCAGTACCACTAAAGACCCGCCGTGTAGGGCAGCGATGCACGTTAAATCTGTAGAGAGCTGAAACGTCCTCCCGTTGGTGTGGTGTGGTAGTTAGGAGAGGGGGGTGCCAGCTCAGGTGTCGTCCACGTCACTTGACCATGGTTCAAAATTACGTGGTCCGTCGCCAAAAGCCCTCGTGTAGCTGAACAGTGCGACGTTAATATTCAATCAATCAATTTGTAAAACTGTTGCTTTTTAGCAAATGATACTTATTTCATTAATAAATATTTCTGTGTATCTTTTGTTGAAATAGCTAACCATTTTATATTGAAGCATACAGACAGGAATGAAATTTTTTAGGAATTTCATTGATAATAGTGCGTGTATGTGTGTGCTCAAAATGAAATATCATCACATTAAATATACTATTGAAACTTCCATAAGAATGATAAAATTCCATAAAATTCAGTTTGGTTGCCAGACTTTATTAATAGAGATAAAATTAATATATGTTATTTTTTATGTTTTTTATTTTATAAAAATGGCCTACATTTTCTCTGAATTTTAGTTCAAAAAATATTTTTGCTGAATTTATCTATTTACTTTTTTGCAAAAATGTCATACCCAAAATATTAGCAATGATTTATTGGGGGGGGGAGGACTGTCTTATTCTTTTCTTATAATTGCAAACTTCATGTTCTTTTGGGGTCAACATATCTGATGAAAAGTATATCTTATGAGGATTTTTTGTACACCGTAATCTCTTGTACTTTTCAATTGCTTCCTTGAATTTTTTTATTTTGAACATATTTCATAAATACGATTAAAAGAATTAGTAAAATGAAGAAAAACAACCAAACTTTAATATTGGTTACTGAATTATTAACAATTAAATCAGATTTTTAATAATTTTGTTCATTTACTGTGCCATAAACTTACACGATTATTTAACAAGAAATAATCTTTTTTGGAGATTTTTTAAAATTTTATATTTTATAAAAAGGAGGAAAATTCGTACTTAAATACAAATTTTTACCCGAAAGGACGATTGTACCGAAACTTACTTAAGATATGTACACACAAATATACACAACTGGCACATATGTATGCAATTTTTTTATATATATATATCTTAGCACTTTTAACAATTAGTTAAAATTATTTGTTAGTAATTATACATACAAAAATAAAGCAAATTATTGAATTATAAGGTTCGATTATAAATCGTTCAGATAATTGAATTTTCTCAAACCAGAATAACATTTGTTTAAAATTTTGTTTATTCTGGGTTTTCAAATGCTTTTTAAAAATAATAAAAAAGTTATATTATTCAGAGATTCTTTTTTCCTCTAATAAGTGAAATACAATTTTTTTTTACTCATTTTTTTAAAAATGTCAAATAATAATAGCATGCTAAAAAAATATTAGTTTATCTCAAGTTGTTGTTTTTTTAATATTAAAGCTTTTTCTGTAAGAATAGAATAATGTTGCTTATATATATTAATATATACTACCAAAACAGTTTTATAAGAAATCTGTTATTTAATCATTAGGAAGTTCTCTAAAACTAACAAAATTATTCCCTCCTTTTTGTTTTTGCTTGTTAATTTATTTTGTTTTATAAATAAATACATTTCATAAAATAATAAACAATTTAAAAATATTGTTAAAAAAGTTGTTGAATGTTAAATTGTAGAAAAAAGTCTGATACACACATATACATATAAATCTTTCAAGGTTTGTTCTTACATATAATACTTTCTGGTTTATTTAATGCATAATGATATTTAAAATTTAATAATGATAGTGTCAATTTTTTTCTTATTGCTTCGTTTATTTCTTAAAATTTATCGAATTATATATTGTACTGAAGATATTTTGAAATTGTACATTAAAAAAAAGTACTGTTTATTTATTTCAAATTTTTAGATAGGTTACTTTTTCATAATGAGCAATTGATTTTATCAATAAGGTAAAAAGTAATGATTAACTTATAATTGATGGTGCTACCTTGTATTTCTCCCATATCATTCAATATTTCATGTTATGAGACATTGTAGCAAAATTATTTTAACTTGTTTGTGTCAAAGGCTAATTATCTTTCATAAAAGATTGAATAATTTCAATAGATTTTAATAGACCTGTATTTTATTAATTATACTTTCAAAATTTGAAAATATTGTCAAATATATTATGGTGTTATTTTTTTAAGTTTTCGGTAAACATGATTTTTACCATCAAAATATAGTTAACTTTTGGGAAACTCTTAGTGTTTCATCGTGCAAGAAAATCAACAGAATATTTCAATATTAATTGCATGCTTATTTTTCCAATATATATAACTTTTTTCCTCTTTTATTTCTTTAAAAAAAATTTAATTCTTGTTTTATAATGTGACACATTTTTTTTGTTTTTGTTGCTTTGATATTATTTTTTTGATAATATATAAGAGGCTATTACAAGCTTCCCTTAATGCATTTTAGTTAATTTATATCAAAACTGATTATATATCCGTATAACCATGACGTTTTCAGTACATTTTAATAAATGCTTACTTTATTAATAAATTCAAAGGATTGAAAAAGTTTTCAAAAGATCACAAAAGTATTTCCTTACATATATGGTAATCATTTCTTTTTACTATTAAAATATAAAAGTTTCTCTAACCGAACTTTTGATTAGTAGTTTGATTATCTGTAAGTATCCTAACTTCAAAAACTAAAGCGAAACTTACTCTACCAACTACTTTTTTTCGTTTTCTATTTCTTTAAACTATCCTTTTTCTAAAAGAACAGTAGAAATATCTTATGCATTAACCACAAAAGAAGCGTACGAAACTCGTAACGTACAAAAAAAAAAAGAGAAATATTCGAACTGAAACATCTCAGGGGTCAGATAACCATGTCATGGCCCTTCTAAATCGGTCTGAACCTATAGGTAAAAAACCGATTTAAAAAGTAAATAAATAACGCTATGCCATCCAGCACCATTTTAAAATGAAAGGTTGGAGAGAGAGACAGAAAGATGCTCAAGCGATGCGAAGGAACATGAGGGATCATTAGAGGCAGAGATCACGATCCCGAGTTCAATCTTTCACTGCGTTCGTTTCCGCAAGGTTGCTATATTTGGCGAAAAGTTGCCAAAACGAATGGCCGAGTTTTAATGTTTTAGATTCTTTGGAGTTTTCGCTATAGTAAAGATAGGAAACTACAAAAAAAAAAAAAAAAAAAAAAAAAAACTGTTATCACAAAGTAGATTAAAATGTCTTTTGTATATCAAGAAAGCATAAAAAAGAATTATATTTTTTACTTAAGAAAAGCATTTGCTCTTATTAGATACATATATTTCCATTTTTATTTATTAAATATCTAATTTTTATGTTGATCTCATTGTTAAGTCTGTGACTGCAAAATAGTTACTTATACAGCCTATAGTAACACAACGTTAGAATATCCTCCATATTTATCAAAAAGGTTGTACAACTTAATTTTTTATTTTTAAAAATAATATTTTGCCTGTTTTGTTACTAATTTCAAGACATAAATATAATTTACTGAGCACAATACAACTGTATAAATATACCAAGTGTTTATTTAACTCTCAGTATACATATGTTGCATATTATTAAATTTTTTAAAATTATTATTTGTTACCTAATTAGCCGCATTTATGGATTCTCAAGTACAAGTAATGAATTCTGAGAGTATATGCTTTGAGATCGAATCACAAGCCTTTTTTTTCAAATATGGCAACTCCTACCAATCAGCGTGGCCGTGGTAACTTAGTGGTTATGTTCACGAACTCGTAGTCGAATGTCATGAGTTCTAGCCCTAGTGCCACGGATGATTTGGCGTGTAGAAGAGTTGATGCACTTTAAATCTGTCGGGGCTAAAAGTCCTCT
Organism: Trichonephila clavipes; assembly: GCA_019973935.1. Lineage (NCBI taxonomy): Eukaryota > Metazoa > Arthropoda > Arachnida > Araneae > Nephilidae > Trichonephila > Trichonephila clavipes. The sequence goes on along the minus strand of BMAU01000465.1, from coordinate 1,875,316 downwards.
CGGTGTGGTAGTTTAGGGAGAGGATTCTAGCCCAGGCATCATTCTCATCACTTGAAGGGGGCTCAAAATTGCGAAGTCAGCGCTAATAGCCCCCATACTTCTATATAGTGCGACGTTTATAAATACTCACTCACCCTGCATAATGCATTGCATGACCTTCTGCATAAAAAAACACGTAAAAAAAGCATCGCTTATTGTCTCGATATTCAACGCATTGAGTGAAATACAAACAGCTTGAATAAGTTAGTCAATTTAGATAGGCTCAACTTGATGTAACGCTTAGGTGATCTTCATATTTTGGTCAACACTAACAATAGACACTACATAACAAAATGCTAGGTTTTGCATTTTTAAAGTTTTTAAACAGTTTCTATAGAATTGCATTTTTTCCCTTAGATTCCCTTCTTTTCATTATTCCTCATAACCCTATACAAAAAGTATTAAAATAAATCGGTATATGTTATAAAAAATCCATTTTATAACAGTAAAAAGTAATCGAATCGAATCCGCTCTTTCCACATAATTTCTTAATCCGATACAAATTTATAAATCGATCAATCGTTTCGATATATATATATATATATATGGAAAGAGTATTAAAGCTCTTAAAGTAAGTATCTTTAAAAGCATTCATGAAAAATTAAAGATATTAATCTGTAGTATTTTACTCATATCAATTACATAAAAATCAACTTTTGTCTTAAAATATAATGGTAATGTATTTTTAGTTTCTTGTAACATCTTTAAAACCAATTCTTAAAAGAAAATTTCGTTCGAATATATACCTGTATGGTGTTACTAAATATAATAAAATTCCTTCATTACAACAATGAATGTTCTTCAAATTAAAAACATTATCATATATATTCTCTTTAATATTTAATTATTAATATCCTTTAATTTTATAATATAAATTTTTTTTAGAATTCACAATCTAATCTAATATATATTATAAATGCGAAAGTTTGTGAGTATCTTTGTGAGTCTTTCACGCAAAAACAACTGAATGGATTTTAATGAAACTTTACAGTAATATAGCTTATAAATCAGAATAACACATAGGCTAAAATTTATAAAGATATTGTGAGAAGTTTTCAAAATATAACGACAATTGTCAAGAAAGTAGGAAAAAATTCTGCCATTTGCAAAAAAGCCCGTGACAGCATTCATCTGTCTTTTTTAATCCCTTCTGTTTTGTCTACGCCATACCTCAGTGCGCTTTCGCTTTTCATTGATTCCCTTCATCAGTGTCGTCACTGTTTTTATTTCATAATAAAACTAAATTTCGAAGGGAGAGGTGGTGGCAAGATTTTAACATAAAATAAATACAACAAAAAGTAATATTAATGTATTACACTTCCCGATATAAATTATTTACACTATTTTAAGCGTTCATTACACAACATTTGTAACTATGACAGTGGAAGGAAAACTATGAAATTAAAATAAAATATCAAAATGTTTTTATCATTTAGTTTTTTTTTTTTTTTTGAATGTTTTTTCAGTACATGTAAATATATATCTACGCTTCCCCCTTACTGCTTTTTTATAACTTTTATATATATATATATATATATATATATATATATATATATATATATATATATATATATATATATATATATATACATGTTTTTAAAAGTATTTCTATTAATTCATTACTAAATTAATTATTTGTTAATTAAAAAAAGTACATTGTCTATTATTTTGAATAAAAATACATTTCAGAGACATTTTTAAGCTAACTAAAGAATCGTTTTCTTTTTATTGCTTCACATTAATAATTTTTTAACTAATGCAATATTGTTTTTTAAAAGTTATAGATCGAAATTTGAAGCTATATTTTATCTGTGAGGGGGAGGGGAAGAGGGAACAATAATTTTACTCTAAAACCGTGTTATGCCGGGCTAGAGGGAGGAAAAAACCTGTCTTAAATCGAAAAATATGTGGAACAAATTTCGAAAAAGGGAAAATTAATGAAATAATTTTAGAAATCCCTCACATTGCGTGCGTACAAACACACACATAATTGCTGGCGTCATGAGGGAAACAGAAAGCCCGTGCAAAGCCGGGCCATGCAGCTAGTATAAATATAAATGCTGTAACGCACTTTCAATATTAATTCAAAATTATATTATTATATAGGTGAGAAAATGACAATTCTCTAAGAAAAAAATTATTTGTATTAATCAACAAAATTCTTATGTGATTCAAATATTACAATTCAAAAGAATTTATAAAACTCAGCTGTAAATTCCTGCATTGTACTGAGAATTATTAAAATTATTTATATGAATGAAAAGAAATAGTCACTAAATGTTGTAAATTTCTACTCTACTAAAAATGTACTAAATATCTAAAAGTAGCCAGAGTGACTAGGTGTATATAATTCAGCTAAATGAGGAGAGAACTCAGATAAAAAAAACCTCTTTCTAAGGAAATTTTTCAAAATTCTTAAAAGTATAGTTTAAATGATATATTAACAAAGTTGATGTAATATAATGAGTAGGCGGGATCCCATTTAAAATGAAAAAATATATATATGAAGAAATTCAGCAATTCTTTCGAAGTAACAAAAGCATTATCTAAAAAAACGATTAATTTTATAGGATATACAATAAATGATTGTAAAGGGGATTACGGTGGATCTTCAGGTGAATCCTCATTTCATTTCATTTTCACGACAAAAAAGGCTAACTTGATAAAATTTATTTTTAAACTGATTTGAGAAAATATTAATTACGATTAGAATCTGCGATGGTAATCTCTCAAAAATCACAACAAAAATGTGCCACCCAAATTTGTGTGAAAAAATGTGACAACTGTAAAAGAGTGGCGTAGAGTCAATTTACATTAGAATCAACTATGAAGAGAAAAGAGTTGTTTAAATAATAATGTTTCCTTTTTATTTTTTAATTGTTCAAGGTCAATATAACAATGAAATAATGAAATTTCAGGGAGTGAATAAAAAACTCGTATATTATTTTGCGATGTTTTCCACTCATTTCGTACCCAAAACATTTTTCATCTTTTTAAGTTTCTTAAGCAATTAGGTAAGTAACAAAAATCCTTCGGAATTAAGTTCAAAAAAATATGTTCTTTTTTAACAAGCATAATGATTACTTATGCTTCAGTTATTCTGAAACATGAGTACAAAAAAATGAAATATTTCTGCAAAAAAAACGATATCAAGATTGCTGGAAAACAATTGCGCAATTGCAATATCTATATCCTATTTACTATAATTATTTAAAAATAAGTTACTCTATAAAATAAAAATTCGAAAAATTGAAACTAATATAGTATATGCTGATTGAATGTGTACAATTTTTTTACCTACTTAAAAAAGTTAAAAAATATTTTTCGATGATTGCATGAGCAAAGAAAAATTCGTTATTAGTCAAAAATCAGTAAAAGTGTTCGATTTTTAATTTGTGTGTGTGTGTGGGGGGTATTTAAAAATAGCTACATTCCGAAAATAACCTGTAACTATAATTATTAAAAACGATCAGGGAAGCAAAAAATAAAATTCTTTGAAGGAACAACACATTTTTTAAAAAATTTCTTTTCTGTTTAAAGAGAAAAATTACATTCACATGGAATTTGAAAAAAGAATATAGAATTATTAAAAAATAAATTAAGTTTCAAACAACAATTACATTTATTTATCATTTTATCAAGTAAATATGAAAAAAAAGAAATAAAAAACCGAAAACCGTTCATGTATCAAATAATAGAAAGCTGAATTATTTCTGAAAGCTATAAATGTTAGCAATTTGATTTAGCTTCAAGTAAACACAAAAATTACTGAAGGAAAGTCTTCTGCACTTCATCTCAGGCGATCTCGCTTATTGCATTAGGTAATAAAAGAAAGTTAATAACTCGCAATATCCGGACTAAGTCAATCGCTCTAAAAGCTTTCACCAAATCGTCACATTTTTGTAGCACCAATAAAAGATTACAATAAAATTCTTTGGCGACATCTTGGCGAGGATCGTTGCAACCCGTGCAGCCAAGCGTATCATTGAAGCGATATACAAAATGTATGAAGAAGAGTTTTTTTCTTCTTTTTTTGGATGCTACGGTTGAATGTTTCCTGGCAATTTTGTGAAGTGTATAGGGTTATTTTATAGTGGTTTGACTTCTAGAATTTTACTTTCAATTCCCAAATATGTGGAATAGAAAAGTTTGTTGCCCGTTAAGAATTTTGCCTCTTTGGTATTAAAGATTTCTAAGGCCCACACACACACACAGCACACGTGTGGAAGTTTTTACTAAAAAAAATATTTTTTTTGTAGGTAACTTAAAACAAAAAGAATTTATAATAATATAGTTTAAATAAACAAGTAACTTTTGCTGTCTCTTGAAAAAAAAGTTTCCGTTATAATCATTTTCATAAACGAATGAAAAAGAAGTTCTAAAGAATAGTAACACTGAAATTTTTATGAGTTTTTTATACGTTGAATAAACTAGACGTGAAATATGTGTGAATTACACGTGTTTTATTCTTTTTGAACATGTTACAATAAAACAATATGGCTGAGGTAGTGTTTCTGTATTAAAATTGAGTCTTATTTTAATTTATATTCTATTAGTTTAACAGTTATGATGGCAATACAGAGATAAAATTTTAAGTGGTAGCGTGACTGAAGCGTTAAAAGACTGAATGTTGATTTGATCAACTGACTCACTGATAAATCAACCCTATGATAAAATATTATATACCAGTATATTGTATTTTCATTTTATAGCGAGAAAGAAAATTGTATGATTCTATTATATCATGTTATTAATTATTTATATGAATATTATATTATATTTTTTAATTTATTATTATATTAAATGTTATATTATTTAATAAAGCTTAATTCAGTTGCGTAACAGCCCATGAGGGCCAAGACCTACTGTACCCAACTTAGTATACGTGACCTTGGGCCCTGAGGTGCATAAGCAGATGCTATGGTCAGGTGGTCAGTCTGACGCGAAACCTCCAGTATTAAGTTCCCAAGCAAGATTGGTACTCATTTATCGACCCATTGAAGGGATGAAAGGCTAAGTCGATCTTTCCCAGTCTGGGGTGGCCGCGGTAACCGAGTGGTATAGGTATCGGACCGTGGCTTGCCTTGTCACGAGTTCGAGCCCAGTACCACTGAAGACCCGCCTTGTAGGGCAGCGATGCACGTTAAATCTGTCGAGAGCTGAAACGTCCTCCCGTTGGTGTGGTGTGGTAGTTAGGAGAGGGGGTGCCAGCTCAGGTGTCGTCCACGTCACTTGACCATGGTTCAAAATTACGTGGTCCGTCGCCAAAAGCCCTCGTGTAGCTAAACAGTGCGACGTTAATAATCAGTCAATCAACCCAGCCTGGTGTTTGAACTTCGATAAGTGGAAGCGCGATGCACTAACCACTCTGTCACACTGGGCTTCATATTATTTAATAGAATAGAATAGAATTTTATTATGCACAGAGAGATTGAATAATATAAACTTTTTCTTATATCAGTGGTCTCCAACCCCTGGTTCGTGGATCAAATACAACCAGTCCACACAAGAAATTCCCTTTTATTTGCTGTGGTATATTTTTCTTGGGTTTGAGCTACTTTTGATGAAAATTATATCCCTTGTTAAATCACTTTATATTCATTTTTTGGTGTAGCTATATTTTATTCTGAAGTCACGGTTAAATACAATTAAATTAAAATTATTAAATCAAAACAGTCTAAAATATGAACAATCAACGTCCTTCCCCTCAGCGGGCTGCGGTAAAATTAACAAACGTTGACCGGACCGTGGCGATAAAAAGGTTGGAAAACGTTGCCTTATACGACACAATATGTTGCAATATGGTATATCTCTTCTTCCCACAAAAAATCTATTGATATAAAATACTCTTTATAGGAAAGAACTCACACTATTAATATAATATTTCAAGTCTCCCCCCAACAGACGGTGTGGTTGGAGACGCTGACTGATGGCCATCGTGCCTGGGTTCGAATCCCGGAGAAGGTATGGATATTTGTAAATTTATAGTGCCTGTGTGGCATGGGATACTCTAAATATTCGTCTGTCCGAAAGTTCCTCTCGAGCGATGGGTGGTAGGGGCAAAGGTGGGAAGGCCCATGAACATCCCCAGAATGTTCACTCTCAAAATTGAAGTGGAGAGGAGGAAAAATGTTCTGTCACCTGTACCGAGCTCAAAGCTGCGACTAAAGTCGGAGGTAATCTAGCCTAAATTTGGTACCGATGATCGCGTGACATTAGAAAAAACAAGGATAGGATTATATTTCAGTACGACATAAGCGACTAAATCTGTAACACTCATAGTGGAATTTACTAATCTGTGATATATTATTTATATTATTCAGTTTGACATTTAAAAATTTCGAATATTCCAAGCGCATACAACTTCGGCAAAATAATTTAAAATTGCTTTAAAATATATAAGACAGGAAAATAATGGAATTTTCTATTAAATTTAGGAAAAGGTCAAGTCTATTTTTAAAAAATTCAGAATCACACACACAAAACAGTATACGGAATTTATTTTATTATGGCTGTCTTCGCCAAATGTTCGAGGTACTGAACTAAACACGATGCATATTTCTAGACAGAAAAATTTCTCAATTACCACGAAAACTTACAGCATTCTCTCTCAATTACAACATTGTAAATCATACATCTGTTTATTATATATAGCGCTTTTAAAATTTCAAAATATTCCATAAATAATTATTTTTACCTTTTAACATGTAAAGGGATATATCATTTAGCATTACGGTATAAGAGAAAAATTAAGAAACACATTTTGAACCAGAAAAAACGGACCAACTCAGATAAAAATGAGTAGTATGATGAAATTCATTGCCTTCTATAGGATAGCAAAGCCAGAATATGGTATTAATGTTGAAATTTTTTTTATCCGAACTAATCTTCAAAATCTGGGTCAAGGGATCTCAGGGGTGTTAAATTTCTCTAGGGGTCTGAAAGTATAAACGATTTTCAAACGGGTGTAGTTCTTTTAAATTTAAATTAAATGATTCGAATCTTTTACCTATTATTTAAAATAGAATGGGGCTTCAGAAAAGTATAAAATGTTTAAAATATAATAATAATTTTAAAATTCATAAGCATATGAATATTCTATAATAAATATTAAGTATTTTTTGCTTTGCGCACGTTATTTTCTAAAATATTAGCCTCTGATGTATAAAACTTTATAGAATTATACAATGCATCATACTCTTTAAACCCTACCTCTAATTTTAGTATTATATATCTTTTGTATTTCAAAATATTTGTAAAATATTGCAATTTTTTAAATATTTTTTAAAAATGTATTTTTTTATTTATTAAAATATGTAAGTTATTATTCTATTTATATAAAAGTAGCTACAAAGTATTAAGAATACATTTGCCTTTATAAATCAACTTATAGCTAGTAATTAAACCTATTCTTTTAGAAAATAGCATGCGCGACGTAAAACTTAATAAATATTTCTTATAGAAAAGTTTCTTATTTTCATATGCTTATAATTTTTAAAATTATGATTATATTTTAAACATTTTATACTTTTCTGAAGCCCCATTTCTTTATAAGTAATGTGTAAAAGATTCGAATTATTTAACTTAAATTTAAAGAAATTATACATGTTTGAAAAATGTTTATATTTTCAGACCTCTTTAGAAATTTAACACCCCTGTGACCCCTTTTAACATAAAATTAAGTGCAAGCTACAATAGGAAGTAATGTTTTACTATTCAAATTGTCTGTCTCGGAATATCGTTTAAGTTTCCTGATCTTATATGTACATTCGAGTTTATTTATTATCGTTTATAAATATTTTTGCATATGATCTACCTATTATTTTTCAAGTATGTAAACTTACAAAATTTATGAAATTTCCGTAAAATCTGACTTATAATGCGCATGCTTAACACAAAAGATAAGATCGCATCGTATGGGGGCGCGTTACACACCGAGTATAAAAACGATAGCTTTAAAAATAACAAAAGAGATGAGCATAAAAAAAAATTTACTTTTACATGCATTGAAATACTGTTTATTTAAAAGAAATGACTTGCCTTATGAACTAAAAGAGAATCGCATTTCTATAGACGTATACCATTCTTTCAAAAGTCTGGGATAATACTTCGAATAAATGACTAAAACATACGAGCAATGTCTTCTAATATTTCAGATTTCTTCGTAAAAAAGAGGGTGCGCATTATACGGCGAAAGTACTTTAAAATTTAAAAAATCAGCTTTAAAGTATAGGCGCGCGTTATACGGTAATTAAAATGTTTTATGCAAAAAATATTAATTATACATATAAAGAGTGTTTTTTTTCCAGGTATAGAAGTTTAAGCTGGCATTACTTTCCAAGATGGTGACCGATTTAACAGCTTTTAAGGGATTTATTCTCAGTTTGGTTTGGCAATTCATCATGAATAGACTCACGCCTGAACAACGCTTTCAAATCGTGCAATTTTATTTCGAAAATAATGGTTCTGTGCGGAATACGTATTCCCGATTTTCATAAGCGAATTTTGTTTAGCGATGAAGAGCACTTCTGGTTGAATGGCTACGTCAACAAACAAAACTGCCGCATTTGGAGTGAAGCTAATTCACAAGTGTATATCGAAACACCGTTACATCCAGAAAAACTGACTGTTTGGTGCGCTTTATGGGCTGGTGGAATCATTGGTCCGTACTTCTTCAAAAACGATGAAGGCCAGATTGGACTACATCCGAGCCAGCCGTGGCAGTCATATGCCAGAAATCATATTTAAAATGTAATGCCACAAGATTATCTTTCGAATAAAAAAAATTCATGTCAATCGAATAATACATCGTTGTTTTATTGCAATTTAAAGTTCTATACCTCTAAAAAAACACCCTATATTTATATATACATATATATATATATATATATATATATATATATATATATATATATATAAAATAACCCCATTAAACACAGAACAATGTTAAAAGATTATACTTCGAGCTCTGAAAATAACCGAAATGTGCTTTACAGCTTTGCAAAACATTGTTTACGAAAAATAATAAAGATAAAAATATAATTTAAACTTAGAATTCATACGTTGTCCTTTTAAGACTATTGCAATTACTTATCCAACCATTTACCTCCCATACAATTAAGCTACACTATCTACAAACTCAGATTACCTTTTTCTCGGAGCACATCTGTGTCGGTCACTTACAAGCAAATAAAGCAAGTCCTTCCATTGAAGGGCAAAAATCGATCGTTGATGCTTTTTGTTACCTTTTTTTTTACGACATAACGGAAATGGTGGACCCATAAGGGCAACTTTTTGCTGACACTGGCATTTTCATTCTTTTCATCACTGTCGTAATAAAAATAATGCAACGCCGCATGGGAGGGTAACGGCTGACCCATCGGGTATCGATGGTTCTTTGAAAGCAAGGCTTCTCTCCCCTTAATATAACTGTATTTGCTTCGTTTTTTTAGAAAAGTTTTATTTAAACTATGTTATACATATATTTTATTTATCTCACTTTAAATGCAGTATCTAAATATTTTAAAATATACTAGAAGAAACAGAGAATCAGTTGTAATGCTCTTAATGATTATGTATTGCATATGTGGATGCATATGAATATAATATATATATATATATATATATATATATACATATATATATATATAATACTTTTTTTATATATATACATAATACTTTTCTCAAATCCTTGGTTTGTACCACTTTAATTTACTTGTATTGTTATAGTATATAAATATGATTTATTCTCCCATAAAAACAGTGAAGAATACAATGTTGAGTTTTGAGGTTTCAGCTCCCCCTTTAAACCAACATGTTTTTCATTTTTAGCATAAGTATTAAGCCTCGAAGCTTTTTTCTACGTGTTTTTTTAAAAATGTAATCCTACCCATATAAAAGAAGTCTGTGTACACCAATGCATCTGAAGCATTCTAAAGAATTAAAGGTATATTTGAAAAACAGAATTTAACTGAAATGAGAATTAAAAATGTCAGCAATTTTATAATTACCAATTAATGAGTCTCTTTCAAAGACGTTTCGTAATTTTTTGTATTTTGAAAAGGAAATTTATTGTTGTACTATAATTTACGGTTTAATTTTTTTAAAGAATCTCGATGACTTCAAACTCTTAAATTGAACGATTGAAATAAAACAAAATTAACTTAAAATTTAATCATAACTTGCGCAAGTATTTTTTAAAATTTATATCGAAACTTAAATTGAGCGATTGAAATGAAAGAAAATTAACTTAAGATTTAACCATAACTTTGCAAGTATTTTTTAAAATTTATATCGAAACTCTTCTGAAGATATTCAACTATATTTACTGGTCATGATTCTGTTGCATACTGCAAAATTGCATAGTACGATTATAATAATTTTATTACGAGTAATTCTAACAAAAGCGCTTTTGTGTAACATTATTATCAAAATTTATATTTAAAGATAGTAACTTATGCTCTTTTGAAACGTGAGATGAATAAAATAATTTAAAAAATTAACATTAAATATGAATGATTTAAGTTCCACAATTTATTACAGAAGTAAAAATCGAAGCATCGTAACCAAATTGCCAAATATGTATATAATACGCCTTTATTTTAAAGTAACATGAATAGATAAAAATAAAAATAGGATATATCAGTGGAACACAAAGGGAAGGGGGTTTCGAGTCCGGACCCCTTCCAAAAGCCCTTGATTTTTTTTGATTGATTATGATCCTATGCAAATAGGACGTAAAATTTAATTTAGTATTTGTAATTAATAATTAATTTTATTAACTAATGTTAATTACTTATTCCATAATTAATTTTTTACTGTTTTTTTCCCCGAAAATCGACAAAATCAAAAGAATATGTTGGGCTGTGTATTGGAGCATACTACAAAAATGATGGAATTCCAACCTTGGACCCTTGAAAATTTCTGTGTGCACTACTGGGATATATATGTATACATAATGTGTATAAATATGCATATATATACATTATTTAAAGTTTTGAGGATTTAATTTTAAAATTTTTATTATTGTGAAGTACAGGTACTGGTTCCAACTAAGTACAGGTACTGGTACTTTGTTGCATAGAAGCATTGGGTTTTGTCGAACCTTTATCTCCGATCATTAAAACTCGAAGGAGTTAATAATACTTTCAAATTAACCATTATAAAAATTAAATATTTAGATGATCAATAAATATCTATTACTGTAGTTCAAATATTTTAAAACAAGGTATTTGTATCTCTAAAATTGCATGACATAGAAAGGGTTAGTTGTTTCCAAATAAGAGATTGTTAAAAATAGAGACCAAATTTTACTCCAAAATTTTCGTTGGCCAATACATTAACTTTATGTTAACTGTATTTTCTTTATTTAACTGTTGACAGTGTTGCTGTTGATACATACTGAAACATGCAGTCTACAAATCTGCGAAAGGCCCATACGTTCCGCAGCTCGCTGTGTTTCTAGTCTAGGCTGGAAAAGTAGTTTTACAGACAACGTTCTTTTTTAACTACTGCGTAAAGCAAATGCACTCAAAATAATCCTCTTTCTTACTATAGTTAAAATTTTGATCTCGAAATTTAAGATAGACAGAAAATAAGCTAGAAAATAAAGATAAATTCAGTTTTAAAAATAACAATAAAATATAAATAATTTAGTTAATTAATAAGAGGTCTGGTTATAGAAAGTCAGAAATTGATTCATTTTCCCTACATATATAGGTATGTGTGTGTGTGAAGCGAAAGTAATTACTTTTATTATCTGAATTTATACATATCACTATATTCAAAAGAAGTATATAGGGAAGTTGAAATAAACAAAGATCCTAACTTTTTGAAATCTTTGAGAGAATTTTTTTTCTTCCAACATCAACCGCTGAATACATTTTTCTGAAACGAAAACAAATGCCCGGTACTCAATGACTTCAGAAACGACTCCAACGACATCAATTTAAAATGACAACCACGTTTCTGGTGTCACGGCAACACCTCACATTTTTAAAGGTAATGATAAAAAGAGAAAAGAACATAACAGAGAGACTGCCCTAAGGGTTGGGGAACACCCATCACCCGAGTCCCCTCCATAATTCTTTTTGACAGTCCCTATTACACCCCCTAGTGGTTTGTTAGCTGAAACCGCAGGGTTTTGGAATATGAGACTGTACCTCTCCCCTCTATATACGACCTGCCACGTACAGCAGGGGATGTTAGAAGCTCCATAGCCCCTCGTACAAATGTCCCTCGTGTGGCCCCAAGGTCCAAAGTTCCCTCCCCTCTTTTGAAAAAAAAATCTTTTTCGTTTGTTTTTTACAGCTTTTAGAAAAATATGGTCATGGTTCTGGAGTACAACAAGAGATGGAAACCACACACAAGAACATACATTTCATATTCCTATTCATTGACGTGTTCTTTTGACTGTGAATGTTCTTCACTTATACTTCAATTTTAGAATAGATGAAGTAAAAAAAAAAGACGTTAATTCATAAATTTGTATGATACATATAAGTTAAAATAGATGAAATGAATTTATATAACCAAACACATTTTAACAGTTTTGATAATCAATAAAATAACTTTTCAGTCAAACACAGTTTGTTTTCGGATTTTAATGTATTACAAATAGGACACATTGAATATAGTTAAAAATTTATGATAACGCCTGTAATCTAAGAATTTTTTTTGTCTTCAGGATTTTCTCTTTAAATATATAATTCAAATGTGTAAATTTATTTTTCATTCAAAATAGTTTTATACTATTTACACGTATAATTTTTATTAGAACATACAATAGTTATGAATTACCTTTGAAAAAAATTTGTTTTTAATTTTGAATATTCTGATTTAATTAGACTGCGCAAAATGCTCATATTCTAATTTTTTTTAAAAAAATAAACTTTATGATGTTAATACATTCGGGTGCCTGTTTAACGATTTTTGTGACCCTTTTTAATGAATAATAAACTCCTAATAAGGAATTCTTTTAGTAGATGAAAATAATTTTTTTTATTAGGCTGTATGAGAAAAAATTGGATTTTTTTTTCGAGTGACATATCCTTTTTTGTTCGGAACAGGAAAACTTTCTTGCAAACAGCAAATTTCAATGGGAAAGAATAAAAACTGTTTACAGGTTACTTAGACTTTACAGGGGCAGATGAGTCATGAGTGTAGTCTATCGTGTGAGTCTTCAGCAGAACAGGAAATTCCTTTCTCGTCTCGTCGCAATCTACAATACAAGTTATATTTTAAGATTGTAACGATCATGATACATTTGGTTATGGACTGCCTATTTGTGCAACTGAAGTTGAAGAAATCGTTGATTTGTCGGAGCCAATGAATAGCGATTTTGATGAAGAAATTGATAATGAAACTCCTATTAAAACTGTTACATTTCCTAATGTTTTGCATTGTTTGAAAACTGTGAAAACATACCTATCTCTTATGCAGCTGAATGTAAGTAATGCAGAATTTTTTCTCTTTGCATGGAGTTGAAAAGAACTCTTTCGAGAGTCAGGAATCAAAAAGATTTTCAAATGTCTATTAGTCTGTATTTTAAAATTTTTAATTAACTGGTGCGTAGTAATTCACTAATAATATTTTAGCTGTTGAATAAAAAGCGCTTAATTTCTAACTATGGATATTTTTTGTGTAGTTACTTATAAATTTTCAAAATTTAAGCGCAAAAAAAAATATTGTGCTTGGACCCTGATATAACGATTAACTCTTAATTAACGAACAAAATGTTCGTCCCGATCAATTCGTTAAATTGGGATCAGGCTGTATATTGTTAAATAATAATCTGACGAGGGAAAAGAACTGTTTTTTTCTTTTTTCTGCTTGAGGTAAGAATAATTTTATGCGGGTATAAGAAACAAGGAGGGTTCCTTAAGGAACTTCTTTAAAAAGAACAGGTTGCTCTATTTCCCATTCTTAAGTTCTATTTGGAAGTAAAATGGTGACGAAGGGATTGATACGTAGTTTGTTCTTTGTAAACAGTATCTCTCTTAGATATAGCAATATTTAACTTTATTGTATATAAAAATTGTACCACTTGATTTTAATTCTTTTTTTATTTTTTAACTTAGTTCTTAGTTTAAAATTTATTTTCTCTCTTTTTATTATCATGTAGTCTGCAAAAGTGTTCTGTGGGAAAGTAGTATTGAATGCTTAAATATTTTTTTCCTGAAAATATTAATAATGATATATGTCAAATCTCCACTGAATATCACAGTTGCTGCAATGTATCTCATATATCGGTAAAACAGAAGAAAAAATATACAAGTATGTTTATATCTTTTAAACAAAATAATTGTAAATTAAGTACATTGTCAACTTTAAAATTTCCGTTGTTATTTAGGTTCATGAAGTCTGTGAATGTTAGCAACTGGTCTCCAAGGAGCTATATTTTCCAGTTAGTGATTGATTCCGCTTGTTCAGTGGAACTCGTACATGCCATGTAAAAACAGTCCGCAACGTTATGAAGTGCCTACCAGTTTTCACCGAGAACTTGAATCCATTGCTGAGTAGGGTTTGTGCCACACTGTGAATTGTCGAATTGTGACTAATCTGATCAGTTAACAATTTTCTAGTCATTTGAGGATCCAGCATAGGCACGTTTGCCGATAAGGTGGTGATAGTAAAGATATTTGAATTGAGTTTCTCCTGTTATATCCCATCAACACCAAATTTGCTCTACTGTCCTCACTGACATGTCTACTGAATGTCCCATATTGATTATTGACATTATTTGATGCAGTTTTGGTTGTCTGAAAATACTGATGTTGGATTCCCTGGCAATGAGCGAGCCCACCAAAAAGTCAAGCAGGGAGCCGAGTCATCTCAACATGCAGTCCCCTTGACCCTGAGAGAGTATTATATCCACATACATTGACAAATGTGCTGCTGTGACCCAAAATACCAAGAGCCTTGGAATATCATGTGAAACCTGGCCACTGTTGATCCTATCCCGAGGCACCTGGAGAGAGCTGAGGCTGTTACCCGCTTTCGCCTAACCACCAGACATGACTTTTGGGGGAGTATACTTCCACTTCTTTGGCTTGGCTGCGGTCGAGGCCTATCCGCTCTGCGACCATGCCAGAATGGATGGCGACCACCTGCTACAATGCACTGAACTCGATGAATACCCGTCTAGCGACGTCGTCAGTCGCTACTGGGAGGCTCGGCGTCAAATGGTCAAGAAGCCAAGCACAGGATTTGGATAAATAAATGTTAATTTTAACAATTCTGTACAAACGTCTTCAGTATAGGTCATTAAAAAAACTATTGGCCACTGCGTTTAGAAGTAATTGCACATTCTCAGCCCGCTCTTGATATTGTAGTTAGAGGAGTGTTGAATACCCTGAAAAATTCCGAAATGGGATGTTCCGTGCATCCAGTTTTAGATAGAATTCCCCTCATGCAGCTTTAACTGCGTCAGAAAACTTTATGCATGCAAAATTTGAGCACAAGTGGAATGTCTTGAAAATTTGAAGACCTCTGCACTGCCCATTCATACATTTCTTACGCGATACTACTGCGATCTGAATATTTTCATGTGGTTATTTCTTGACTTTTGGTACTTCAATTATTAAACTATGCAAATTAAATGCTTCATTTCAGATCTTTTATTTTCAACCCTGATATAAAACAACATACATCATCCCATATTGTTCGATCAGAAATGATTATTTTAAAATCCGATGTTCCTTGCTATTTGTATGACATCGACGGAAAAAAAATCATTTTCCATTGCTAATAAAAATTAGACCCCAAGAAAAAATGTTTTAAAATGTGAATTTGAAATTGGAATTCATAAAATTGTTGGATAAAAAGGTGCTTACTAATCAGTTACATATTAATTTGACAAAATGTATAAATGAAAATAATCATAAGATGGGCATATTGTTTGCTCCAGGCGAGTATGGTGCTTGCAAAGCTGTTTAACATATATATAAATATAATAAATATTTAATAGCATCTTATAGCACTTTTTAAATACTTGTGTATTTAATATAATTTTATAGTACTTTTTTAAAATAAATAGAAAATATATTATTTATTCTCCGTGGTGGATAGAACCCGGTACCTATGAATCCGTTGCCAAGTAACATGACCACGAGACAAAAGTGATCACTCCTATCCGGAGGCTGTAACTGGTTTATGTAGATACCACCACTACATCTCATTGTTAACTTTTGGTGTTCGTAATATTCTAAATTACTAAAGAAATCTGTCATTTTTAATGTTGTTTTGTCCCTTTATTTGTTATTTCTTTAAATATACAATCGGACCTCTATCTAACGAAGCCGCTAAATCGCGAAAAAAGGTTCGTTATATGGAAAACTCGTTATATAGAGGTTCATCTTTCAATTTTTTTTATAAACCACAAAAAATAAATTTTAAATTCATAAACACTATATTTTTTTTAAAAAAAGTAATTATTCTCTCATACCTTTTTGTAAATTATAAAATATCTATTTTATATATCTTGCCTATCAAAAAGAAAGAAAAATGGAAGGAAAATTTCTTGACACTTATATCCACTTTCTGAAGAATTAATTTTTTTTCTTTGATGCACAAATACTTTCGTTTTGACATTTTCGAGCTACAAGAAATGAAGTTACCAGAACGTCTGATCAACACTACAAATGAATGGAGACTAGTTCAAGGACATGGAGTCACTAGACAAATTCACTGAGGGTGAAAGGGGATATGGAAGACGTTTCCAGTGAACTGGATGATAAGGGTTAAAGGTAGCATTCTTGGATGAAACGCCCAGAATTCTATTGCTCTCTGAGAGCTAGGTACCTAATAAAACCAGTTCAAAATTTATGAGCACTATAAAATAAGTTAATAGAAAGGATGCCTTGAAATGTTCAGGATACTTTAAAAAAGGGAGGGAAAAATTGAATCACAAGGGAAAAAGTTCGTTGTATAAATTATTTTACAAAGAAAATCCTTAAATGTTTTTGGTTCCAGGAAAAAATTCGATTTATAGAAAAATTCGCATTATAGAGGTTCGTAATATGGAGGTTCGACTAATTACTATCTTAAGTAAGAAATATAATGTTAATATTTCAGACATGTTCAGCATTAGATGTTTACGCAATTATATGAGAAAGTATATTGAGAAAATATTTTATATGATAGATTCCCAAAATGATCACAATGAAGAAAAGACATTTAAAAATAACTGTCAAGAATATACATATAAGAGTAGATAACAAAATGAAGTATCTTTTGATAAAGTTGCATAAGCAATCTTTGTTTAAACAATGAAAATTATATATATACATATATAAATATATTTAAGAAGAAAGAATTGATAAACACATGTACGCAATGTAAAGTTATTGTTATGTTATTTTAATAAAGAATAATACTAATTCATGTAAAACCTGTCCACATTCCAGAGCAAAATCCAATAAATGTACTTGTAACGAAAAATTCAAAAACCAATACACAATTTAATCATAATCCTAAATATTCCAAATTTTCTTCATAAATTGTACTACACACATCACCTGAATCGTCAAATTTGTTTCCAAATTTCTTTTCATTTCTGCTTTATTTCTGGGTGTATTCATTTGTTTATTTAACTAAGCACCACTATCAAAAGGCTTTGCCCTCGAAGTTTAAATATCATTAATCTCCCTAATTAAAAAAAAGCAAATTATCTCGTTGATTTGTAATAAACTTATTCTCCATACCACCTCCTTCAACAAGATTTCCCTTCCCTCTATTCAGCTCAGTGTAATTTGACAAACAAAAGCTATTTCAGCGTTGCCCTGGCAGGGCCCATTAACATTCCTTTTATATAGATTTTAGATTTTTCGACCTTCTCTCTTCGCGTGGGGGTCCTCTGGTATCTGGTTGCTGCATCACGTGTCTGGCGAACATTACTTAAACACTCCTTCTAATTACGAAAGATCGGAAAAGGGGAAAATTTAATTGATGATGGTGGCCTTGCAGGCTGCGCACAGCGTCTACCGTAAATTAAACAGACGGTGGAGCCGGAGGAGAGGAGGAACAGTTTCAGGGAGAAGAAAAGTGGTTTAGTTAGTTTGCGTAATTTTTTCTTTGTTTGGAAAGTTTGTTTATATTTTAACGCGATAGGTTGAAACAAAAAATCGAAATAATGAAATTATACCGTACTTGAATTATTCCAGCGCCGAATAAAAATCGGTATGATACTTTCAATTTAACTGAAATCGAGCCAAGAATATATCACTATATATTTTAAGTCACTTCATATAATACTTCGAAATTCATTTCCAGAAAAATTTGACGTCTCTACATTTTTTTTCCGAAATTTACTCCCAACTGTAGAAGTATGGTTGATTTTAATAAGAACTATATTCGCGCTGGTATTAAATCTGGCAATTAAGTTGGCAACGATTTGTTACTTCTACATAAGCTTCTTAATATATTACAATCAATTTTCGTGTAAACATAAACTGATGTGAGAGCTTACAAGCGTAAAATACACACGGATGCAGCGGTAATGCCATATTACAAATATTTATTCTCATGGCAACCACATTACTTCTTTTAAACAAATAAAACTCTAAGTAATTATGTAATGAAACCTTCCCGAAGATAAAGAAAGCCTCTACGCTTTCTGTGTGTGTTGAAAATTTATTATTTAAAACCAAAAACTTTAATAAATAAAAACTAATTTTTAAAACTTGTCTTTAAAAAATGCAAATTATGAAGGGGAAAAAAATGGTTAGAAATCTTATCATAGAAACGGGGGAAAAAACACAGCCAATCTGTGTGGAAAAAAAATATTTAAATTTTAGTGAGAATGAATTATATTTCTTTAAAAAAAGAAAAGATTTTAATAAAGAGGTAAAGAGAAGCAATAGTTTTTTTAATAAAGTTATGATGCACATACAATATTGAATACGTATCTTCAACGCCTACTAGGGTAACCAATCTCTTCTTCAAAAATAATATATATATATAGAATGAATCAGAATATACATTCATTGTTATATATTAAAAATATGATACAATTCTAATTTGTAACAAAATATTTCTCAGTAAACATTTAAATTAATGACTCCATAGGAGAAACATAATAAAACTAAAAACCCCTAATTTGTAATATTATAATTAACTTTTAACAATTGTTCCAATTATTCACTTTCCTTCATATCTGTTATAGTATCATTCCCTTGTTTCTCTGCCCCTTTTGAAATTTCTCAAAATACACTTTACCAAACTGCGCTTTATAATGCTTGTTTTTAACATCTGAATTTTAGACCATTTATAAAAAAAATATATTCAAATCTAAAAAAAATAATATTTGAAACCACTAAAAGTCTTATAACACATCTTTAAGTAATTCAAATAATATAAGAGATTATTATTTCCTTAAATGCATGTGTAAAGCAAAATTATGTCTAGTCCAGCGATCTATTTCAAGTCCTAGTCTATTTAAAACTGATCAAGAAAACTTACATCATTTTTACACAAAGCGAAATGTATGAAATTAATATAGAAGGAAGGTAGGGAAGCATCGTCTAATGTGCCCCATTTTTAGAATTTCCCTTCCCTCCCTCCGTATTTTGACTGCTAACTGCACGTTAGTATTAATGAAAGGAACTGCCTCTGATGAAATAGTAGTTTTAAATACATTTGAGATGCTCTGGGATTGGCGTGATAAATGACCTTTTGGCGCAATTTGGCGGAGATTTTTAATGGAACATGAGAATCATTGGATGCTGTCATCCCCGCCGACCCTGAATGAGAGAATGAAGGATAAACGTTCGGTTAATGAACGCAATGGTTTTTCATTATATATGTATGTGCCGTTGCCTCCCACATGTCTCCCTGGAGGAAAATGAAACTTTACTCTCTATAAGAAGAGCAAGAAATCTATTTTTTTTTGGAAGGGGGATTAAAGTTATTTAAATCTTAATGAAAAAATTACGCTTTTTAATCAAAATTAATTTTAATTTATTTTTTAATATTTCTAAGAATAAGTAATCAATATTAACTTTTAATATGTTTCCTTCTTAAACCTTCCTTAATTATTAATAAATAGTAATGAATAAAATATCTTATTTTTTCCTCACCTGCAATTAAATTTTTTTAAAATGAAAATAATAAATTTGATAAGCCTGAATGAAAAGAGCAGATATAAATTTAAGTAAAGTAATTTCTTTTCACTTCCGTTTAACTTTTCGTCATAAGCTTACAACCTCTGAAGGTCTCAGTGGCGTTCACATACTCATAGAGGGGGTACATTTTAAAAAACCTAATTCCATCCCCTTGTGTGTGCTACTGGAGGAGCGAATGTGTTGATAATCAAATTTAGGAAATGCTTTATTATAACAGAGTAATAAAAGATATTTAACTATAAACAATATTTTTAAAGTGTTTAAAAATATATCTTTTTAGAAGACTCACACATTTTTTTGAAATATTTAAGTTATTATATCATCTGCCAAGAAATTTTCAAATAAATCTTCACAATGCTTATTTTCTACTATTTTGACCGAAAAAGGTAGACAAGGTAGAATATCACAAGCCATTTATTGTATAATTCTGTATTAAACGCATATCTTCTCAGCTGAGTCCCACACGTACATATTTGGTGTACACTTATCGAGAAAGATTTGCATAATTCTGCATTGTGATTTTGTTTTCTATTGCTTCAATTCAGGAAATCAGATCAATTACTGACATTTGTTGTAGGTTCCACTAAATACATAGTTCAATGCATTAATCGCCGCCCACCCGTATAGTGGTTAGTGACGCTGACTGCAGTATCGTAGGGTCTGGGTTCAGTGGTGCACACAAAGGGGGTCCTGGGGGTCCGGAACCCCCAAAGCCCTTGATTATTTTCGATTGATTATAATCCTAAGTATATAGTACGTAAAATTTAATTAAGTATTTGTTATTAATGATTAATTTTATTAATTAATGCTAATTATTTATTCAATAATTAGTTTTTTACTGTGTTTTGTTCCCGAAAATCGACAAAATCAAAAGGAGCATGGTAGAAGAATGGTGAACTTTCGACCCCAGACACCCCCTCCCCTTGAAAAATTCCTGTGTGCACGACTGCCTGGATTTGTATTTTTTTAGGAGAAGGCATGGATGTTTGTCTTGTGTAATCCGTCATGACTTTAAAAAATTCCTTCTTTCCTTTATAATGTATGCTTCGTGCTTATTTCTGTAAGCCCCCATGTGATACTTTGTAGTGCATGGAGGTTTCTAAAAGTTCTCAATAAAAAAAATGCATTGACCAATTTCGTTAATAATACTTAAACACAATGATCTTTTTAATGTTTCTCACAATTATTATTAATATCATATTATATATATATCCAAAACTAATTTAAATTAAAACCAATTTAAAATAATTTATGATTCGAGATTGATAAATTAATTTAAATGTATACGTTGTATGTAACAACAATATCATAAATATAATTAGTGTAAAATAAAGGAAAAAGTAGAATATATATATATAACTTCTTGTAATTATAAGCTACAAAATATTTGATAAAAAATCGGTTGAAATTAATTTATAAATAAAGACCGAGATCACACTAAAAAAAAGCAGACAAGATCGGTATTTCAATACCCCTTTAACACTACCCTCCATATTTTTAAAATTTTTCATTAATCATCCATGCATTTAAACAGTATGACATTTCGTAACTGTTAAAATTAACTCTTCCAAAGAGAGAAAAAAATAATGAGCTAAATAAAAATAGGACAGGCAGAACATGTTTCTCTTTGACCTATTGACAATACCGAAACCCACCGTCTGGCACACTTTAATAAAACCACCCCAATATCTTCTACCAAGACAAAGTGGAAGCGATGACAAAGTTCCCGCATAATAGCATCAACCCCGAACAGGAGGCACCTGTGAAAAACGAAAAAGAACGAACTGGGGCGATAATTGACAGGGAAATGAGCATTGAAAATGCGAAGAAGCCCCTAATGAAGAAGAACATACTCAGCACAAATACAACGCGAAACCCAGAACTAATAGACAGCACCCCGCGACTGCTCTCATTGGTTGGAAGGAAAGAAGAGGCGCCGATGGGAAAAATGAAAGAGGGAAAAAATAGAATAATAATCAAAATATCTTGGAATTCACACCACTCTCTAAGCAACAACCTTACAAGTGCCAGTGCATCATTCAGGATCTATTGAAATTCGTCGGAGTCTTTTATCACCGATTTCTCATAAATTACTTTTCCAAGTTTAATGAGTCGAACAGCCAACTTGACAAAAGTCCCGTTTAATAGCGGTCACACTTCCTGCTGTGTGTTCTTCAAGAATTTTTCATTTCACGCACTTCTTTGTGGAACAAAAGATCCTCCAGGGATGAAAGAAAGGACCAAGGGGTGGAGGACGGGGTGGAAAGGGATGCTTGTGAAGTGCTTTTTAAAGAACTTCTAGTGCTGGACTGGGAATTTGAATATATAGCTGGTGAACGATGGTTCTCTCTTTCTCTCTTCTTTTTTTTACTTCACCCTTCATTTTGCACATCGTTTTATTTTATATTTGTCGCCTGATTTTCTTTTCGAGATTTTTAATTTCGAACTTCTCTTGCGAAGAGATGTAATTGGTGGAATTCCGCCGTTTCATTTACACGGTGCCGGAAGGAATATGGTTTTCTTATTTATTGTTCGGGAGGGTTCTCTGATATTGGAACTCGAGGGGGTCACCATGCACTTTTAGAGAGTTCAATTTTGGGCTGTGAGCTTGTATCTGTCTCTTATTATATGTGGACATGGTTATATGTGTATCTCTTTTTTGTAAATTTCTTTTAATACGCTAATGACGGTACAACTGATATTTCAAAAAAAAAAATCAAAAAGAAAGGAAAAAAAAAGAAAAATGTTTGTCTAATTACAATAAATTTAACCTCCAGTGATCAAGATTTCATATGCATTCCAAAAACTGATATATCTCTGAATAAAGCAAATATAATAATATGCAATAGTGTATAAAGCATAATTATTTTTTAGAAATATTTATTTAAATAATTTTTTAAATAAATAAATATTTATTTATTTATAAAGTATAATTTTTATAAAAATAACTGACAGTCACTGCTCTATAATATTTATCAAATTTTCAGATACATATACATCCATACTTGTTGCAGTGGCGCACACAAGAGGGGTGTCCTAAAGGTCCGGACACCTCCCCACAGCCCTTGATTTTTTTTCGATTGGTTATAATCCGATGCATATATTATGTAAAATTTACTTATGCATTCGTTATTAATAATTAATTTTATTATTAAATGCTAATTATTTATTCAATAATTAATTTTGTATTGTTTTTATTCCCGAAAATCGACAAGATCAAAAGAATATGTTGGGCGGCGTATTGGAGCCTGATACCAAAATGGTGGACTTTCAACCTGGGACCCCCTCCCCCTTGAAATATTTTTGTGTGCGCTACTGGCTTGTTGAATATATTTTTATTCACACATTGTTAAATCTTTTAACCCAATTCCTGAAAAACATTTCTTAAGTAAACTTATTTATTTATCGAGCATTTACCTGTTTACATGTAGGTCTTATGATTTATCAAGGCAATATTGTAAAGGGAAACAAATAATGTCTGATATAATGTTGAAGAAAATTACATAAATATTATTAATAGGTGAGTTTCATCTAATAATCCCACATTAATTTTTGAATATAATGTTCTCATTTGTTTTCCTCTTACATAAATACAAAATAATTTTTTTTTTTGCTTTGCACCTTAAGAAATTAAATTCGCGCCAAGAAAGAAATTTCTCCTCTCTCTCTGTAAATCATATAAATTATCATAATTTATAAAAAAAGTTATTTTAATTTATTGTTATTTTAAAAATTCTTTCTTATTTTACTCTAATAAAAATTATGTTTCATAAACTTAGTTTTTATAAGATTCACAGCTGAGACAAAGAAATTTAAAATAAAGTCTTCAAATAGGTTTGATACCAATTTGGGTATATATCTTGGATTCTTAATTTAATTAATAATTTCTTTCGGAAAATATGATTCCTTCTAAGTATTGATCTTCGTTTAAAAAATTGCATCTATATACACGACGGCATATACTTATTTCTGTCATCTCACCAATTCTTTACTTTTCTCGATTTTAAATTTTGTAGTTTTTTTAAAGGACAATTCCCCAACTGAATTCATTAGTAATTAAAAAGAAATTTAATTATATAAATATTCTCCAGGGAATACTAATGAACTCAAAATATACTATGTTCCATATATGTGTGATAGCGCTTACAACTTTTGGTAATTAAATGCTGAATTTCGAACGATTTATTATATTGATTTAATTAAAATAAGAAAGCCAGATCATAATTTTTTGACTGTCAACTGGGTATAACTAATAAACAACATTCATCATTTATCATCAATTAATTCACAATGAATCATTAAAATACTTTTTCATGCACACATATTAACATGCACTCCGTAACATAAAAAGTGATGTAGCAAGGAGTTGTCCGAATGGGACGAAAGTCAATAGATCGGATTTATATCCATTGAAAACAAACCCCTCACGGTATAATAGGAAGCAAAAGCTTTATTTACAAAATACTGAGCAACAGGAACAAAAAAGAAGTTAATAATGCGTTGGTCCATCTCTGACCCTGATGCAAGCTCTTATGTGGCTCGTACAGTTGACGACTGTCCTTCTACGGGATTGCTAGGTATACACATTCCAATATACAAGTTAGATCGGCGAGATTTAGGGATGGTGGATTACGTCCACTCGTCATAGATCAAAGAGCTCTATTAAAGAGAAATATAAGGGTCACTCCGAACAGGGAAGTGTTGAAGAAGCATGAAGACAAGCAATGGAAAGACGATCCGTGTGCGGTGGTGCATTATACAGTTGAAATGTAAGACAAGGCATCCATGAAAGGAAGGGCAACATTTCGGAGCGTGGAATTTCACCAAAGTGCAGAGTGTGAGGCATGACAAACTAAGAGGTGGTACGGTTATTAAATGAACGCATACAACACCATTTCTGGCTGTCGGGTTACGTGGTGGACAGCACAGAGGCGAATATCGCATCGTTGTTCTTGACGTTGAACACATCTTCGAGATCATCCTAGCCAAATATGCCCAGTACCACCTTGTAGAGTGAAACTTACGGTCAGTTGACTCAATGAACTCCGTGACCACAGTCTACGTTCATTAAATCGCATATAGATAATCATTGCAATCACTAATTCCCCGGTTGCAAGTTGGATCATTAATAAGGGCCCATCAGGAGCTGTGAGTACATATCGGACAATATTCTGTTGTTGCTTTTGAACGATTTGAACAATCATTACCTTTTTAATGTTCCGTGCTATGGTTCACCCATTCCTGCCCCTATCGTTGAATAGTACCATCGCTCCGAATCAAATGTGGTGCAACCCTGTGATTTGACCACCCTTCTTTCTTAAATCTCCTTACTCGTCTGCTCTAAAATGGTGACACCTGCTCAGAATTCTTGTAAATCAATCTGCGAATCATTGGTACAGTCCATGAGGGTCGATGGAATGGCATTCACATGGAAATTATGTCTTGGTGTTGGGATCCTCTGTTTCATACACCATTCGGATAACGTGCTAGAGTTTCGGCTAGTCAGCCATTGATCACCAAAAGTTAATTGTTTGCCAATTTTACCGTAAGATATATGCATACGCGAATTCATCCCATTCGGAAGGCTCATTTCTAGTTCGTCTCTTTTTACGTTTCAAAATGCATGCATATATATATATATATGTATATATATATATATATATATATATATATATATATATATATATATATATATATATATATATATATATATATATGAAAGATATTTGTATAATATATCAAAAACGAGAAATAATATATAATGAACATAACAAGAAATAACGTAATAAAAATATTAAAATATAGAAGCTAAACATGAAGATCGAATTTATAGAAAAATACAAAAAAGGAGCTACAAAAAAGAACATAGCGAGTCAGAAAGCAATTTCGAATCTAGGACCGAATAAGTGGGGTTAAACTAGTTTGAAGGCACCAACCTTCCCCCTTTGCAACTCGGTAGGAAAAACCAAATAAAATAAACATTCAAAGTATGTAAAAACTCACAGAGAGTATGATAAAACCACTGATTACTATTCTGCAACAAATTCCCCCAAAATCTTAAAGCAGAAAAATCCCAAAACAATTACGTAAGAAAAGTAGAAAAATACTAAAACAATTACGTAAGAAAAGTATTTTTCAAAAAAGAATTTAACAAAATTTCTTTACTGACAGAGCTTTTTCCAAGAGAATCAAGAGTCTTGAAATTAATGAAAAGCAATTATTCCCCAAGTTAAAAAACTTGAATATACATAAACGCATCTTTTAAACTAGCCAGCAAAGATAGATAACAAAAGAGATGACAATCAAAATTGATAGGCTTTGAATTGGTTGATTGTCAGAAATGTAAATTTCTATATATATATATATATATATATATATATATATATATATATATATATATATATATATATATATATATATATATATATATATATATATATATATATATATATATATATATGATTACAAATTATTTTTTAAGCTTTTTATAATACAGAGTGATCAGAAATACTATTTTTTTTTCTTACTCAACTTGGTGGTGGTAAAATCTCAAGTTATATTGAAACTTCAAAGTAAAATTTGGATTGAAACATATTTCTTATATACTGAAAGTTACAAAACATTTTATTGAGTGTTTCTCTAATAGTGTTTTTTGATCGTTCAGTAACGTCATACCCTTTTGTAACAAGAAGGCAAATGGTGACTAACCTTGTGATTCTAACTTACAGTCAAGAGACAACATCTGAGATAGCACCTCAGCTTCCAAACTGCCACATCACACTTGTGAAGATCCCCTTGGATCTCACTTTGAGAACGAGAATAATTTGGAGTCAGATAAGAGCCAGTAGCCATTTTTATAAATAACTTTATTTGGTTATCTTTCCCAAATAGAATCAAAGACTTTTAATAACAAATAATTCAAATTAGCTATATGCGGTTTAAAAGGGACTTTCCTTTAAATTAACTTAAATATTTAATGATCCAATTAATTAACAATTAGAATATCGATCACGCAGAGATTACCACGATAAGAGATCCCAGAATTATATTCAATAATATTCCTATTGAACATTTAACTTTAATCTCACTCCTAATATAAAGCTTTAATGAGACTTTAAATATAAATCAATATTTACCACACTGAATCTCAACTCTTCCTGAGATTAATTTATCCACCTAGAAATCTTCAATAATAAATCTCTAACTTCACTATTATACCTTTCTGCTTCAATCTCTCTCTCCTACTGCTTTTTACTTTACTATTCCGTTTGACTTAAATACTTTATCTAATCTGCATAACAAGGAATCCTGTTCTCTTTTTGGAGCTGATTGGAAATAGGTAGGGGAATTAAATTTCCCTAAAAAAGACGTCTCAGAAGGTTAATGATAAAGTTCCGTATAGGTTTGTCACACACTGACGAGAGGATTTGAACTGCAGTTCTTTAGTGATACCTGAATTCTAACGTATGACTCAATTGAAGCAATGCAATCCATGAGTTTAGGACAGTGGCACACACAGGAATTTTTCAAGGGGGTTCAGGGTCGAAAGTCTATCATTCATATAAAATTCTGCAAAACGCCGCCCTACACATTCTTCTCATTTTGTTGATTTTTGGGGAGAAGCAATTAAAAATTAATTGTTGAATAAGTAATTAGAACTAATTAATAAAATTAATTATTAATAACAAATACTTAATTAAGTTTTACGTACTATATACATAGGATTATCATCAATCGAAAAAAAATCAAGGGCTCTAGTTGGAGGGTCCAGACCTGGGGACTCTACCCTTGTATACACTAATGGCTTAGGATAATGACGGCAACTATAGCCGAAATATAGGTGACAGTCAGAGGCGCACACAAGGGGAGGGAGGTCCTCGGGTCCGGACCCCCCAAAACCCTTGATTTTTTTTCCAATTGATTATAATCCTATGTATAAAGTACGTAAAATTTAATTAAGCATTTGTTATAAATAATTAATATTATTAATTAATGCTAATTATTCATTCAATATTTAATTCTTTATTGTTTTATGTTCCCGAAAATCAACAAAACCAAAAGAAAATGTTCAACGTCGTATTGGAGCATGATACGAGAATAGAGGACTTTCGATCGTGGACACCCCTCCTTGATAAATTCCTGTGTGCGCTACTGGTGACAGTACATTATACATAAAGCTGGCTTTAGCCTATTTTATCGTGGTTTAATTTGCTTTTAACGGCTAGCCAATCTTTTCGCTTTTGTTTATAGTACTAAACGAAATTCATAAGCTATAATGGATCTCCTCCAGAATTTCTTCGTTATACAGTAGCAAAAATAGGCTCACATCTAAAATTTCAAAACTACCAAAACTATTACACGTCAAATAAGCAATCAATTTATTTTTAGACACACACATGCATATACACTTCTGTCCACCGTAAATGCAACACCGAGAAAGACAAGAAATAGCACAACAAAACTTATTTTGTAGATAACATGTTCATCAAGTATCAATTGATTAAATTTATAGACTTCTGTGAAGTGTGGTTCCTGCCAGAATCAGTAGCCAGAGTAGCCGCCATTGTTAGAAATCACCGCTACCACACGCCTCGGCATTTATTCAAAGAGACTTTGGATGTGTTCTTGGGGTACAGCAGACCAAGCAGCTTCCACACGTTGCGAAAGTTGATCTGGTGTGGCAGCTGGGGGTGTAATCTGGGTCAATTGTTGAGCAACCATGGACCACATGTTTTCTATCTGCGAACGATCCGGAGAGCGAGCCGGCCAGGGAAGCAATTCAATCTGGTGATTGACGAAGAACCTTTGGACAATGCGTTCCACGCGTGGTCACGCATTATCCTGTTGAAATATAGCTGTGGCCAAGCCCTGAAGGTAAGGAAGGACAACTGTCTCCAACACCTCGGAGATGTAGCGCTGGCTATTTAAAGTACCGGCAATGCATACTAGATGAATGCGAGAGTGATGTCCAATCCCGCTCCATAACATAATACCCGGTTATTTGTTAAATATTTTGGTACGTTTTTTCTTTCAATATTTTACGATGAAGTATCTGTGGATCTTAAATGTATTTCAAACACTTCGCAATAAAAAACGATAATTATTTAACGTTTCGAAATATGCCATGACTGCTCAGTTTCTATTTCTGCTTAGCAGTAACAGAATTTAATGACATAAGTGACATATACATATTCATTTTTAATGCAATGTTATTTCCAGAGCTGCTGAATTCCATCAAAAGCTTGCAGAGAAAATAACGAACTAATTTTAATCAACTAATTCATTTAAATTTAAATTTATTTTGTTTAAATAAATTTTAAAAAATGTGAGTCATCAATATCAACAGATATAATTAAGTTCAAACATACACAAGAAAAACAATAATTTTTTTAAAATTTTTTCAAAAACAATTTTAATTTTCTTAAATGGAACTACTTGTATGGTACTTTAAATCAATCCATTAAATTAATAAATTAGAATTAGATAAAGCAGAATAAATTATATGGGATACATATGAATCATTAAAAAAGTGATCAACTGAAAAAGTAACCAGTTTCGTATCGAGCCTAATCTGCAACACAGTCGAAATCGGATAAGAAGAGAAACGATACAAAGTGACTCCATCTCCAAACATAAACCTCAGCAGTTATCCGGGGCAGGATATGATAATGGTTACCACGGCACACTCCCGCAACACATCCGGTTCGTATCAATGTACACCCCACAGAACACGCAATCAAAGGCGATGACTCCCTTCTTCCCCTCTGAGGGCTCCCCTTTCTAAACCGCCATTCGAAACGCATGGTTTGAAAATCATGGGTAGCATCCCCTCTTATTATCTTGCCAATCGCACAAAAGAATATGACGAGAGGAGTCAGGGAGAGAGAGCAGCCAATATGGGCAATTAGCCCTCCTACCCATCAGGTCATATCGTGAGAATGACCTGCGCTTTCCGCTTTTACTATATTGAATGCCAAATAAGACTATTTTGTATATACATTTTGAAGAACTTTTGGTATTTAAAATCTTTTCCCGAAAGCATTCGTTCTAACGTAGTGTTTCAAAAATTAAACTGATTTAATTTGAAAGCGTTGACTGATATAATTCAGATTTAAGGGGATATGATCAGCTGTTTCTCAAATTCGTCATAAAATATTCAAGGTTCGAATTATTAAACTCTGTAAGATATAATAAGAACTAAAATATTTCTTCTTTTTAATTCAACTATATTCTTAAACTGAGAAGTATTAAAACAAGTAACATAAAAAAAGTTTTTAAAGTCAATTCCTACTTAGGTCAACAAAGAAAATTTTCATTTTAATTACTTTTTATTAAATAATTACAATTAATATAAATATGCATAAGCATATGACAGAATCACAATATTAAGTTGCAAAACAGAAAGCAATTTTTTATTTTCCTTTCCCATGTTGAGCTATTTTTTGTTACTATTCATTAATTAATTAAATTTAATTATTCCAATAAAATAGTATATAGTAAAAAGAAATCACATTCTTAGAAATTAGGCCATCGCAGGTGGGATTCGAATCCACAACCTTTGGATTAGAAGTCCAACGCGCTACAGGGACACAAAGAGCAATTTTTCTTTTTATATATAGTGTTGGACTATTTTTGTTTGTTACTAATTATTCATTAATTAATGAATTAATATTTGAAAAAAACTGTATTAACGTTAAGTGACATCCACTACAAATTTTAAAAAATGTATTAGAACTTGAATGGATGAATAGAAAATATTTCATTAACGATTGAAAATTTGAACAAGATATATATATATATATATATATATATATATATATATATATATATATATATATATATATGACATATTTTATAATATTTATATGGAGAGTGGTTGATTTCTGGAGAGTGGTTGATTTCAACAATGGCGAACCAAATGTAGGGCGTGGCCGGTGGTGAGTGATTCCTGTATGTTGACGCATTTTCTATGGAAAGATCGACGAGGCAGTCAGGTAAATTAGTAAATCCAATTTATGGAATATCTTGAAACACCTAGGCTTATTAATTACGATGAACATGGACGACACAACACAGACAAAGAAACTACAACACACAACGCAAAGCAGTCGGCTCCATGACTACAGAGAAACGAGCGACGAGGGAGAGACGGGATTTCCAGAGACATCGGTTTTTATACCCGATGGTGAAGACTGCGTGACATTTTTGTAATAAGAGCTCTGATTGGTTACAATGGGCGGGAAAGCGATTTATGATATAATAATATTAGTCGATTACGATTAAGATCAGGGTGTTAGTTTCGAACCAAACAATTAAAAGATTATTTGAATATTGTTAAAAAGAGTTAATTAAAAGGGGATGCTAGGGGAAATTATTACACACACACACACATATATATATATATATATATATATTATATATATATATATATATATATATATATATATATATATATATATATATTTATATATATATATATATATATATATATATATATATATATATATATATATATATATATATATATATATAAAGGTTATATATATATAACCTCACTTTTATATAAATTATTTTATATATTAGCTGTCATAAGTCTGCAATGTTTATAATACTGCAGCAACCATTTTATAATTTTTAATCTCGGCTGCTCATGTGTCCTTCATTGTATGATCTTCCTACTGTCTATGTGTTTTTTTTCCGGATGTGATTTATTAATGTTTATCTCTTTCTTGTAGAGAATTATACTATATATATATATATATATATATATATATATATATATATATATATATATAAGGGGAGTATGAACTAATAGTAGGAATTGAAAACTAAACTTATATTTGAGAGAACAAAAAAAAAAATATTGTGGCAGTGGTAGACTAGTGGTCATGGTCACGGATTCATGGCCACCGTGTCACGATTATGAGCCCTAATGACACAGCAGACCAGCCGTGTAGAGGAGCTAATGCCCGTTGAATTTTTCGTGGTTTTAAGTCCTCTCGGTGTAGAAATCAGATGAAGGGGGTGCCAGGGTCCCCATCGACCTCGTCACTTGACCGTGGTTAAAAACTATGAGATCTGTCGTCAATAGCTCTCTTGTTGATTTATAGTGGAGCATTAATAAACACTCATTCACTCATGTATGTGAGAGCGTGTGTAGTTAAGAAAAAATGGGGAAAATGAATTCTTATTGCAACTAAATACGAAATTTATAAATGTATTTAAATACAAAATCGGAGAATCTCAATTTCATTAAGTACCACAAGTGCAGTAATATATTTCGAACAGTGCATAAATTCAACTTTTTAATATTTTTCGCGTAACTTTTCACTCGATTATTTCTAAGAATAATGTTATATATTAAAATAAGAAGATACTGTTGTCTTCACTTTGAAGACTTAAGTCAACTTACAACAAAGAAATGAATTTGAGTTTGCTAAAAAACATATAGACTGCAGAAAAACTTCTCCTTCCCTACTTAATAATTTAATTTTAAAAAATTTAACCATTCAAATTATTTATTTTATATTTAGGTATGGGTAGAAATTTTATGAAATGTTATTTAAAATTTGAAATCAAATTAAATATCTGTGTTAAAATCGCCAAAAATTTAATAATTCACAAAAGATCTGAATGTTTTAAAAACAGTTTTCTAATTATAAATATATTGAAAGATATAAACAATATTAAACATCATTATCTGAATTTCATAAATATCGTACAAATATTAACGATTTCATTATGTGCCTTTCCCTAAATGTGAAACAGGATTGAATAATTAGATTTAATTAGATTAGAATTAGATATATCAGAGGGTCTAGTTAGGAGCCTCCTTTTTTGGTAATGATGATAAAGTGTATGAAAAAGGAAGTTATTTACAGTTAGTTCTATTTTATTCAATTTCAATATATAGTTCCATTTTATTCAATTTCAATATATAGTTTAATTTTATTCAATTTCAATATATAGTTCCATTTTATTCAATATATAGTTCCATTTTATTCAATATATAGTTCCATTTTATTCAATATATAGTTCCATTTTATTCAATATATAGTTCCATTTTATTCAATTTCAATACATATTCTGTGGGTCCAGACCTCCCCCCAAAGCTGCTGTTTTTTTCCCCAATTGATTATAATTATATCTATATAGGACGTAAAATGAAATGAAGTATCTGTAATTATAATAATTAATTTTATTAAAGCTAATTATTTATTCAATAACTAATTTTATTAAAGCTAATTATTTATTCAATAATTAATTTTTTACACTGCTTTTTGTTCCCGAAAATCGTTCGAAATCAAAAGAAAATGTTGGGTGGCGTATTGGAGCATGTTGCGAGAATGGTGGACTTTCGACTCGAAAATGATGAAGATGAAAAATGTCTTAGATAAGGGAAAGTCTGTATATTTTGAATTATAAATAGTAGATTCTATATTTTAAAGAAATATTCTTTCTTGAAAACATGGTTAAAGGAAAAATGTAAGGAACGAGAAAATTCCTAGTAGCGCCAATGATGTTAAATATGTAAGTAGATAAGTATACAATTTTATTATTATTATTTTCTTTTTTGCAGCCAAAGTTTATTAAAATATAAGATTTTTCATTGAAAGTGACAAAACTAACTTTCCTGCATTAATAATCGCTTTCATATTCAATAATTATTTAAACTCATTTTGCAAGTAACTATTGTTTCGTCAGCTGCATTTTCACAAATTAAAATGTTCCTTTTCAAAGTAAATAAAATTCAAAAGTTTAATTTTCCCCAGAATTGTTATTTTCATTTTCACTATTAATCGTACCCCCCCCCCTCCCCCTTTTTTTTTGTTTCATACCTGTTTACTTAATTTTCGTAATATTTTCTTCACTTTTGAACATATCAAAATTTGCCGTTGTATTTTTCTGAGGTAATTTTATCTTTTTCTGTACAATATTTTTGTAAATTATCGTACGGGAAATGAAAGTTTTTTAGTGTGTGTTTCTTGGTTATTTTCTATTTTTTTATATTTAGTACTTAGATAGCTATTATTTCCTTTTTATCAATCTTTGTGTAATTCTTTTTGAAAACTTCCAACTTCCATATACTTTTTTGCTATATATTCCATAATTTTCATAGTCCAAAGTTTGTTGAAAGTAGTTTATTTTCTATCAGGCCCTTTTTATATTCTGAGCAAAATCTCCATAATAATTTCTTTTCAGGTACGAAAATAGAATAAGATAAAGTACTTAGGAGAATATGCATATGTATAGAAAGTTAAGGGTTAAGGAATAAGTATTGAAAGTGTTTCTGATACACAGTAGGCTTTATATGATAAGTATATTCTATTTCTAATTTTATGTTTAACAAGAAAAAAAAATATTAAGAAAAGTTATTTTACTTAAATTTAATTTCCTTTATGAGATTAAAAAACATCAAATGCTTAAAATTAATTGTTGTGTTTTCTATTTTGTCAGTTGTAATTGCATCGATTAATCAATTTGTATCAATTTTGTTGTTTTAGTTAAATATATTTCAATCTTTTACAATCAGTTACAACTATAAGAACTTAATTCACTTTATTTATTCATTATTTTTAGATTTTGATACATCAGTTGTATAAGTTTTTAAAAATATTTGAATTTACTGGAATATATTAATGCGCCGAAACAGCTTTATTCAAAATTCATTATTTCATTTAGTTTAAAATTTTACAGTTTTAAGATTTTTATATTTCGAAAATTTTTTTCATGCATATATATATGCAAATAAAGTAAATTTTGTTGAACTAACTTAATTATTTTATAAAAGACTAGCTGAGATATACCCGTTCCTCGCACAGGTGAAATTAAACAGGAAAAATTAAACAATACAGATTGAAGGATAAAGAAGTTTTTAATGAGTTAATTTTACGTGAATTGCAAATTAAACAAAAAAAAAGTTTTTTTCGTATCTCAGCTGAACAAAAACCATGTTTGTTAATTTTTTTGTCTGTAGATATAATAGCTGATAAAAGGGATTTTTTTAATATTTATAATGATCCGTAACTCTCTTGTGGGTCGATTTTTTAAAACACATTTCTTCTGCTCAGCAAAAGTAACACATTGTTACAAATTTTGTGTAATAAACGTTTAAGATAGTGTAAACAATTTATATCTGGATGTGTAATACGAAAATGTTACTTTCTGTTGCATTTATTTTATGTTAAAATTGTAATATTCGCAGGCAACGACATTCCTTTCATTATAATGGCGATTCAATGGAAACATAGCGAAATATTCGCGATAGAGCCAAGCTAGCGTCCTTTTTGGCAATCATGTTGGCAACTTGGTCGGTGCAGAAGTTGATATTCTGTAGCGCCTCCTGGTCGGGAGCTGCAACAAAGAGGATAGCACAAAAAACCTTCTCCACAAAAAATACATTCACATGCCAATTTTCATAGTGATCGTGTGAACGGTGATGGAGTGATGCGATTTCATACATACAAACATCCATTTTTATATTTATAGATGCAGAAACTAAAATATAAGTATCTGTTTTTCTTAACATCTTTTAATGGTATTGCAATACATATTTTTTTAGTTCAATTTTTAATATTCTTAATAAATAAACATAAATAAGATTAGAACTAACTCAAATGAAACATGGGAGTGTTGGAAAAATAGTTGCGATTATTATATAACTTTGGTTTTCTTTCATCGCTATACTTTTCAAAGTTTTATTCAAGTAAAAAAAAATTTGGAATATCTTATTCTATGCTATTCATGCTTGATTATCACATATTCAATTGGAAAAATTATTTATAAACATAAAGTGAAGCCCCTATTGCTATACAATTTCAAACTTTTGAAAGCTTTCTTTATTCACAATTAAAGTTTCCACAACCATTTAATATATTTAAAGATATTTTATTACCATCCAATTTAAACTCTGAAAGCTTTCTTTGTCTATTCGAATTTCTCACAACTGTTTCATTTTCGACTAAGAGCCAAAGTCAAAGGAAATTAATATACTTGATCAGGATATTTTCATACTTTTTTTTGCTTAAGTTTTTAATCATTAGTAAAATACAGTATTGTCACCATACATTGCATTTTTATATCTGTATAGACATCTAATGCAGAGATTTGTGTAACTTTTCTTTTAATTCTTACTTTGTAGAAATTATGTTCCATACAAAAATTAAACGGATGTGCTATTTTTATTAAGTCTGAATATCAAGTGATATATGTGTGAATTCAAATATAATTCTATTGATTGGAAATAATGATAATTAATCCAACAATTTTAGCGCTGATTTTATTTAGTTATTAAATTAACTCAACCTTTTAATCTGAATAGTTCGAAATGGATTCTAAAGTGAAACATTAATTAAACCAAACCATTTAACTGAAGAATCCTGATAATTATTCAAATGCAAAATTCTGTATCATGATTTAAAGAAAGAAAATTTTAACCTTTAAACACATAAGATCTTTACTATAGTAAATGCTTCATAATCTTTTTTCAGATCGGACCATTTTCCTTGTCTCCAAAAAAATGCACCATTTTCGATCGGAAGCATCGCAAACTAACAGCGTCAGGCCATTCCATAAGATTTGGGAAACTATTTGGTCGCGGGCAGGTCGCTGGTACATAAATCGCGCTTCAGACGGGGCGTTTGGCGGCCGCTGAAAAGCCCCAGCTATTAGGCGGCAAATGGGGGAACCAGGAAAAGCACTTCGCTCGCTATTTAATCTGATTTTGAGGGTCTCTTTTAGTCGCCTTTTTACCTTTAGAAGGATAGGAGGAGCTCCAGGTACGCAGAGGAGGGGTCGTGCAAAACGTAAGATTCAGTTTTCAACAGTCGCATTCCTTCGTAGTCTCACGGGATGTTTTTAGAAAAACAGATATTGAAAAGAAGAATACCAAAAAACAGCCGAAATGTATTTTATTTTCCTTGATAAAAGCGTGGTTCTGTAAATTTATATTCGCTTTTACAATAAACGTACATAAAGCATAATATACGGAGTTTATAAGAATATTTTAGTGCAATACATATATTGCATTTTGCTTCGCTAGTTTTGTTTAAATATTTAATTCCAATATAAGACCATTTTTTTTCTGACAGATGTTTTAAAATTAATTTTTATGTACGTAGAAAGGGAATTAATGTAATAAGATTCAAAAAGAATTTAAAATATTTGAAACGTAACAAAGAATCAAATCTAAGACTGCCAGGAAAATATCTTCTATTATTTATATATATATATATATATATATATATATATATATTAGAAGATAAAGTTGACAAAAATTTGCGAAGCTTGAAAGTTTGATTATTTTATTTTAAAAAACAACTTGGATCGATTGATTGAAAGTGAAAAGAAAAATATTGTTGTTTCATTTAAATTAAATAAAGCTTATTTGTGTATAAATGGTCTGCATTGAAGCCTGTTTGAATAGAATACCCGTCAATAATTCCTGCGAGTTAAGCATTATATCTATAAAATAAATCAATAATGACAGTTTAAAAATGAAAGGCTCAGATTTAATTTAAAATGTGTATCCCAGTATTATTTGATGGGAAAATTTCTTTTTTAAAATTATGTATCACTGAAAATTCCACAGGAGCATAATACTTAACTGATCATGTAACTGACTGGGGGTCCTATGGTTCTGGACCCCCAAAGCCCTGATTTTTTCCGATTGATTATAATTCTAAGTATATAGTACGTAAAATTTAATTAAGTATTTGTTATTAATGATTAATTTTATTAATTAATGCTAATTATTTATTCAATAATTAGTTTTTTACTGTGTTTTGTTCCCGAAAATCGACAAAATCAAAAGGAACATGATGCAAGAATGGTAAACTTACGATCCCGGACCCCCCGTTTGAAAAATTCCTGTGTGCGCTACTGGCCGTAGGTATTTAAATTTATAAAGATTTTTGTATTATTAGCCACTCAATAGGTCGCTACCAATAAATTTATCAGTTAATTACTTTTAATTTTTATTTATGTTAACGCATGCTTTCACCCAAATAACAATCTTAATTTTAAAAGAATATCTCATTAATGAAAAAATTACTGTCAATGTTTTATTCTTTGAAAGTATTTTTGTAAATAACACACAACTTCTTGGTGATTAAAACTGTTCTTTGTAAGACTTTGCACACGTCGATTAAATATAGTAAGATCAATGAGTTGATGTAAGGTGACAGCTCAGGTATGGAGTTCCTTATAAAAATATTTGTATTAAGTTTAAGCAGGACTTTTATAAAGTAAAATTAAAATCTAACAACGCCATAGCAAACTTTATGAACGATTTTTTTTTATTTAATGTAACAAAATTAAACTTAACCAGAAAAACATAAAAACCCATCAACTGTTAGGATTAAAATTTACAAAGGATTTTAAAGTAGAATAAGTTAAAGTAGTACAAAATTTTTAAATTAAATTATCATTATTATTATTTATCTCAGTATGTACAGAATATAAATTTCTGAAGTCGGAAATTTTAGATTTTAAATAAATGAATAAAATGAAATATATGTTTGTATATACATCATAATTATTATATATATTTTCATATTATTGTATAAGAAATTTTTTTATTTTAATTCCATAATAATTACTCAAATTTTAAATGATTGCGTGTTTTTAAGGATGTAATCGGTTTTAAGTTTTACATGGTTTTTTGACCAATTTTTTCTATTGGGAAATTATAAATTGTATTACAGTTTATAGTAGTCAAAAGTTTCTTTACATTAAGATCATGTTAAGTAGAATAATAAAGCATTTGGAGTAACTCTGTAACTTATATAAAAAAATCAGTTTAAGCATTTTTAAAAACAAATTAAAAAAATAGCTGATAACTTGAAACCATTTAGTAATGAACTTTAATACCCAGAACAGACTAAATTAAATAAAAAAAGTGTGTATTCATTAATTGAAAATAATAAAATAAATATATTGTTCATAGTCTTACTGTGACCTTTATGTAATATTTCCCTCAAATATATATATATATATATATATATATATATATATATAGATAGATAGATTTTGACGTTATTTACCATTTTTTTCTAAATTCTATCGTCCCCAGCCCCTCAATCTTGAAATATTACGAAAAAAAAGACAGAAAATCTTGAAAAGATGTAAATAAAAAAAATATCCAAATCTTCTTAAATTATAGTTTTTTTTAAAGTATATCGTATCAAGAGAAAAGTATATTTTAAGTAAATTTCATAAAAAATATTAGATTATTAAGACTTTTCTGTTCGATAAATTGCTTTTAACATTTTATAAAGGATAAGTAATGTTTATTATCTAGGTATAATTATAAATTAATTATAAGAATCTTTACATTTTTAAAAAAAATAAAAATTACTGTTGAGGTATTGAATATATTTATGAACCCGTAAATGAAAAGAAAAAACTGTTCAGAATTGGTGACGCAATTTTTTTAAAATAACATATATGTAAATTGGTATCAGAAGTCATATTATGTAGTCAAATAATGCAATCACATTATTTGCATTAATTTGATAAATATTATGTAAATATTATATTGTGGAAAGTTTATCTTATACTTTCATCTCAATTTTGCTAAATTTAATAGAGATAAATATATGTAGAGTCATAAATCTGTCAAGGAATAGCTCGAGCTTTAAATTTGGTTACTGACATTTAGGTACAATTTGACGTATGCCCAATTAACATAATTTCTAATCAAGTTTACCTTTTGCAAAATTACTGAAGAAGACAGATAAATATCGAATAATCTCAACAAAGGTATACAAAAATATTTTTTTCTTTCTTATTTATTAAACAAAAAAAAATGGAAATTTTTTATAACACTTTTTTTTTATACATGAGTATTTAAAGCTGTTACAAATACGCTGTTTGTGTTAAATTATTTCTACCTCAATATTTTGTTTAAATTATTTAATAGATCCTTAAAAATATTTTTAAATAGCAACATTCAATGTATATGTGATTAATATAATTAATATTTTAATTAGTGTGTGTAAATATTAAAAAAACTACCTAAACTCTATATTTATACATAATACAAGAATGAAATAAAACATGAATTCTAATTTTAATTGTAATATTTAAAAGGAAAAAAATAGCATTACAATAAAAATAATTACTTTTATACAGTCTTTTTTTGTAAAAAATTATTTAAACCAAATTTTATGGAAGATACACTTACAAAATTCTCTATCTTAATTATTTAGTAATTTGATTTGTTTTATTGTTTATTTCCAAAGACAGATTTTACTGAAAAAATCACCCAAGATTAAAAGTACACTTTTCTACCTATAATAATCAGCTTTTGAAAATAACAGATATTTTAAATATTTCTTTAGGCCATTCGTTTCTGCGTAATTCCGAAATATTTCTACAAGACAAAATAATAATATGATACAGGTGTTAAATATCTCTTTTTTATAATATATATAAATGACTTTGAACTTTATTCAAGCATATGTTCGCATCTTTCGTGTCGCTTACTTTTACTTTGTCCTTATTCCCTCACCACCATTTAATTACGCACAAAGGAAAACAAAAGATCTACCATTGGCTAACCTCCCTTGAGAATTAGCAGCAGTTCGTCTATTGGTCAGGATAGGGATTGGAGCAAAGGTTATGGTCGCGACACACAAAAAGCTTTTCCTCCGCATCTTTTAGTATCATTCCTTCGCTCTCCCGCCTCCCATGACGTCACCTCAGATGGGGAGTTCTCACTGGTTGTTGCGTGACTCGAGAGAAAGTGATGTGGTGAAAATTTGTACTTACATGAAAGGTGCTTCTGAAATCGACTTTAATCTTAAACTAATGGACTATATTTTCAAACTAAATCAATCGATTTTTTTAAATAAAATAAACGTTGAAATTAAAAGGGATTGGTCAAATTATTTTCAGTAATGAAAAAATTGCCAAGGTTAAAAATATTAAGAGAACCAGGACATCATATATATTCAAACAATCGATTTTTCAATTTTAGTATTAAGAAATAGTGTCAATTTTTCTGAATCTAAAAATGTCTACTTATATGTCCGTTGATAAAATAACCTTAAAATATGAAAAAAAGTAATGGACAAAAATACAAACACACATTTACAAATGTTTAGTTTTTTTTCGGTTTTTCTCCAAAACATAATTTTTTGCTTTTATATAGGTACACTTTTTTTTAAAAAAAAAACTATTGCATTATATGGCTCCAAACTTTTTATACTTCTATACAGGATGCCTGTTCAGTGCACCTATTTTTTTAGTCTAAGTATATAATGCATAGTTTTTAAAAAAATAGTTTTATATATATATAAAAAAGTGGGGGAAATAAATAAAAAAAGTTTTTTAAAAATTACAAAGTTTTATAATTTTCTTAAAGCAATTACCTTAATATTTTACTAAAGAAATCTGTTCAATATATTTTGCGTATTGTCTTATATACGTGCAAAAAAATATTTTGCATATTTAAGATATAATTTTTAAAAAAATGGTACTAAAACATAAGCATGTATTATGAGATTTTATGTCCACCTTAAATAAAACAATTTTTTTTTTACCAAAAAATTATTTTTGTATTTCTACAGAATGATTAAAACATCTTTATTATATATATAAGATCACAGAAAAATCTAAGCTCTATTGGAAATTTTTAAAGATATATGTCCCCTAAACAAAGAGTCTTATTTTTGGCATTTTATTCTTTCGAGCATGTCCTGGTACCATTGATTCATAAGGTTTAAAGGAGAGAGTTGTATTACTTAAAATAATATTATAATAATTAAATATTTACATATCTTCACTAGACGCAAAGCTAAAATATTTTATTTTGAGTACAAAATTCAAATCAAGAGATACAATAGATAAGATATTTAATAAAACTTATCATAACAAACTTATCTAAATAGTTAAAAAAATTCTTGAAAATTTAAAATATAATAAAGTTACTCTTATACAAGCATTATCAACAAAATGTTGTGAAGAATGATACGCCCCGAAGTTATATATATATATATAATGGATTTTCGAGTTATAACCGGTTTGGATATCAAATGAAAGAAGTTGTTGAATGTCATTTATTTGAATATTTATTCAGAAAAACTTTACACTTTAATATATATAAGAAATTGGTTTGAGTAATGTACAATCAGATCTTAGATTCTGTCAAATATAAAAGGTAATTGTTAAAAGAAAAGTTATCACTATTTTTAAGTGGTTTGTAAAATGAAATATCCTGCTTGATACCAACTAATTTTTAAAACAAAGTATTATTTAAAGGGGAAAACCAGAGTATTGTGAAAGATATGTGAAGAGATTATTGTAATTCATTTCCCCTTGTAACATTTTTCATTATTTTTTTAATGCAGAAATGAAAGATTCTAAAAAATGTGCTGGTTACAAGCATGTGAACATTCCAGTAAATGCTTTGTGTATAAAAATATCAATCCATTTCTTAAGTTTTATTTTTATTTTTCTGTTATTGTCTCGAATCGATATTGCAACTACTTTCCTTGTGTCGTCCTTGGAACAAAAAGGTTGAGAAAATTGGTTTATCCCAGTTAATCGAGGGTTCATCTCTGAGAGCATCTTTTCCATTTCCTCAGCAAACGAGCAAAGTTCTTTATCAGATGCTCCTAATAACTGTTTTCCCAAAACCCCATTTGTCACAATCACTCGCATTTGTCCGCCGTTCCCTCTCTGTTTCTTCCCAAAAGAAGAATCTGTTTCTTCCTTCTTGCAATTGTGTGTTCCTACAGAGAGAAAAAAATCTGTAAGTGAAGTATTAATTATAATTAACCTATGAAAACGGGAAATATAAAAATGAAAATACAAATTAAGTCAATGGATTTTTTGATTTGGAAAGAATGAATAAATATGTATATACTGTAGGACCTCTATTTAACGAAGTCGCTAAATCACGAAAAAGAGTTCGTTATAAGGAAAATTCGTTATGTAGAGGTTTATATTTCAATGTACTTTATAAAGCCACATAAAACGAATTTAAATTCATAAACACTATATATTAAAAAAAGTAATTATTCATATTTTTTTGTAAATTAATATATGTTTATTTTATGTATCTCACCCATAAAAAAAACTGCAAGGAAAACAAGAAAAAAGAATATCCATGAATACTCTGACATTTTCAACAGTAAGAAAATATTTTTATGTTAAGATTAATGAACTTTAGGGGCATTTCTTATTTAAAGCGTGCAAGTAATTTTAAACATACATTATTTTATAACTGAAATTCTAAACATACAAATTAAATTGAAATACAATTTAAACACCTAGAATTCTATTGCTCTTGGCGAGTTAGGCGTCTAATGAAACCAATTCAAGATTTAACATAAAATGTGTTAAAAGAGAGGATAACTTAATTGTGTCCAGAAATATTTTAAAAGTAGGGAGGAAAAAATTTGAACCACACAAGAAAAAGTTCGTTATATAGAAAAAGCACTTCGCTATCGAATGGTTATTTTACAAAGAAAATCGTGAAATGTTCTTGGTTCCAGGAAAAAGTTCACAATATAGAGGTTCGTTATATGGAGGATCGATTGTAGTTTTATTTTATGAATGATTTAGTACTATTTTTTCTGTCGCTTACGTTTTCAAATTTCTTTTTATTTTATAAAAACACCTTTGAAATGTGTTATTCAATATAAATATATTCTTTTTCAAAACAACTAAGGGCCAAACAATTTTCAGCCATATAATACATAAAAAACGTTTAAATTTTATTTTTCCTTTCAAAGAGTATTTAATGGAATATTAGTAAAATCTGTTCGAAAAAAAGTAATCATGTACTATCATACGAAAGTGATCATAAGATTCTACCACAGTGGCGCCAAGCCCTTGATTTTTTTCCGATTGATTATATTTCTAAGTACATAGTACGTAAAATTTAATCAAGTACTTGTTATTAATGATTAATTTTATTAATTAATGCTAATTATTTATTCAATAATTAGTTTTTTACTGTGTTTTGTTCCCGAAAATCGACAAAATCAAAAGGAGCATGATACAAGAATGGTGAACTTTCGACCCTGGACCCCCCCCTTTAAAAATTTCTGTGTGCGCCACTGTTCGACCAGAAACATACACTGGGTAAGAAATATTATCTAAAATGTTTATCAGATCATGTGCACTCTTTTGCAAAGAAAAACAAACTACCTGGGAAAATGTGTGAAAGACTTCTA
This sequence comes from Trichonephila clavipes, assembly GCA_019973935.1. NCBI lineage: Eukaryota > Metazoa > Arthropoda > Arachnida > Araneae > Nephilidae > Trichonephila > Trichonephila clavipes. The sequence continues at coordinate 1,830,972 of BMAU01000465.1, read as the reverse complement.
CACAAATACTTAAATATTAAGAAGTTAAAGCCAATAGGGTTCATCAATGGCACATTGAATGTTAAAATCAGCAACTGATGAACACCTGAATCTGGTGACCTAACATCTCACATCCAGTTTTATTTCATTAAAAGTCTGATGAGTCTTACAGGCCAAGGAAGAGTATCAACGACACTGAAGCAGTCCAAAGGTGTGCAAGCCGTGGTGCAAAAAAAAAAGAAAAAGAAAAAAGCATTGATTATTTTATTGGAAAATGGTCCCAGGATGACGTATCATAAATGGTAACGAAATCGACAATGAGATGACATCAACATATCGTTGAGTTGTATCGAAAATAACTAGAGGTGAAGTTCTGTCGCGTAAGAGATAGACTAAAACTATGTCACACCACGCGTTACAGGTGTATGCCACTGTGAAACAAAGTCTGATTGAGACTCCTGACCTCACTTCTCTCCGATGATCATCCGTTCCATGACTGAAGTGGAATTGATTGCTGAAAACAATGTGGTGCTAGTTTGCAGGCAGCTGTGATGATTTGCTTACGACTTCCTTCAGTGGCGCACACAAAATTTTCTTATTGTTGAGGTTATATTTTAAAAACACATAGACGCGAAAACACCGAGGGGTAATCTCTATGGTAAAAATTAAAAATTTGTTGATCCTTGAGAGAGGGATTGAATTCCTTCCAGTGTACGCCACTGACTCTGTACTCTAAATCAGTGCTCCGCAACTTTCTTATCGCTGCGGACCGGTCAACGTTTGATAATTTTACCGCGGCCTGCTGAGTGTAGGACACGTTGATTGTTTATATTTTAGATTGTTTGATTAAACAATTTTAATTTAGTTACATTTAAATATGCCTTCAGAATAAAATATAGTTACACCAAAAATGAATAAAAGTGATTTCCGTGAAAAGTTGCGCAAATCCGAAAGAAATGCACCACTTTAAATAAAATGGCAATAGTTTAATGTTCTTTAGGCGGCCCGGCACCATTTGATCCGGTACCGGTTCGCGTACCGAGGGTTGCCGGTCACTGCTCTAAATAACTCTGTTGATGCTGGGAAGTAAGAAACAATACTTGTCAAGTGCCATCTTCCACATGAAAAGTGATATAATATACACTGATGTGCAAAACTTAAGCAACAGGTGGGTTTATTTCCATAACTTCACGAAAAATCATCTGAGAGACATGAAATTCAGAAATGAAGGAGAGTATTATGTACGTAAAGGATGACGAAAGCATCGGCGCTGAAAAAGGAATACAATGCATACGGTATGGAATCAAACAAAAACAAGCTTTATTGAACGCATAGTATCGTGACTCATGATGCTCTATCCAACAGGAAGAAAAACAAGCAGATGTTCCTTAATATGGTATATGCCCTCCCCTCACTGCAATGGTTGCTTCGCACCGTCTCCGCATACTCAGAACCAGCTGGTGCAACATTTCTTGCGGTAGGAGTGCCCATTCTTCAATCAGCATCAGTTTGAGTTGTTGGGTGTTCTCCGGATGATGTAAGCGTGCTGCAATACGTCTCTCCAAAGCATCCCACACATGTTCGATGGGATTTAAATCTGGGGAGTACGCTGGCCAATCCATTCGAGTGATATCTTCACTTTCCAGCAGTTCCTCAACAGCAAGAGTCCAATGTGGCCGTGCATTGTCATCCATAAAAATGAAGTCTGGGCCAATGGCACCTCGGAACAGACGCACATGGGGAAGAAGTACCTCCTCACAATAGCGATCCCCGGTTACAGACCCTCTATTGAAAATGTGGAGCTCAGTTCGCCCGTTCAGCGTAATGCCTCCCCAGACAAGAACTCCAGGACCACAGTAATGGTGTCTTTCCTTGATGTTACTGGTATAAAACCGTGTCCCGATCTCTCTCCAAATCAAAACACGTTGAGAATCGCTTCTGGTACTGAACTGACTGTCATCCGTAAAGAGGACGTGACTCCATTGACAGTTGTCCAGTTTTTGTGCTCTCTGCACCACTGTAAACGATGGCATCGGTGGTCAACTTTCAACGGGAGGCAACGTTCAGGACGTCCGGCAAATAGGCCCCCTTTGTGAAGGCGTCTGGCCACAGTAAACCGTGACTCTTGTCGCCCCGTTGCTGTAGAGAGTTGCTGAGCAATGACGTTTGCTGACTGCCGTCGGCCTCTTTTCGCCTGCAGGATGATATATCGGTCATCCCCTGCAGTTGTCGTCCTCGGGCGGCCACCACCAACCTTTCTAACAGCTGTACCTGCGGTTTGGAACGCTTTCCAAGCACGCGAAACGACACTTTTGTTGATTCCGAACTCTGCAGCTACACTGGTGACGGTACGCCCCTCCTCCAGCTTTCCGATCATTCTTCCACGTGTGAAGTCATCCAGGTGATTTCTTCTAGCCATATTTCACGAACTGACTCACTGGCACTTGCAGCGAATATGTTGAATCGCGTCTGCGTCCTTCATTTTATTTTACTGTTGAACAGCACGCGCCGACATCACGCGTTTTGCGTACGCTCACGTCGCTTCTGACGTTACGTTCCTGATATTTGAATACGCATGACATTTCTACTGACTTACGTGTTCACTGTACTGATCTCCAGACCTCCTTTTCTGCAATTTCATGGTTATCTGCTTAATTTTTACATTGTTGCTTAAGTTTTGCACACCAGTGTATATAGAATTGGGTAGGTACACTGATTGATGTAATACATAAAATACCATAGAACCATTATGATACGCAAACATGATTAAGTATGGCTTATTATCGTAGGAAAGTCTAGAAGAGAGGTTGAATGTGTGACGGAACAAAAATGGGTTAGTCGAGAGCATGATTCCTTTTGTAATTTTAAACCTTTACCAAAAGGTTATCCATGCTGGTAATGAGTCCCATCGACGCTGCTTTTAGTACTGGATGATTTTGGGAAGGAAAACGAAAGTTACACGAGCTTCTTCATGCTGGAAAAAGGGCATCTAAAATAAACTCTATGAGGTTGATGCCAAAAGATCTGACTGGCAACCATCCTCACCTTCCATAAATTCGTTGAATTCTATTAGGGCAGAATTCCTGAAAAGGTAAACTATAAGTTCTAATATTTTATTTCTATACCTCAAAGAAACCGTGAAGCCTCTGTCAAACAAGTGGAAATTTATCCGAACGTCCAGCAGCTGCCTGGTTCCCATCAAAAAATATATGTTATTTGAAATAGTTGTTATGTTAAATTTTATGAAGTTGTCAAGAAAGATTTACCATTGATTCCTGCTTCGCCGCCAATCTTCTCTGCACCATGCTAAATTTACTTTTCTGAAAGTAGAATTGAATAGGAAGAGAACTGAATCCCTCCTTGAAAACAGCTTTGTGGAAATAATAACTCTAGAAACTAGAATTCCTATGCCCGCATGCAATTCTCAAAAAGGTATAGATGTTGTAGGACTCATACCTAATTACATACCTAACAATTAAGAATACCTAATAATAGAATAGAAGTTAGTAAGCACGTACCTAATAATTTTATTCTTTGCAATAATGGACAAATATCAATCTTCATTGGTCGTCGTGTGGTTCGTAAACGATATTTCCAGGCATTCTTTAGTCTTTTTTTTTGGTTTCGGGGAACATTTTCCATAAATTACACTTAGGTCAGGGGATCATTGTATTAAAGTTTGTAGCAATTTGCGTTTGAGACTACCCTGGCTCAAGTCTTCCGACGTTTTTCCGTCTCATTACAGTATCCTACGTTGATGACTGCTGAAATTAATTGTTGCAAAAAAAGACTACGCGGAAACTTCTATAAAATGTGCAAACGAACAAAGAGTGGAGAATGGTATGTGTACTTGCAAGGTTTTCTCCACTAAAAGTACGACACACATGCACGCATAAGCTTACGTAATTGATATGAATTGTTTTGCGTCTTTGCTTTGGAAGTGTAAATCTTTGTTTCATTCAACTAAATATGCAAATTATCTTCAGTTAACTGTAGTATATTTACATAGTTTTATAAAATCCTTCATAATGCATATTCAACCTTTTATAAATTTTTAAAAAATTTAATGCACACCCCATTGTAATTTTCCATTTTAAAAAAATGATGACTTCTTAGTAAGAAAAAAAATCAACCGTCTTATGAGAGTTTTAAAACTTTTGCTGTAATTTGCGGTATTAATAGTTTGACAAGAGCTAGGAGAAACATTATTCTAGTTGACTATAATGGAAATTAAAAAAGTATAATTAATTGTATAACGTTTTAAAAAACACTCATGATTTAATAAATTCATAAAAAATTTTTAAATGTCTCATAAGTTCTTATTTTTATGGTCAAAATGATATTCATAGATTCAAAATATAATAATCTTTACAAGTTACTGTTGGTCAAAATTTTTAATTCATCTTTTTTTATAAGTATTGTATATATAGTACATAAAATATGAATTATTTCTCTTTCTTCTAAGAGAGAGAGAAAAAGAAAACACTTATTTAACAACGCTTAAAATAATAATATTTGTTTATTCCACGTAATAATTTGTTTTAAATAAAAATGAAAAAGATCTTATTTTTAGGAAATTAATTAAAAAGCGTATTGATATTTTGACAATTTTCAGATATCGTTCTCAAAATACAAAGCTAAGTATTTCCTTTTTCTTTTCAGATACTTATTCAATAAACTATCATTTTATTGTATACATAATTAAATTCTAATAAATTTTAACGTTCAAATATTATTATTTACGTATTTTAATGTTAATAATCCTTTTTTCTTCAGTCTTGATGAGAAATAGATGACAGTTTTCAGTTACTTTCCAATACTTGTTGAGATATTTTAAATTAATGATTTATTAGAATATATGCAAAAATGCGAAAGATTAAATACATGAAATTACATTATTATTTCACGTGGCACGTAATTAAATTTGAAACCTGAAACACAAATTTAGTATTATCTCTTTTCAAAGAACTGAATGAAAATGTTTATGAAATATTTTCAAATAATCAGTACCAGAATTTGAAATCGGAGCTTTAAAACATTGAAAATGCAAAACATCCTTCTAACTTTTACTGCATTTTCGAATTTGAAAGTATTATGAACTTTTCGATAAAAAGCAAAATTTGTCATAACCTCAGGCTACATTCTTTAACAAAAGCACTGTTTATTTAGCACTACGTGAATCCGACATCAAATTTGATGAACTTCGATTTCCTTGCTTCGACATACGCGCATGAATTCATTTGTCTTTTTTCTCTACAAGTTCGTCTTTGCAAGAAACAAGACCGTAGAACCAACGCCATAATTAGAATAAATGAAAAGAAATCAATCTTTTGTTCCTTTAGCTCTATTTCTGATCAAAAACTCTGTCACCTAACCCATTGAAAGACGGAGAGAGAGAGAGAAAGTATAAAAAAGCCCAAAGGAGACAAAAATAAAATTGCTAGTTCTTAAAACCTGCACTTTGTTAAAAACGTCGATATTTTGCCATTTGACAAAGTTTAGATGGGAAAGAATCTTCCAAACCCTCTGGCAATCCAACAAGTAGAATCGAGCGACGATCTGAAAAGGGTGTAGGGGCAGAAGGCCGTATTAAATGAAAAAAAAGAAGAAACATATACGGTGATACATATTGGGAGGAAATCGAAGGATAGGTCTTCATGGAATACAATTCGGTTTGATGCTCGATGTGTGGAGATGGCTTGACGTAAATTTTTGGATTTTATTAATAAAAATCTTTGCATTTACATAAGGATGTTTGAGTGAACAGAATTTTTTTTGACAATGTAGCATTTTTACTTATTTTCCCTACTGCTTTTTTATATTATAAGGAATTGAAAGCATGCTGTCAATAAAGATAGATCTTCAGTAAAAGCTGATACGCTTTCAAGGAAGCTGCATTTTAATTTCTGTTAGCTCAAATTGATGTCAAATTATTAATAAATTTAAAATTATAAGCATTTTCTCTTTTGGGAATTGTAAAAATGAAAGAGGTAAATACTTTTTTTAAATTTCCTCTCATTTTCTTAACTCTTCAAGCGATAATTTTTTTTGGCTAAAATGTCTAAAAAAAGGGGGGGAGGGGCACCTTTTTTGTTGCATAAACGCTCATATTATGATTTTTATTGCTGTGCATTATGTTTAATACAATGCAATAATGGAGAAGAATCTTATTTTAATTTAGTAATTTTAAATTTTACACTGTTTTTTATTTTATAATTGTGGAACACAAAAAACTCTAAATATTTGCTTTTTTTAAGTATACTTCACATGTTATGAAGAATATTTCAAATACCAAAAAAATTTCTCTCACACTTACAAAAAAATTTCTTGTTTGTACCTCTTTTTCAAATGGTTGATGATTTTGTGAGTGTGTGCATTTATGTACGCACACACAATGTGAAGCATGGTGTTATACTCAGTCCATCATTGCAATAGGGGCAGATATAATATCGGCTTTTTTAAATTATCTTTCCATTTTCATTTCTTCTCATACAACAAATTGCATATTACCTTGCCTTATTCATTATCGAATATTCTCAGGAATCTAAATTTCTGCTTTCATTGAAATAAACTCCCGCCTTCACAACAAAGAATAGTATTCAGTACCACATACACAAAGACTGCATCTGTTAAAAACACTAACACTAATAATTTCACTATAAGAATGAAAAATACTATAAGAATGATAGAAAGAAGGAAATATCAGTGCCCGTACAGCGTGCGGGCAGCTTTCGGTAGCCCGTACGCTATACGGGCAAACCAGAGAGAGAGAAAGAGTTTAGGAGTTAACGTATCTATATTCTCACCATGTATTAGAATCTCTTTTGATAAACTAAATACATTGTGTTGTTGTTGTTTCAAATGCCCTTGGATCAGGAAAGCCTATACCAAGTCCATTTGACCATTCCGCATAATAACGTCACACACCAGGTCTTGATCTTCAAACAACTGTCTCAGAGAAATGCCCCAGCAGTCCAGAAGATGAGCTGAAGAAACAGGGAGAGAGCAGAAACAGGTAAAGAAAGACTTTACCCCCTGCACAAAGGTCATACCACGCAGGTGACTGCTTCTGAAGCGCGCCAAGGCCATTTGAAGAGCCCTCGAACTCCTGCACTGTAGAGATAGACCTGGACTCTTAGTTGCGTACCAGTGGTGAGCAGGGGGTTTCACCAAGAAAATACATTGTTTTAATGAAGTATATCAACTTAATTTAAACTCAAACTCAGTGGCGCAACAGCCCATGAGGGCCAGGGACTACTGTGCTCCTCCCAGTACAAGTGACCCTACGGCACTAAAGTGTATGAGCAGATTTCACCTATAGTTCTAAGAGTTCCCTTAGTCAAAAAAGTTTGAAGACCACCGTTCTATAGAAATGATGGCAAGAGCATATTTCAGTCGCTAATTTGACACTGCATTTTGCACACTGTGCTGTGTGTTGAGAAGCACCATCTGGATCACCTCTGTCATAGCCACTTGGGGTATCAGCTATTGTAGCCTTTAACTTAACTCAGTGGCGCAACAGCCCATGAGGAGCAAGGCCTATTGTGCCCAACTCAGTATACACGCCCTTGGGCCCTGAGGTGCATGAGCAGATGTTCCGGTCAGCTGGTCAGTCTGACGGGAAAACCTCAGAGTTAAGTCCTCAAGCAAGCTTAGTACTCATTTATGGATCCCCTGGATTAAGGAAAGGTTGAGTCAACTTTGCCCAGCCTGGGAATAGAACCGGGATTTGTGGTGTGGAAGCGTAATACACTAACACTCGACCACTGGGTTTTCAACTTAATTTAAACCATACAAAAAACATGATGAGATCTGTATTTAATATATGCTTCTAACATGAAGTTTAACTATCATTTTCAGTTTTAGACACACCCAATTTTACAACAACTACTTTTTAAAAGAATGTTATAAAGTAAATTTAATCTAAGAAGGAATCCTTTATCTAAATTAAAATACTTCAAGAAACTAATAAAAGATACAAGGTCTCCTTGATATATTGTTCTTTTAAACAGTTTACATGATTATTTATGAGATAAATAATTTCATTCGAAGCATTTTTAAAAAAAAACCCTTCAGATTAAGATTTGTTTCTTCTCAAGAACTTCAATTTCATGAAAATTAACTTTCACAGGTTATGCCTTTTTCTTTTGTGGTATACTCAGTTAACAATGAAAAACTTCCCTGAATGTAATTCATCCCACCTACATGTCTTTAAGAACGTATCTAAGATATAATTATTCTGATGGTGAAATGTATTATTAGAGCAACCTTGAACTTTTGTATATGTGGAGATAATCTCAAATAAAAATGTGATTTCTATTCATAACCCCGATAGCCTTAGAATCATAAACAATCTACTATAAAAAAATCAATTAACATACAAATGGGAAGATAATCTTTTTTTATAATGGTTTGAAAATAAAAGTAAAAAGCTTATTGCTTTTATTGTTATGAAATAACATTTCATGCCTTTTGTGTTAGATTAATTTTTTTTAAAAAAAAGGGTGCTTGGGGAATCGTTTAATGTTTATATAATAGTATATACATAAATACAATTTGCGAAATGTTGATGTAATATATTATTATTTAACCTTGCTTATTAAATTAAAATATAGACGTAAAATAACACAGTTTAAATACTAAATTACCTAAATTTTAAGTCATGATATTCATTTACATACTCACCAGTTGTGTTATACACAACTGGTGAGTATGTAAATGAAACTGTTTGAATCATCGTTATCCTATAAACTTTTTATAAACGTTACGAATGCATTGATCATCTTTTAAATTTGGATTCCAAAACCACCACACCACACTAGGATTACAGAGTCAGCCTGTTAGTAATCTGGAAATGAAGATAACAAATATTTTTCTCACAGCTTATACTTTCCGACATACATTCTACGAATAATAATATATGAATTGTGTGTAGAAAAATATAATTTGAGGGACTCGAGGGTGAAAATAAAAGTGTCGGCAGTGAAAGGTTCCTGTAAACAATTAGGTCCACAAATGATGAATGATTTTATAAATTTTGAAGAAACCCAGATAACTATCACAGATAAAATAGTTAACCTAATGAATTAATTAAAGTTGAATTCCTACAATAAAGATGTTAATGAATTTACTGAATCTCACTCAGTAATTCTGTCAAATGAATACTCAATAGAACTACAAATGAGCAACAATGAAATTCATAATGAAAGTGAGGAAAAAGTAAATAAAAACGTCAAGACTTTGATAATTAAAAATAAGAATGAAACCTTCTTACATCTTGACATATTTTTGATTGGCATAGAAGAATGCGATCATATATATATATATATATATAATCCATAAATATATACAAATAGTTAAAAACCTAAGTATAACCAGTCAAGATAGTAAGAAATATTAGCCACTGTAGTACAATAGCAAACTCTTGGCCTTAGCCATATATAAACATTTGAATCTGCTTTTGTGCGGTAGATAGGGACCGCATAAAAATAGACACACAAAAAAATATTCAAAAATTTCATGAATTCTTACATAAAACAAACTCTCTCTCTATATATAATTCGTGGAAATACTACAATTTTTTTTAATGCGGTGCATAGGGACTGCATAAAAAAAAGTCGAAATTATAAAATATGCCAATTATTTACGAAATTTATGTAAGAATACTTCCATAACAAAATAAATAATTAAATATTACACTTGGAAACATTTTAAAAATGTATAGTTTCTCATTGTATACACGGATAAGTCTTGAAAATGCACATACCTAATTCATTACTACTCATTGTAATTCATTGCTACCCTGTAATGAATAAGTTCAAAATTGCTTTCGTCATTTGAAGGTACTATTTCAATTGATTTTTTTTTTGGTACATAAAGTGAGAGATAGGTTTTTGTGACAAAGGTCGGGTCGTCAGTTGCTTGTAAATGTCACGATAATCAGATTGAAGCCCTTTTTGAAATTTTATACTCCTTTCTCAATTGGTATCTATTTTAAGAAAATGCTTTTCCGATTTGTTGGAAAACTGGATCCCTGCATATTTTTACTCACTCTCAAAGAATCCGGTTCTTGTCCGTCTTCCTAATCTATCAAATTATTGATAATGTCAATGTCATTGAAAGTTTCGTCTTCAATCAAGTGTGAGCTTCTGGAGCGTTGAGAGAAAGCAAATGAATGTGCATTGTCGGGAGACTGTTTATAACAAATGAACAGAGCGTCTTGAAGTGTCTACATTTCATTGGCGTAACATATACCCCCGCATCACGATGGGGGGGCTGAACTCTAGGGGCCCAAGCTAAATACTAAAGACTTACGCTAAATACGTATTTACTCAATTTATAAACTATTTAAGGCTAAACCTGACTTTCAGGGGGTCCTAACATTCTCCGTTACACCACTGGTAAATAGATATAAAACATTACATTGGCGCCAAAACCATTGAAATTCATATGCCGCATAAAAAAAGGTCGCACAGAAATAAAATCGCATAAAAAAGACCGCACAAAAACAGATTCTACTGTATATATATATATATATATATATATATATATATATATATATATATACATTTTATGGATTCAACATTTTCATTTCTTTGGATTCCTATGTGAATTCATTTTAAAAGGATTTACTTCTGAGTTATTCCTATGATATATTCTTTAAATCTTATATTGGTCAACTTCTCATTCATTTGTTTTTAGATTTTCCTTATATTATTCTTTTTCCTTTTCCTTTAGTTTTTTTCCTTATTAACCAATCAAGTCGTAAAGAAAGAAGGTTTGCACCATCAAACTAGTTTAATCGCACTGATTCGGTCTGTCTTGGTTCATCTCCTGCCCTGATGAAAATTGTCTTCAGGTTGATTATTAACGCTTACAGTTGGTGCATGCTTTTCAGCGGGATAACTTAACAAATGCGCTCTAATTGGTGAGCTAGATAGGGGCGATCCAAAGATGGTAAGATACTTTTGCTTTTCATAGTCCAAACATACTTTATCAGGGAGCGATCTGGTGATGAGAAGTGTTGGAGAAGCATGGGAAAAAAGCAGTAAAAAGGCACGGCATGTGCAACCGGACATAATACTGTTGAAATGAAAGCCCAAAGGTCCTTAAAAGGAAGGGTAACATACTGTGCGCATGATCTCGTCGATATACTACTATTCTATTAGGGTACCACGGATGACAATCAAAGGGGTCCAGCTATAAAATGAAATGTACTCCATATCATAACACCTCATTGTCGGATCATGTGTGAATCACAGTCAGGTGAAATGTGGCCGCGATAGCTTGGTGCTAATCTTGGACTCTTGGCTGGCGTATCATGAGTTCGACCCCTTGCACTATTAAAGACCCACCGTGTAAAGGGGCTGATGCACGTTAAATCTGTCAAGCTCAAAGTCTTCCCGTTGACATTGGTATGGTAGTTCAAAAGGGAGTATACCAGCTCAGGTGTCGTCTTTGACACTTGACCATGGTTCAAAATTACGAGGTACGTTACCAGCAGCCCTTTTTTTGCTTTAAAGTGCAAAGTAAATAATTACTCACACACAGTCAGGTGAGTATCCCATTGTTGACGCATCTTCGCTAGCCATCGGGTCTCAATTCGAAGCGGGACTCTTTGTGGAAAAAATTCTAATATAATTTGCTTTAGGGGATATTCTAATATCATTTGGATGCTCCTGCGAATTCTAGTCAGCCATTGGTTGCCAAAAGTTAATCATTTACCAATTCTATTCTATCGGAAGGTATGTGTATATGCAATTTCGTACCATTCGAATCATTCCTTCTTGGGGTGTTGGGTTTTTTACAGTGTGTTAGTATAAATTTTTTTTTGAAACAATCGTGTTGGCAAATATTTACAGAATCCTTCGATTCAAGAAGAAAAGTTCCAAAAAAAGTTTTGAGTAAAATAAAAATACTATATTGCTTATACTAATGAATAAATACAATTATTATCCTTGTTTTTTAAAAAAAAACAACAACTTGATTTAGAATATAATTACGTTATTATATATATATATATATATATATATATATATATATATATATACTTTTAATTTATTTTTTTATTTTACACACTTGTACAGAGTCTTAGATTTTAATTCCAAATGTATAATTTTACATAAATTATTATTCAACCTGAAGACATCCCCCTCCCAAATTCTAAAATATATATTTTTTAATTTTTATGTAACAGAATATAATTTCCGAAAACTAAAAGGTAAAAATTTAAAAAAAATTTCATCTTCCGTCTAATTTTTCTTATAGCTCCTTCCTCAAAACTACTTATCTTTGGGATGACACAAGAACAATAAAAAAGTTAAACATTATAAAGCACTACTTCAGGGAAAAGAATCCCATTTTTTGGACAAAGAGGGCATTATTGAAAGTCATATTTCTCGACCCTATAAAAAAAACAAAATCAGAACAAAATGTGGGTTTTTTTCCCCCCTCTTTGGTTTAAGGGACATGCGAGGTGTAAAGAAAAGGAAGATGGGGAGGAGGGTCTTTTGAATGCTGTTGGTGAATAGTGAGGTGATGACATGCTCTAAAGAGCACTGTTGAGCTGCTGAAAGCATCGCCTCTAGAAATCGGGATCGGACACTTATTGCAGTGCTTAATAGTGGAGGAGTTCTGCTTCTAAGTGTGGGAATCGGTAATCTGCTGGTTTGCGGTTTAGATCAGCGAGTGCAAAGATGAATCATTAAATTTACTGTTTATTATTTTAAGTAATGAAGTTATTCATGCTTTGATGATAACTAGACATAGTAAAGATATGCTGGTATAAAAATCATGCAGTAGTAATAATGAAACTGGACATTGTTTTGGTTTGTATTCAACTAATTACGTAACACAGCTATTCAATGGTACAGTGATAAGACTTTTTAAGTTGAACCTAGTTCGATTGCAATTTTGAATTATGAAGTATACCACTAATAGCATTCTCTTGATATCGATGCCATGTCATTTGAAAATTTAGAAGCACGAGTATAATTTACATGGATTAACACCCTGAATTAACGTGAGAGTTTTATGGAAGTAGTTTTACTCGAGCTGTTTACCCCCTACCGCAATGAAACATGTCAATAGATGTTGCACCAATTGGAATATCAAATGCTCATTTTATTTCGGATTAAGTTTAATATTAATTTCAAGTTTCCAAGCTTCGTAATTTATAAAGTGTTTAGGTGAACAAATTCCAATGAATTAAGTTTATGGCGTGTAATAATGCTTTATATTTAATTCAGAGAAATAAATTTCATATCGTCAACACGATTGCTTGATGAAAAGTTTGGTTGTAATCTTGAATGAAATTAATTTTACGAGCTAGTATTTTGCGTTTACGTATTCAAAAGTATGTATATGGAAATTAGAAATTTTTTATGAGATACTTTTTTTTTAATTTCTACTGGATGTTTCTTGTTCAAGAAAATTAAATGCTTATTTATTTTGAAACTACTTCTATCAATTCACTAAGAAAGAAAAAAAATACGAAATATGTGCCAAATAGCAATATTAAGTTTGTTATCTTAAATAGTTATCACATTTTTTACATATTAAGTCAATGGACATTTGTGTATACCTTTAATAATTCTTTTAAAAATAATGCAAACATAATTCAATAAATAATAATGAAAAGAAAACCAGGTTGCTATATAATTTTATATTTTTATTGTATAGCATAATGAAAATTGTTTCGAAAGGAAATTATTTCTAGAAATTGTCTTTGAAAAAATGATGCATGGTATGTTCATAAAGTATTATATGTTATGAAATCAAAATTTCTTTATTGTGCAAAAGTCAAATTTTTACAATTGGATTATTCTTTTTTTTTTTTAGTTCGAAAGAAGATATCTGAGTAAGATGGAATGATTATAGAAGATTTGTTGTATTTTATTGTGATAAGCTTTACAAATTTTCAATTCTGGGGGGGAAAAAATTATATATATATATATATATATATACAAATTCACACTAAATTATTCAAAATAGTTCAATGAATTATATATTTGGAAAAAAAAAGAAAATATTGAAGGAAAAATTCTTTTCTAACTCTAATGAAATAATTAATCAAATATTTGTGTGTGAAATATAACAAGAAAGGTGAACCGTACTAGGTAATTTTAACTGCTTGATAATTCTAGCTCAAGAAAAAATGGATCAGCATTTACAAAAGCAATTGAAAGCAAAATGATGTTTATTTATGTTCAGTAGAGGATAAATAAATCTAGATAAATATTTTTCATCAGATGGGATAAAATATTTACGGCGTAGTTGATGTTCGAAATTAATCCTAATACATGTTGTCCTTGACAGTTGTTAAAGTATAAACCAAGGGTCGGCAGAGACTTTTCCAGGTTACGGACTACTTAAAATTTTTTCAAGGTGTTGTAGTCCACTCAGTGTCAGTGGCGCCCACGGGGGAGGGGGTTCACAGGTTCGGATCCTCCCCCATACCCCTTGATTTGTCATTACGATTGATTATAATCCCATGTATATAGAACATAAACTTTAATTAAGTATTTTTATTAATATTTTTTTTATTAATTAATGCTAAATCTACAAAATTTTAAAAAATGTCTGGACCCTGGACCCTCTGGAAAAATTCTTGTGCGCCAGTGCCCAGTATCGTAAATGTGGTGAGGTAAGAAAAAAGTCTACACAATTTTTTTCCCTTAATAATAAATACTGAATATGTACTTATCTACATAACTTAAATTAAAAAAAATTCACACTTTTACAAACGTGTTTTAAGCAAAATGCAAGATACACAAACGTAATGATAATAGCCCCAAATATAATAATATCAAACGATGCATTTATTATCAAACAACACAAAATACATTAAAGAATAAAACATTTTTATCTAAAGTTAGATCTCGTGGTTATAGTCAATAGAAGACTTAGTCTGTATACTGTCAGCCAATCTTGAATACTTCCGTATATAATTATTGACTTCTAATCTCCAGATCGTCACTCCAAAATGTCTTGGCGCGGTCCACCGGTCGATCGCGATTGACGTAATGCCCACCTCTGGTATAGACTATTCAAGAAACGCGTAAGCTGACAGAGAAAAACAATAAGGTTCCTCATTTTGCACTAAAGTAAAACGGATTGAACCAGAACTAAAAATATTCAATTTCAATCTACATCCCGCGGGGCCAAGAGCAACGCATCCCACTTCAAACACTACAAACTGGGCTCATCATTCGAATGTATAACACCCTCTCAACCTCTTTAAATGTCTCGGGATGAGAAAAAAATCCCCTCCTTTAGAGCCTCGGGGTCTTGTTTGGGGACACGCGTGACATTTGGTACGTCGGAGTACTCCAGTTTAGAAAATGGGTGTTTGCCTAGAGCATACCGCTGTGGCTTCTCTCTTCAGTGTTGAAATGATCTTTTATTTAGGAAGAGGCATAGAACGAAGTGTCATTAGAGCTTAAAAGGACGACGTACAAAAGAAAAAGTCTAGGCACTTATCATGTAGTCGCATGGGGTTGAGATTGAATAATGGGTCAGTTCTGGCATTGGAGGTACCGTTGGGATGAGTTGTGTTTTTTGAAGACATGGAAGAAAAAAAAATTGAACAAATCAGAAACGTATAGAAAAAAAATTTGATTAAATCAGAAACGTATAGAAAAAAAAATTGGGATTTGGATAGACAATAGGCGCAATAAAAACAGTCTTTTGGAGATTAAGAAAGCTTGTTGATATCTATTAATAGACAACGTAAGTAAATCCCAACCATCCATATAGAAATGCATGACTATCAACATGAAAAAAAAAATCTATGAATTATTTTAAAAAAAAGGTAGAATGTTTTAAAAATAATTAGTAGATAGCCTTATCAATAGGAAGAAGACTATGCGTTCATAATTTTGAATATGATCTAATAATGAGAGAGAGAGAGAGAGAATAGCCGGTATTTTTCAATTCCTACTCTCTATTAGTACACTCTCTCCCTATATATATATATAGTCTAATTCTCTTCAAACAAGAGATAAACATCCATCAATCACATTTGAAAAACACATAGACAGTAGGAAAATCACACACTGAAAGACACAAGAGCAATATATATATATATATATATATATATATATATATATATATGTGGGAGACAACAAGGGGTCCAAGACATTTATCTTTTCTTTAACTTTATTTTAAAACTAACAAAAATTAATTAAAAAGGTAGATAAGTTTGACAATGATATGCAGAAGGTAACACCTGCTCGCGCACCTCTCGCGTTCTCTCTTTTCTCTCTACAAAGTTTTTGTTCTGCTTTTACTAGTTCAAAAGTTTTCGTTTCAGTTTCAATTCACTGCGCCTGCGCGCGAAGACTGCTTTGTTATCTTGAGAATTATTGAATCCTACAGTCGGCTATCCTGACTGTACGCTGTCCGCAGCGGTACTTCCATGGATACCAGAGGAGAATCTGAAACATACAAAAAAAACACGGAACAGACAAGGACTATACGACAAATACATAGAGATTTAACATATCATAATTTTTCTGAACTAGACAGTTTCTCCATCATGTGAAGGCATCTCTTCGACATCCGGAAGGTTCCACAGGAAAACATTGTGTTTCACAGGCATAAGAACGTCTTTTTTAACAAGTTGATCTTTAGTTGAACGCATCGATAGTTTCCTCTCTAGAGTTCTGGACGTCTGTTTAAAACGATTTCTCTTTTTCCTTCGTTTCCACTGCCAGGGCTGAAAGATCCTTCGGAGCAACACAAACCGTCGATAATTACTATTCATAGGTGAAGGGGTAGGAGATCGGGAGATAAATTCCACGGAACTCGTTTTCATGGCACCATTGGCTTTCTTACACAATACTATATCAGAACATTTTTCTCTTACAATACTCAATTTTAACTTAGTACTCTTAATTTTATTACATTTATAATCCTTAATTAGAGAACTCAAATCATTTCTAGTATTAAAGTTTTTAACATATGGCAAATCATAACTAGAGTTTTCTATCACATTTGAAACAGAAACATTTGGAAAAGAAACACCATAATCTGCACTCAAAGAGGATTCACTTTCACTTAATAAAACATCGCTCTTTGCATGGCCTAGTCTCTCTATTTCAGAATATACACTGGGATGTATAATAAATTCTTCGGTCAAGGTCGGTGATATCGCCGTTCGAACACTTAGACCAGGAGAGTGTTGATCAAGAGAAATATTTATGGGTTTAATTTCTACCATACGCTGTTCACCAAAACATGAACTTAATGTTATTATTTCTTCGGAAGGTGTTTGCACTCTAATTAGTGAGGAATTTAAAACTGGGATCTGGCAACCTGAATCGATCAAGGCTGTTACGGGCTGATTTTCCACAAAAATGCTTACGTATTGAAGATTTGAGAATTCATCGCTATTTTGTTTTTCGCTCTCGACTTTCAAAGTATTCACGTTTATTTTATTATGGATGTGGCTGTTAGATTCTTTAGGTTTAAAACGCTTCTCACAGTCTCTTGCGCAATGAGATGAATCACCGCATATAAAGCAATTTTTATTTTCTCTTTCAAGATATTGGGGATAGTTCTCTTTAATCTTTGGTTTAAAGTTTTGTGATCTATTTTTAAAGGGGTCTTAGGTATATCCATAAGTAATAGGAATTTCTTTATGTGATCCGCTTCTAGATGAAATATAAATATCACACTCTTTAGCTAAATCAATAGGCCTAAACCAATCTTCTGCTTCTCGAATGCCAATATGAGTTGCAGTTTCCTTATTTAAAGTTTCAAATAATTTATCAGAAATTATAAGATCACATAGAGATTCAAAGGAATTAACTTTTCTTAACGAACAATAATATTGGAAGTTTGCCGTCAATCTTGCAGCAAATTGGATGTATGTCTCGCCTGATGATTTTACAGCATTTTTAAATGAGTTTAAACACTCGCGAGGGGTTAATTGGAATTCTCTGAGTACTATAAATTTTAGTTTTTCATAGTCATTTAATTCCTCTTCTTTAATATACAGTAAGACGTTATGAGCTCTTTCGCCCAGAAGATTTATTAAAATTTCAGATTTATATTCGTCATTTATTTTCTTGGTTAAAAATGCGCGTTCTAATGATTGGAAGAACAGATTAAAATTTTCAGATCTGGTGGGAACAGGAAGAGATAAAGTTTTTATACTTTTTATCATATTTTCTATGTTAGTTTCGAACTGTTTTTCTTCGACTTTAGCTGCAGGATTTAAACTTAATGCTTTATTTTTAGCCGTTTGAAGTTCGATTTCTTTTTCTAACTGAGCTAACTGAAGTTTCGCGAGCTCAATTTTCTGTTTTTCTAAAGTTACCTCTCTTTCGTTTCGCGATACCCTCTCATCTATACAGTTTTTAATTAAAGTTTTAACGAAATCTGGATCACTTTCAAATGTACTACTGTTCTCAATTTTAGTCTTTAGTATAGCAATAGTGTCCGTGCTCTCCACAGAACCGTCTAGATCCTCAACAACTCTTATGAGATCCTCTTTAAGAGCGTTTTTATACATTTTAGAAAAATATGGAAAGATCCTACCTTTTTTTTTTCTGGCTCCCTTGTTGCTCGCACGTACGATGTATCCAATAATTGAAGAAAATTTCGATTCCACTGATTTCACCTCTTCGCAGGTAATATAGTTGAGATTGTTCGAATTGACACCTCTTCGCAGGTGTTTGTGAGTGGATCCAACCTCTACACAGGCGGATTTTCGACGATAGTTCCAGCCTCTACACAGGCGGAATATTTGTGCTGAGTTCAAACCTCTACACAGGTTGAACGAAGTTTTCGAAAAATGGCGGCGCGTCTCCTCCACGGACGGCTTTTGTTCACGTTCCAAACTTTGATCAAAATCGAAATCTTTTTTCAATCCCGGCCTCTACACAGGCGGAGTATTCATGCTGAGTTCAAACCTCTACACAGGTTGAACGAAGTTTCCGAAAAATGGCGGAGCGTCTCCTTCGCGGACGCTTTTGTTCATTGTCCAGACTTTGGTTCAAAATCGAAATTTTATCGATCCCGGCCGAGCCCCCATAATTTGTGGGAGACAACAAGGGGTCCAAGACATTTATCTTTTCTTTGACTTTATTTTAAAACTAACAAAAATTAATTAAAAAGGTAGATAAGTTTGACAATGATATGCAGAAGGTAACGCCTGCTCGCGCACCTCTCGCGTTCTCTCTTTTCTCTCTCCAAAGTTTTTGTTCTGCTTTTACTAGTTCAAAAGTTTTCGTTTCAGTTTCAATTCACTGCGCCTGCGCGCGAAGACTGCTTTGTTATCTTGAGAATTATTGAATCCTACATATATATATATATATATATATATATATATATATATATATATATATATATAATTGCTCTTGTATCCTTCATTGTGTTCATATATATCTTGTTCAAATTTTCAATAGTTAATAAAATACTTTCTATTCATCCATTCAAGTTCAAATACATTTTTTTAAAACTTGTAGTGGATAGCACTTGATGTTAATACATTTCTTCAAATATTAATTCATTAGTTAAATTAAAAAATGAATAAATAGTAACAAAAAAATAGTCCAACACCCTATATAGAAAGGAAATTGGAAAACTACAAGGAAACGCGCTTTCTATTTTGTCACTTAATATTGTGATTCTGTCATACGTATATACATATTTATATTAATTTTAACTATTTAATAAAAAGTAACTAAAATAAAAATTTTCCTTGTTGACCTAAGTAGAAAGTTACTTTAAAAACTCTTTTTTATAATACTTGTTTCCTACTAACTTCACCAACAAGCCATGTGGAGACTTTAGAACCAGATTCCCTTTATTTACGGTAATTTCTGTAATTTATCATCTATAAGTCTTTAGAGGAATCAGGGCTCCAATAAGGGCTCGACTTAAACATTGTCTGCCACGAAGCTTTCGACATAGGCCATTGAATTAGCAAGCCGTGAAGTAGAATGTGAATGCTAATCGATATCATTTATTTTATTTGTTTTTATATTATTAAAAATACTTTCGTTAATTTTTCTAATACTTTTAGAGGACTCTGAGTTTGAGTTATTCGTAGATTTATTATACACCAGGTTTTAAGTTCACGAGCCAATAATCGACAAAAGACAATTATTATTTCAAATATATTCTTGGGATATAAATATTAATATATTGCTTTACCTTCTCATCCTAAGTTTACAAAGAGTTCATATCACAAATTCATCTAAGTTAATTTTGAATACTTGAAGCTTCAGAAATATGTGTAAAAATAATGGTAATAAAAACATTTCGATTTGACTGATATTTAAAGTATATCCAGTCGGACTCTGCTTTAATGAATCCATCGGGAGCGAACATTTTATTCGTTAATTCAGGGTTATTCGTAACATTGGGGTCCAAAAAATAAATTTTTCGCGCACGTGCCTTTTGGAAATTCTCTAAAAGAAGCAACTACCGAAAAAATATTACAAATTTAAGTTAGAAACTACACACTCTTTTTACTCAGTAGCTAAAAATACTATTAGCGAATTATTACGCACCAATTAACTGGAAATTTTAAAATAATGACTAATAGATGCCTGACAATCTTTTTGATTCCTGACATGAATGAGTTATATTTTATTTCACGTAGAGGAGAAAATACTGCGTCATTTACATTCTGCTGCATGATGTACCTTTCCACAGTTTCTGAACAATAAAGCTTTAGAGAACGCAACAAAACGATTTTGATGGGAGTTTTAGAAAAGAATTTCTTGTTTTATTCAAAAATCGCGCGATAAGTTACTCTCATGACTCATTCTGCACTTGTGAAGTCTAATAATGAGCTGCACCCTTTTCTGTTGAAATTTGTTGCTTAGAAGAAAAGTTTCTCTGTTCCAGAAAAAAGAAAATATGATTTGAAATGAAATATAAAATTTTCTAATTCAAATCCATAAGTTTCCTTTTCGGCTGTTGAAATAATTCGTTAATTCGGGGTTTCTTATTCGTTAAATAGAGGTTTTTTTGCCTTCGTTTTAATCGGAGGAAAGAAAAAAAGTTCGTTAAATCGGGGTCCGGCTGCATATATATAATTTCATAAATTCAAACATGCTCCAAATACAAAAATTAATGTTTCGAAAATGATAGATAGTGAAAATGATGGAAATTCACACACATATAACAATACTACTTAACAAAGGTTACATTTATATATATAACATATATATTCTATCTATGAAAATCATTTCTCAAAACTAAGATAAAAATTGTCTGAACAAATTTCAATACGAAAAAAAAAAGTGGTAATTTCAGATTATAGTTTATCTTTAAAAATCGGAGAAATACTAAGATTATCTCTTTTTAAAATGCAACATGCATGATTCTGTACACTGTTTTGTAAGTGAAATACTTTTGCATTATCTTAAAAATGCTTTTTAATGTCTACGCAACAGTTCATAACTAGATTAAAAACTTTATATATGGAAGCAACAATAGCCCAGATGCTAAAATTGTGAGCTTAATAATTTGTGATATTTTAATCGATTTTCAGATTTGAATGGTGATTCGACTAAAAATTCGTCAAATACAATTAAATGAGCTGCTACATCTTGAATAGAACTAAGTCTAGAATATTTTCACGTAGTATGCGTGCTACGACGTAGTTGAGATACTAGCACACACAAATGCCGTCTTCGTATTTGACCATCACAAGTAGGCCTTACGTAATTCAAGATATATATTTATTTTAGTTAATCATATTAAAATAATGTATCAAGATTAAGAATAATATCCTAAAATTTTCTCTACTTTAAAGAAAAATGAGAAAAAAATAGACTCAAGTGCATAGCAAATTATATCAGAAGTTTCATTTATAAATTACAGAATGTGTGGAATCTGTAATAAATGCATAGCATCTTACAGTAACACGAAAGAAAAAATTTCGTGATAAAATGATAATAAAAAAAATATAAATAAAGTAGGATGTAAAAAAACCCCTAGAAGAAGGTATTTTAATAATTAAAAAATTAGTTAATTAATGGAAATGTATATAACCCTCATTCAATACACCTCTTTTTTTCCTTATTAATTACACTAAAATAAATAATTAATTTACCACAAAAGCTCATTTTATTTCACGTAGTGTTTATCAACACAAATCTGTTATGCAGTTTTCAAGCACATTTTGAGTAAAAAACAAAGAGTAGCAAAATTTGTGAATGAGCAACTCTTCCTACACAAAAAAACTAGGCAAGCAACAAAACCAGTCGACCAATTTTCCTATTTAGTCGTTTTCTAATCTCCCAGCAGCAAGAGAAGAGAGAAATCCATTCCCTTTAATACATCAAAGAGCAAGTCAAACATGGTGAAACCTCTGCGCCTGCACACACGTATGTGTCGGCCATCAAGTGCAAGTGGGGGAATGCTAAATGGAGGGCCAAAGTAATGAAAAGGGCCCCAGAAAGGGGAGGGCCATTCATTAGGATCCGCCGACAGGCCATTATAAATGACCCGGCGAGAAATAACTAATTAGCCACCTGTCAGGCCATATGCACACACACTCCCCCGCTAAAACAATGTTTTAGCCCCCGACTGCGGTTTGAATGATGTTCAGCAATTCTGGCCGCGGTACAAAACTTGTTTCGTCCAATTTGCAAGAGAGCTTACTCTTGTTAAGCGTTTTAATTGGAAACGTTTTCGCGGTTCGAAAAAGAAACGATTTTTAGAAACCTCGGTGCATATTTGTAATGTCACGCCGAGGTTGGGTCGGAAAGTGAAGGTGTACATCACTTTCTCGTCGCTTTGTCGTTTCCGAGTTACGTGACTCTCACTGCTTATTGCTCAGCCGGTTCGGAATGGGGTGACTGCGCGAAAGAACTTTAACCGGATGTAAACTATATTAAGTATGTTCTTGCATTTATATTTGATACATATATGGGAAGAAAATTTTAAAACTATTTTTCTTTCGAATGATCGTTCAGCAAATGATTTGTTTTACTGAATTAATATCGCATACAAGTTAGAAAAAGAACTATAGGCATATGACCTGGTTGCCTAAAATCAGTTAAGCGATAAAGATGACACGGATCCCACTTTGATCCCTCACTCAGCAAACTTTCCCACCATGCCACACAAAAATTTTGATGCCATGTTAGATATAATTCACGGATGGCGGAATTTTTGTGGAATTAACAGAATTCAAAAATTCATCAGATATTATACTTATGCCTTTTCTACTAAACACGTGGCTACAGTAGCCCAATGGTTATGGTTATGGTTACGAACTCGAGGCCGGCGTGTCGCGGATTCGAGTCCTGGTGTCACTGAAGACCTACCGTGTAAAGCAGGGGTACTCAACCTTTTTTCCTGGGCCGTATACATATGTCAGCTATTTCACGCGAAGCGCATTCATGTGTTAGTTATTTCACGCGGGGCGCAATATGAAGATAAATGGAGGAGGGGGGAAATAAATGCTTTAAAACAGTGTTTCTCAAAGTGTGGGGCGCGCCCCCTGGGGGGATGCGATGACCCTACAAGGGGGGCGCGAGCATATCGAAAATTTAAAGATTTTTTTTAAAAAAAATAACCGGAAAGAGAAGTAAAACAAAATGCTTTCTTCCATAATAAAAAAAATACACGCAACAACACTGACATAATTTATGTTTATTATCTGGCTTTTTTCCGTCATCAAATAGCTATCTTTGATCCCAAAACCAAATTAAAGGGAAAAAAATTGTTTTATTTGCTGTATTTCCTCAATGAGAGATTTTTTTATTACGTTTTAACATAAAATATTACTCGTTAAAAGAAAAACGAAACCCAAACCCTGAGAAAAATTCTAAGAAGATAAACAATTCATCATTGTAATTGTTATTGAAATACTATACATTAGTTGTAGAAAAAGAAAAGGAAGACATGATTCACTTTTCAGCCAGGCTGGATAGTACGTTTGCTAATCATTTGATTGACCTTCAATCTTATGGTATGGTTATTCAATATTAGTTCCGTCCCATCTTTCATGCGTTTGCTTTTCGCTTAGGGAAATTGTAAATAATAGAGTTTTACGATATTTGGAAAAGAATTGATTGATTTAACATTTCTGTAATATTAGTGAAAAGTGTCTGATTTGCGTCCTTTATTATGGTCTTGTACTTTTGAATAATTTTAGTTCAGTTTTATTGGATTTTTTCTCAAATCATCAAGGAATTGAATAGTCCTTGAAAGAAGGTAAGTATACTTTCTATAAATTAAAATATTCACTAGAATTCCGATTTGTATCGTGTACAGTAAAAATAATTATAAACAAATGAGTGGGGTGATTGAGTCCCCCCGCACTACCATTAGCGTTAGTATTGAGTACACGCCTGCTCCCGGGTTAAAACATTTTGATGTCTTCTCGCTTTAAATGTTAAAAAGTAACACAATTGTTCTTCATCGGAATTTTATATATATTCTTTTTCATTATTTAACATTATTTCTAAATGTTAATTCTGTGAGGTTTAAAATTACAGTTCTTTTAAACAGTTATTTACAATTATAGCATTTATCTAAAAAAAATCATTTTACATTTTTGTATACAATGTCGTGCACGCAGTTTTACTCTCCTTACAGTTCAGCTATTATATCAAGAATAATGTTTTATTTTTTTAAAAATGAACTCGTGCGAAGAGTCGGTGTTTCAGCCAGTATACGTTTAATATATCAGTACTGAAGAAGGTATTTTATAAATAATTTCTTATTACTAAATTTGGCCGCGGTAGCCGAGTGGTATAGGTATCGGATTGTGGCTTGCCTTGTCACGAGTTCGATCCCAGTGCCACTAAAGACCCGCCGTGTAGGGCAGCGATGCACGTTAAATCTGTCGAGAGCTGAAACGTTCTCCCGTTGGTGTGGTGTGGTAGTTAGGAGAGAGGGGTTCCAGCTCAGGTGTCGTCCACGTCACTTGACCAAGGTTCAAAATTACGTGGTCCGTCGTCAAAAGCCCTCGTGCAGCTGAACAGTGCGACGTTAATATTCAATCAATCATTCAATCAATCTTATTACTAAATTAAGAACAAGTTTAATAATTATTAGGGACTTCCACAGGCTTGTCTTGTAGAGGAAAGTTTTTCAAAGGAAGGTTTAATATGAGAATTTGACACTTAAAGAGTTATTTTTCTATATTTATCTGAGATCTATATTTTGTCTTCAAAGCATCCACCGCAGAAAATCCGGTTTAACAAAGGTAGGATGTTGAAAATGGTAATAGTATACGAAGTGCTTTTGTTTTCAGTACAGATAATTCCTTATCCACCTCTACCCAAAATTCAAAGAGCGATTTATTACAAAATTGCCTTTTAACCTTCTGGAGTATCTTGAAATAGATCCCTAATCCACTCGTAACTTGCTACCAAGCTGTCCTCATCCAGAAAATACTTTTTAAAATTCTTTGCCAACATAGCTAAATGATTTTACATGTTTTAAAAACAACTTTCACATGTTGTTCTACAGATTTGTAAGTTTTAACACATATCGAGCTGGGGCTTTTTTTCCCATCATTTACTTCAGTAGTGGTAAATCCAAAATTTAAGTATTTTTGAGAATATCGCCTTGATTTAATTTTCGGAACCATGCTCGTTTGTCTGTGTACTTGTTGATCCTTTATTATCATCGAATGTTTGCTTACGACTTAAAAATGTATCTATGATATTGTTTTAATCTACTGCCGTAAATACTTAATTACCATGAATTACAATTAACGTGTAAATTAAAAAATATGTGCATTCAAGCTAGATTCGGTAGCTATAGGAGTATCGAGTCAACCAAAACTGACTGGAATTGTACGAGGAAAAGCATTTTTATATGTTTTGCGCAGACGTCCGATAGGTTGCCCAGACTCACGCAAACGTACCCTATAATGCCAGATGTGATGGATATGATAGAGAGCAACATTGACTAGACTATTTTTCTAATGACATTAGTACTTTGAGAAATGAATGCTGAAGGAAATAAATCTTTAATTAAATATATCATTTTGCGATCTGTTCCAATTTAAAAATTAGAGAAAGAAAAATAACATAATAATAAGTAAGTAATATATATTTTAAGTAATTTTCTTAAAATATATATTACTTAAAAGTTGCATATACACAAAATTTAATATACTCATCGTATTAATTTGTACGGTTTATAATTAAGATCGTATTGTAACTTTAGCGTCTCTCTCTCAAAGTGCATTTTTATTGCAGTAAATACATTACTGTTGTACAGGCGGGGGCGGCAAAAATTATGATTGAAACTTTGGTCGCCAGTATTGAAAGTTTGAGAAACACTGCTTTAAAACCAAGATAACATTGGAAATTTAAAATGTGGAAAAGTGAGCAAAATATTATAATTCCTGTTTGGCCTTTTTGAATTATTATGTATATACATTGTTTTTGTCACTAACTCTAAATTAGAAGCATTTAAGAAACACTCCTTCACAATTTCTGCATCAGTAAACGGTTTCATATGATTACCAACTTCAAACAAACTTCATCAGACTTATCTGAAAATCATAGGACTTATAACAAACTTCATAGGATGTCTTTGTTACCGTTGTGATATTGCCACTGACAAAACACTTTGTTGTTGTTGCAAAGATTATTCAAGAAAGCCAATTTATCCCCTCTTGAAAGAGATCTTCGATGAAGAGTCTCAATGAATGATTCCTGTGTTTATTGGTATTTTTTAAATTCAGCACTTTCGTGACAACTTAAACAATTAATAATCCATGTTTGTTTCTCTCTTTGAAACAATCAATCTCCAAATCGTTCGAATATTTTTCACTTACAAGGTATGAAAGTTTGTTCAAAATTAGTTCCACCCATAAAATTGTCGCTACTCCACTGTTGTCTGTTATCACTAAGCGTAACCGTTCCAAATAGAAAAAGAATATCAATTCGAACTCGTACGACACCGACAGCAAAAAGTAAAGTAATATATTTGATTCCTTGACAAAGAATTTCCCACCAAATTTTTAATACTGTTAAATTGTTATTACTGTTCTAAAATAAGTAAATTTCTTAGAAATTATAGACCATAGCCAGGCCACTTAAAAAAAGGCTCGGTGGGCCCCAAGTTGAGTATTGCTGGTGTAGAGGGACTAATGCACGTTAAATATTTCAAAGCTCAATCTTGGCGTGGTATGGTAGTTTGGAGAAGACGGTGCTAACTCAGGTGTCGGCTGCATCACTTCACCAAGGTTCAAAATATGTTAGGTCCGTCACCACAGTAGGCTTCGTGTTGCTGTATAGTGCGACGTTAATAAGCTCACCCACTACTAAACAACTAGGAATTTATTTAATAGTTCTGCAAAAGATAAGAATCATCTTTATGTGTTTAAACAAAATACAACACAACTCATGTTCTACATCATTAAAGGAACTGATATTCATAGTATCTAAATTTTAAACTATTTAGATCCACACCGTATTCTCATTGATTTTCAGAATTATGAAAAAAAAATTAGCTCTTTTTGAATAGTAAAACTAAATAGAATGTTTGGCGAGATAAAGAATGACAAATTTGATTAAAGCGTTTGAATGAAATTTTTGCTTACAATTGCGATACATGTAGAATTATGGTTAATTGTTCAATAACATCACATTCACAACTTATAAAAAATAACAATTGTTTTTTACAATTCATATTCTAATTCGGTATATTTAGTTTTATATTCCTACATACATTAATTTTGATATAGTGTGAAGAAAATTGTTATAATTTTATATAATTTAGAATTAACCTCAGAATTTCCCCTCTTTCACAGTCCCTAAATAAATAAAACAGTTTCACTGTCAAGATTTATTAATTTTTTATGCAGGTGACATACACCAAGGGTAAAATCAGAAAAGCTTTCATTAAAAATACTCGGAATTTAATTTAAGAACCTTCTAGTTTTTGCAGAGATGGGTGGATAAACAACTATTCCACGTCAATTCGAAATGTTTCTTCACAGTTGTAAGTTTTCAATTTCAGTCAGTTGAAAAAAAGTCCGAAAATTACCAATTAAAAACATAGTACATATTTTGAAGCTATACTTGTAAGTTTAATTATAACCAAATAGCCATAATCAAGGAAATGGCTTTATTCAAGGGGAACCACTGGACTAAAATGTAGCAAGAAATATATCTATGTAGCAGTGCATATTCTATCTGAATCTCGGAAGCATTAACTTCAGAAATGAGACAACTACTTGTCTTTGTTGTTTTTCCTTCTTCATTTGATCAAGTCGAAAACATAGATGCTATCAACGTAACTCATAGAAACACCAGTAAGAGGACCGCTTCTATTGGTCCGAAAACCTGGAACATACTCAAGGAAAGACTGGAAACCTAAAGAAGTCAGATTTAGTACATGTTTGCTTCTTAATTTTGAACCACGGTCATATGACGAGGTTGAAACAGTACCTCCCTCACAATACGTCAACGCGAGAACTTTAAGCCAAAATAGATTTAAGTGCATCAGCCTCTTTTTATGAAAGATCTTAAGTAAAACCGAAATGTCTCGATTGAAGCATTTTCGACTGCACTCTTGATACTATCAGGGACGTCTTAAGACTTTTTAATGCCCTGGGCCCCTACTCAAAAGTAGGCTTTGGACCTCGATACAAATGAAGGCCCCACCTATAACCCTTAAAAATAGACAGTACATAGCATATGTTGTCAAATACTAGTGCAAAAAATAACCCGAAACAAATACATGAGCCTGACTTGCAATCGTACAAACCGGCTCTACCGAATGCCACCTTTTGATTGATTGAGTAATGATGGTGTATGGTGGTAGGCCCAAGCATATACGAAGACGACGGTCATTACATGTAGCCAGTTGACCTATCGTCCGAAGTTCCCTGTTTTTTGGAGAATACAACCGGATATAACATTTGACCGTTGAAATCATTCGAATTGTGAACTCATTAAGGCTTAATTGAGAACGAGACGAAGCCCCCCCCCATTGCGGCTGAGGCCCTGGGTCCTTAAGACGTCCTGGATACCATGACTACTCGATTACCTCAGTTACAATTGGTATCATATCTCATTTTTCGATGTATGATTAGCACTGAACGTACGTACCATCAATCGATGATCACTGTACATAGAGCATCCAAAGTACTTGGGAATTCTTAATTAAAATCTGTAATCGCTTCAGGCGAATAGGACTCAAACAAGGAGTCCATTATCAGGCAATAAAATTATTCAATACTCATGCAAGTTCGTATATGATAGTAAAATACACATATTTATTTTATCATTGTACGTCATTATAAGGGTTTGACGGTTTTTAAGTATATTTGTTACATTTGAAAATCGGTTTTAAAATTAAGAAAACCGATTTAAAAAATTCATATGGCAGCATTTTAAATGGCTGAAACTGAAATAAATGTTTCAAGTGAGGAATCGGAAGATGAAGATGAATACAAATATAACGATTATGAAATTTCTCTTTATTATGTTTGTAACCGAGAACATTTTATTCCTATTTTGTCTGACAATTACAAACAATCAGTTTCACAAATTACAAAAATATATAGTAAAATCTTCAGTAAGAGAAACACCATTCTTCAAAATTATATCACAAAAGAAAAATGAATTAAATTTAATTCTTGATTGCAAAACACAAGGTATGGAGGACATGATTGGAAGATTTCTGGCAGTAAATGTGTTGTTTTAGTATTGAATGATATTGGCTCTTCTTTTATGTGGAATGATGCTCAAAATCCTAAATTTTTAGTACATCATAAAGTCTTGGGATCGGTTAATCTATCAGTTGGAGGCTTAAGGCGACGAGATGCCTATTTATTAACAAGTGAAGGTATATTTGAATTTCTTTCAAATGAACTAAAAAATTTAAGCACTGAAATAAATTTGAAATTATTATAAAGAGTGTTTTTTTTTCAGGTATAGAAGTTTAAGTTGGCATTACTTTCCAAGATGGCGACCGATTTAACAGCTGTCAAGTGATTTATTCTCAGTTTGGTTTGGCAATTCATCAAAACGATCATCAAGCAAGGCGTAGATTCGTCGAATGGGCCCAAAACGAGATTGCCGTTGTTCCCGATTTTCATAAGCGAATTTTGTTTAGCGATGAAGCGCACTTCTGGTTGAATGGCTACGTCAACAAACAAAACTGCCGCATTTGGAGTGAAGCTAATCCACAAGTGTATGTCGAAACGCTGTTACATCCAGAAAAACTGACTGTTTGGTGCGCTTTATGGGCTGGTGGAATCATTGGTCCGTACTTCTTCAAAAACGATGAAGGCCACAACGTTACAGTCAATGGTGATCGATATAGAGCCATGATTACTAACTTTTTCATTCCTGAATTGAACAATCATGATGTCCAGGAGCTGTGGTTCCAACAAGACGGTGCAACATGTCACACTGCTCGTGCCACAATCGATTTATTGAAAGACACTTTAGGTAACCGCCTAATTTCACGTTTTGGACCTGTGAATTGGCCTCCAAGATCTTTTGATTTAACACCGCTAGACTATTTTCTGTGGGGCTATGTAAAGTCATTGGTCTATGCGGATAAGCCACAAACGCTTCACCATTTGGAAGACAACATTCGCCGTGTTATTGCCACAAATGTTGGAAAAAGTCATCGAAAATTGGACGTCCAGATTGGACTACATCCGAGCCAGCCGTGGCAGTCATATGCCAGAAATCATATTTAAAATGTAATGCCACAAGATTATCTTTCGAATAAAAAAAATTCATGTCAATCGAATAATACATCGTTGTTTTATATTGCAATTTAAAAAATTCTATACCTCTAAAAAAACACCCTTTATACTTAAGAACGATTTTACAAAAGGAAACAAGTAGAATTACCAACTCTTTTGCTGTATTTGCAAAGTCCACAAAACACTCCTAATTAAGCGAAGAAATCTCTACTGTATTTCTCTAGCTTCAAAAATCGAAATTATTAAGTTATCTGGA
The DNA here is from genome assembly GCA_019973935.1 of Trichonephila clavipes. NCBI lineage: Eukaryota > Metazoa > Arthropoda > Arachnida > Araneae > Nephilidae > Trichonephila > Trichonephila clavipes. The sequence goes on along the minus strand of BMAU01000465.1, from coordinate 1,800,073 downwards.
AAGATATTATCTAGAATATTTCCTAATTCTCATGTGGAAACCGATTCTGATGAAGCAAAAAAATTGAAGAAACTATTCATCAGAGTAATGCTTTTTTAAAAAGAAGCCATTGAAAAGTCATTCATAAGTTTCTTGAATTCCCCCTGAAGAAACATTTACAAATTAAAAGACACTGAATTTTTAATACTTAAGACAACGAATAAAAGAACAAAAACTTAGATTTGTTTTTTGATGCCCTGTGTGTGAAAACTATATACCCAAGTTCAGTAGCTAGTGAACGAGTATTTTAACTTTCAGGCAGTATTGTGCAAAAATAAGAACAAGACATAGCCGCCGTTCAGTAGATATTTTATGTTTTTTAAAAACCTATTTTCTTAGTAAAAATTAAAATTATTGAAAATAATATAAATATGGGAAATTTTTGATTGAATTTCCGTTATTTTGTGCAAGTAATATGTATATGTAATCCTTAATTCTTTTTTATATTTTAATCGTTTTTCGTTATTTTATGAAAATTAAATAAAATATTTTTACCTATTATATATATAGACCAAAAATTCAAAAACTGGCGAAAATTGGTTTTTGTAAGTATTGAATTCAAAAACCGGTTTTTCAAAAAGTCTGTTTTTGTATAAACCCTACACTGGTGTGCAAAAATTAAGGACGAGACGGTTTTTTCAATATAACTTTGTACAAAAGCTTTCCAAATCAACACATTTAATACCGTAAGATCCCCAATACGTAAGGACATGTGTAATATATGTAAGCAACACTTACAAAAAGAGAAATCAGAGGGGGGGGGGGATAAAAAGAAGCTTGATTGAAAAAGTAGCATGGAGCGCAATGCAACTGAAGGCCGAAACATCCCTGTGATGGGTGTCCAGCAAGAAACATCCGGTCTTTAGTAGGGGATAAATTCTCCCCTGACTGCTAGGCAGGTTTCACAGCGTCTGCCCATGCTGAAAATGAGGGTGTCAATGAGTTGTTGAGGCATTGCTGCCCATTCGTCTTGCAGCGCCAATCGAAGCTCCCGAATCGTTACTGGTGGTAAGGTACGAGCTGCCAAGCGTCTGCCTAGAAAATCCCATACATGCTCGATGGTATTGAGATCCGGAGATCGTGCCGGCCAATCCATACGTTCAATATCCTCACTCTCTAAGAGCTGTTCGGCAGCTACTGTGCGATGACATGGTGCATTGTCGTCCATGAAAAGGAACTGCAGACCCATAGCGCCTCTAAAAAGACGCACATATGGAAGAAGAATCTCGTTACAATAACGGGTCCCGTTGACTGAACCTGCGTCGAAGATGTGAAGGTCTGTACGACTACCAAGCATGATGCCTCCCCAAACGAGAACACCGCGACCTCCATACCTGTCCCTTTCAATGATGTTCGAGGGATGATTGCGGCTTCCCCGCTCTCTCCAGATGAGTATGCGATAAGAATCGCTACTCAAACTGAATCTGCTCTCATCTGTAAAGAGTACTCGTCCCCATTCATTGTCTCTCCAATTTCGGTGTTCCCGGCACCACAGAGAACGCCTTCTCCGATGGGCAGGCGTTAAAGGTACACACCGTACAGGGCGTCGTGCAAACAGACCACCACCGTGCAGTCTTCTGGCCGGTAAAACACGATATCGGTCGTCCAGTCGCCTGTGTCGTGTGTCTAGCGATTTCTCCCGCTGTCTGCCGCCTGTTTCTTCTGGTCTGTAAGACAATGTACCGGTCATCTGCGGGTGTGGTTCCTCGTGGACGACCACTACTGAACCCCCGGATAGCTGTTCCTGTAGTTTGAAATTGTCTCCAAAGTCGTGAAACGATGCTGTGAGCAATTCCGAACTCTGCAGTCACACTGCGGCCTTCCTCCAACTTCCCAATGATTCGACCTCGGGTAAAAGCATCCAGATGTCGTCTAACAGATTGATTATTCGCCATTTCTCGCTGAGGCAGCGACTCGGTGTGATTTTAACTGCTATACGACGTGCAATCTCTTTGCCAGAAATACTGATCTTACACCGACAACATGCTTTATACTACTCAGACACTCCCCCATTACGTCTACCTGCATATCTGCGCATGTGCTACCGTACATGACCTTACTTAATCTCCTGATTGGTCTTTCTGTCCGCTCTGCCTCTTCGTTCAGCTGATATGCTAATTTTTCGACTTCGTCCTTAATTTTTGCACACCAGTGTAGTCTGCATTTAAAATTTAAAAACATTTCATAAATACGACTTTTTTTTTTTACTTTGAAATGCAAATTATATTTAATATTAAAAATTCCACCAAATACAGAATTTTTATCCAGGAGAAAAAATATACCAAATAATAATCTACAGAGAAGTGTAATGGTAACACATTTTTTTTAATAAATTTTCCGTTTTTTGAACTTTTCTTTTATCAAGCTAAATTTAATGGGAGAGGGCCAGAGTCTCTGATATAAAAAATGAAACACTTTCAATTTTTTATTTTTCAAGAACTTGTAGCACTTGAAAGAATAATTTTTTTTTGAAAAATTTACAAAACTATCCTTTTGATAAATGGATTTTTATCAGTTCGCATGCTGAGAATGTACGAAAAGTATGAACATAGAAGAAAGATTATTACAGCTGAATATATATGCAAGTATTTTTTCATGAATAAAAATCAAAAATACTTTTGAAACACACACAAACATATATATATACAGGCATTCATTTTACCCCAACCCTTTTCTCATTTTGCGAAATGTATATGTGCCTAGTGTTAAAATAGGAATCATTAATTCTATCAAAAATGGAATTTTAAAATTGTATAGGTTAATGTTTAAGTTTTCTATTTATGTAATAAAAAATCATTTGAAATTCTAGTAATTCATGAATCGACATATAAATTCAGGGCTAGTTAAATAGTTAGGGAAAAAAAAATTAAGAGATTTTGATTTAATACGGACATATTACAAAGGGAAAAAAAAGTATGCACTAATAATCAAACTTTTGTTTTAATAAATTTAGTTCCTTTTTCATAATTTAATTCTTTAGACATTCAAATGCACAAGAAGCCCTTAAGTGTTAAAAAGTACAATTAAAAATAATAAAATTTTAAGTTAAAGCAATTTTTGTTCATCGATCAATCATAATAACATAAAGACAATTAACAAAAACACATTTTATACCAAAGAAGTTTAAATAGTTCTTTATTGACATTAATAATACATAAAATTCATACTTTAAAACAATCTTCATATTTTGTCATCAAATGTTGCATAATGATAATAAAAATATTAATGCCAGAAACAAATTTGGCAAATACATTCATGTATATACTTATCACCATCTACCAGATGTTTAAAAATAACAAATATAGTCATAGAATAGATAATTAGGAAAAATACTAAGTAATTAAAAAATGATATGCAATTACACCTTTTAATGAAATAGAAAAAGAAAGCCCAATCCCTTTTTTTTCAGATGGGACCACATAAAGACATTTAATAAAAAAATATTATTATAGATTAAAATAATGCACTAGTTAATATAATTTGAGCAATAGATTTCAACAACAAAATAATAATAATTGTGCCTCATAAAAGTATTCTAAGCATATTAACAATTATTTTGTCGAATATTCATGTTTTAAATATTCTGAAAAACACACTTGCACATTCCTCATATCTGTAATCCTTTTAAAATTGAAGAGAGATTCAGTGAATTAATTAAATTCTTATCTACAAAGAGAGAATAAGAAAGGAAATTATAAGACTTTTTTTCTTCTGTATTGAAAAATTAAAGTTTTTATCATAAAAGTTGATTGCAATATTTAAAAAAATTCCCTCAAAACATTCGTTTAGTTTTAAACAATTGCTTTTATGAGAGTTCTGAACTTTTCAATACAGTAGTTTCATCCAAGATCCTCTTAGATGATATTCCCTTTTTCTGGAATGAATTGCAAATAAATCTCACATAATTAATTTACAACTTTGAATGCAACTTGCAATGAATATACTTTTTTTTTGCAATAGGTATAAAAAATGTTTTTTTTAAAAAAGTTCACCAAATAAATTTAAAAATATAAAAAGAAAAACTTTTCTTGTATAAATTGACCAAACATAACAAATTCCAACATTGAGTGCAAGAACATACAAATATAATTACATTAAAAGCACATTTACATTCTGGGCTAAAACAATACTTCACAAATACAACTTTTTAACAGTAGATGTGTTCAAAGAATAAGTCTCAGGCTTATTTCTTCATACACCAGATACAATTTATGGATAATAGTATAAGAAATATCATTAATGAATTCTATGAATCTTAAATTCTATGATTTAGAAGTTATGCGTTATCAAATTTGTGACTTGGCTTTGATAGGACTTTCATTAAGATGTGCTTCTATGGGTAAGATAAATGCTATAGGAAAAATGCAGTATTTCTTCAAATCACATGGACGGTAGTCAAATTAAGAGTGTTCATTTGAGTCAATAACTTCCCTGTATTTTCGGTCAATAAATTTATAAACAGATGCAAAACTCATCCAAGAAGTCAAATCATGTCTTTGAGTGCCTGAAAAATAACAATGAATACAGAAATGACAAGATGAATAAATAATATACAAATACAGTCAGACCTCCATTTCACGAACCTCTACGTAGTGAATTTCTCTACTTTACGAAGTTTTCCCAGAAATGAAGAATATATTTTTTTTTTCGTAAAATAACCTTCAAACAGCGAAGTTTATTTTCTATTTAACAAACTTTTTCTCTTGTGATTTTTTTCTATCAATTTTTAAAAATTTTTTATCGGCATTTCAAATTATTTTCTTTTTTAACAAATTTTATGGTGATCTTGAATTGGTTTTACCAGTTGCCTAACTCACCTAGAGCAATACAATTACCTTAATTTTTCAAACAAAAAACTAAAATAAAATAAACAGATTGTATCAGTAATTACGAGTAAATTTAAGGACGCATGTGGTAGTACATGTTTAAAATTTCTGGTTATACAATAATGTACGTTTAAAATTACTTGTAGGCTTAAAATTAGAAAATATCATTAAAAATTTAGTTTTAATATAAAATTATTTTTTAATGTTGAAAATACAGCGTATTTCTGGACAATGTTTCTTTTTTCCTTGCAGATTTCTTTTTAACGGGTAAGATATGTAAAATAAATAGACATTAATTTACAAAAAGTATGAGTGTGTGTAATAATTTTTTATTAATATATATGAATTTAAAATGTGTTTCGTTTGATTTCTAAAGCATATTAAAAGATGAATATCTTTTTAACGAATTTTTAACTTTAACGAACTTTTTTTCGGAGTTGAGCTACTTCGTTAAATTGAGGTTCGACTGTATAACTCAATGAAAGCATCGGAGCTAAATATATTTGAAAGCAATATAAGGAAATCATAATCAGTCTTACAAAAACATGCATCAGCAATCAAATGAAATAAATATTTACGCACATAGATGAACAAAGCTAAAATGAATGTTTGGTTTGAAAAAGGAAATGGGCGTAAAAAGGAGTTATTTAAATTTTGCATTGAAAGTACTACCTTTCCATTCAATAAGCACCATTAAATTTTGTCTATCTCGAATACATAACTAGAGCCCTAAAACAAGATAACTGAGCACTGTTTCAATACATTTTCCATTCTTACACACGGCTTCAATTAAAATTTTAAAAGGATGATGATCAGCAACATATGCTAATAATTCTTACTGATTAACTTACTTTCCTGACGAACAAAATAGTCAGATAATAAAGCATGTTTAGGAGGTCCTGATTAGAAAAATGCAAATACACTCAAATTTTAATCATTTCTTAATTTTTTTATATTGTTGTTGTTGTATCTAATGCCACCTGTCTGACGAAGTCAGACCGAGGCCCACGAAATTCATCGTGGCAAGGAGCTAGAAGTACGCCTGTTGTTGGCCTTGAGCACTATACAGGTGACAGTACGATTTAGCTCAGCGAAATTCCCCAAAGGGTCGATAGATGGCGACACCACCTATCTCCACCTCCACAATTTCACCATGGAACTGAAGGGGAGGGAAATATTCTCCAGTCCCCTGCGCTCGTGACTCAGCCCACAAGACTTCAGACCCACTGATTTAACGAGCTACTATGTGTGTACTCGGAGGGTATTTGGTGGCATCGGCATCGGGCATCGAACCCAGACCTTCTGGTCTGGTGTCCGATGCTCTAACCACTAGGCTACCCACAGCACATTTTTTTATATGCACTCTCAGACGAACGAAAAAAATTTGCATCTGCAAGGTGTCAGAAAACATTGAAATTTATTAGTTAAGTAAAATACTTATGGAAGAGTAAATTATTAAAACTTGGATAATGAAAGATGCAAACTTTTTTGAGCAAAATACAAAAAAAGTGGTATTAATCAGTACGGCATATCGACAATATTATTTTTAATATAATATGCCAAATAATATATAATATTCTTAATATAATATTTTCAGCAGTATTAAAACTAGAGAAATAGTGCGGCTTAGATTCGAGTAAATACGGTAAGTTTCTTTACCAAGTTTTAACTTTGTTTACTTATGAGCCCATAAATAAATTTTTAAAAAAACCCCATTTTAATATAAACTAAATTTAGGGCACTAGCTACTAATTATTACAAACTCAGTTCATAGTTTGGGGCTAAAATAAACTCCTTATCTCATAAAAAATTCAAATAAAAGTATATCGGGTTCTCAAAACTAATGCACGTATAAAAAAAAAATCCACGGATTAGAAAGCTCTATCATAGATGCGATACAAATTTTGGATCTAAATCACAATTACTGGTCTAAAAAGAAAGCATTCTATATCTTATTTACAATTTTTACAATTAAAATACTAGTTTAAATATGAATTTTAGATCTAAGTCAGGAACTGTAAAAAAAAAAGAAGTTTTTTTACAACAAAAATATTAGTTTAAAATAAATGATCGAGAACAAATAAACTTGTTCATTACGACATTATGCAACACAACTCATTCATGCAGTAATTTAATGTACTTCGAGAAAAAGTTTATTTTATAACAATAGCATAAATTTTACCTACATAAAATTAGCTTTTTCGTATTCACAGAAAATGAAGTTATTAAACATCAACTTTGAAGTTTAAACAATTTTTTTTTTTACTGATAGACCAAAGAAGATGTCTGAAATTAAAGGCAGGAGAACAAATTTTTCATCTTCTACAAAATATGCTGCAGCTCTTCATTTTTTCTCAAAAAATGCTCGAACACAGCCAGTTAAAGAAAGGCATTTTGTGAACACATGCTTGTAGCTACTTTTAAATAAGAAGAATAGCTTTTGTCCCACGCTCAAAGAACTTTCTGAAACTGGTTCAGAAGTGGAAAAGGAAAAATAAGATTTAAAAAAAAATAGCGTTCGGAAACTTAATCTAAAACTTATTAACTTTACATTCCACATGATGTAACAACAATAATGGAAAAAAACGCACGGACAAAACGCCAATTTCTTAAAATAAGATTGAAGGAGTAAAAAAAAAAAAAGAAAAAAAAACCATACGCACTTTTCGGTCAAAACAAAATGTGCATAAAAAATTGCCATTAAAAAGAAATCAAGAAGAAAATTTCCTTTTTTTTTTTTCCAACCTCCTTTTTTTTCTTTCCCATCTTCCATCCTTTCCTTCCACCTCAGTACAACAAGCTCTGCATATTTGCATGAAAACATTCATTCGAGCAAGTATTTTCTCGAAAAGATTAACAATGTTTTTAAAACGAACGATGTTTTTGAAAGGTAATTTTGCAGTCATTCGGCCTGGAAGTAAGGTATAAAGGTAGGGTGGGATGCGGAGAAAAAAAAGGGGAGGGGGAGAGGGTATAAACGATGACGGAGTATGGGGGGAATCCCGATAAAAAAATGACGCACTCAATAAAGAACGGAAACCTCTATCATGAATAATAATATCGTACTTTATCGGCAGGCATCATTAATATCTGGCCGCAGAAGTAATAACGAGTTTGAAGCAGAACACTGTCCCCCATTCAACTTTCAACTTTAAAAAAAGAGTTTCGTTCTGTAGCTCCATTTGTGAACAGATTTTAAACGTAAGGTTTAGATTTTCCTAAAAAGTGTTTAGATGTATGACCAGCTTCTTATTTTAAGTTTTCCGAAAATAATATTTCAAAATATAAATTTGATTATTTACTTTTGTTTCATATACAGTGAAAATCGTTTGACACGAAATTGAGGGGACTGAAATATTTCTTCGTGTTGAAATAATTTCGTGTTAAAAGAAATTGCAAAAAAAAAGAAATGAAAAACGTATTTCAACGAAGATTAAGTTTATTAGATTATTTTATTTAAATAGGTATGTATATCTGAAAGTATTTAATAAATATCAATGAAACAAAAACATTCACACATTCATAGTTTTTTGAAAAACAAACATTTATTGAGTTTTTGGAAAATAATCTGATATTTTTCTTTGCATTGTCATTATTAGCATCAAATTGTCAACAAATTGTTCGTCGTTCATTTTGTTATTACTTTCACCATTGGAATATGCGTCTAAATAACTGAACATACTTTTCAAGATGTTTCTCATTTCGGACGATGTGGGAACAAGAGCTGCATTATTCATTTCATTTTCATCGTCGGGATCTGTATCAATATTTTTTTTAGCTTTTATCAAACTCCAAAATGTCTTTGCCTGTCATAATTGGGGCTGTGTTCAAATTATCAACATCTACTGCAACGAATTCTTCCGATGATACAGTGGGACAATAAAATCCGGCTGGTGTTTTCCGTATTTTGTTCATTCCCAGAAGGGAATTTTTTTCGAGCTACGTGATTTTTGTTTCGTTAAAAGAGGGGAAAAAATGCATGGTACTTTGTTGGAGCCGATGTATTATTTCGTGTTAACTGAATTTCGTCTTAAGCGTTTTCGCGATAAACGTATTTCCCTGTATTAAGGAATTTTTTATCCCCCTCTCCAGGGAAAAAAAATAAACTGATTTTATAAATGCTAAAGCTTTTCATTAAAAATTAATGAAATATTCTGGGAAACTATTAATTGTTTGAACTAAGCATATATGTATAAATATAAATGTATAGTTCTCAAGATATATATATACACATTTAAAAAAATAACTCTAGATGAAAAAAATGTCAAAGTTCAGAGATTCAAAAATGGATGCTCCAATACATAAAACTAGCAGCGAATGAGTGAGAGTTTCATTAACAATACTTAATTGCAACACTATTGGTAACGGACCTCGTAATTTTGAGTCTTGGTCTGAGACCCGATACACTTCGGTCACGAATTATAAAACTAGCAGCATAAAACAAATCACAAATAAGAGAGTGAATTACATATAAAAATGAGAAAAATAAAACTTTTTATGAAAAATAAAACTTTCAAAAAAAAAAAAAAAATTAAAGAAATAAATTCAAATTTATTTAGAAATTATTTATACACTACTAAAGTATTCATCATTTCATTCGTTTCAAGGTCATAATTTCCATTTAATTAAACAAACTACTTAAGGAAACACAGTACGATTCAATTGACAAAAATCAGTCAAAAAATTAAATTAAATTTTTTTTAGCCTAAATTATTTTTTATATAATTTGCTATAACCTCAAAAAATTTGAAAGCTTTAAACTTAAAAAACGATGAGTTATGATAGCTTTTATGTTCGTTTTTATTCACATCCCTATGGCAAATCAAAACTTTAAACTTACTTATTTCAGAAAGATAAAATAACTAGTTTATCTGCATTTAAAATGCTAAGGCTTTTTTTTCTACGGTGCCTACATATATATATAATGCTTTGATTTTTTTTCATGAATTGCTAAAAGTACATGTAACAAAAGTTGGTATGCATTTTTGAATCAAAGCAATACTTTTTTAAAAAAATAATTGAATTTATACTTTTTTAAAGGAATTTTCAATAAGCATTCAGAAAAAGAAGTATTGTACAAATACCAATAATTTTATCGCAAAACCCATACCAACTTTTGCTATACATACTTTGACGACGTACTTATAAATCAAATTTCGCGTAACACGTAATTTTTTACACGTAAATTTTTGTAGGAGTAGCCTTTTAAAATCACTTCAAAAATTTTAAGTTTTTTCCTTAAAAATTTAAATGGCTAGCGTTTTATGAAATTTTGAGCATACAATCTGTTTTACATAGCATACACACACAGGAGGGTACCCCAAAATTTTTAAAAATCCTTAAATTAAAAATTTTTGCGTAAATCGTACCATGTCCCCTTAACTTATAAAACTGATATCCTATTTTGTGACTTATTCTTTACATGCGCAATCTTCATTGTTTTACATTAAATAGCTATTTCTAAAACTCCATACTGTCACAAACTTCTCTGTTTACATTCGTGTGTGTGTGTGTGTGTGTGACTAATTTATTCTCTCAAACAATACATTTTCCTTCTCACAACTGGATAATAGAAAAATTCATTACAAAATCAAATAAATCTTCCCAAAACTTCACAGCACTTCTCTTAACTTCTTACGACTACTTGTCTTCCATTAACAACAAAAGGAAACTGTAAACGAATCAAATCGTACGCTACTGCATCTAAAAACAGGCAGTTCCAACAACAAAAAAGTCGGATAAGATTTTGCCACTGAACACAGAACACAAAGAGAGAGAGAGAAAGAGAGAGTAATGAATTCGACTGATCGCACAAGTAAACGAAGAAAGTGATTCAATATCATCAGACGAATTCAGATAAAGAACGCTAGGACAATTCCATAAGAATTTAGGCGAGCACAACAGGATAAGGGGGGAATGTTCGTCTATTGCACAAAGGTTAAGGATATGATTACTTTTAATATTTTTAAAGCTTGGTACATGAAGATATAATGAGTGTCCATGAAAAGCGTATAACGTTAACATAACAGTGAATGCTATCTCATTTATGCATTTTACCTTTCAGAAAATACAGCTATATTTATTTATGCTCTAATGGGGTGCGTATAGGTATTTCTACCTTTACTAACCTAGAACATTCCCCAGAAGCTGGTATCACTTTTTGTGCGGCACCATATAGGCGATACCAATTGCCGCAAGTATTTTGACGCCCGATTTTTTCCCCAGAGGGAGGCACCTGAGCTCTGTCGATGCAAAATTTTTACACACACACACAATAACTTTGACTCTTTGGTTTAAAATTAACATTGTAATCTTAATCGTAATCGGCTAGTCCGAAATCGCTGTCCCGCCCATTCTATCCAATCAGACTACTATTACGTAATAATCACGCGCCTGCACTGCTGGTATAAAAGCAAAAATCTTGTTTAATTGCTCTCTTTTGTCTGCTTGCCTTCATCATGTAATCAGCCGGTTGCAGCACGTTCTGTGTTTGTGCCATGATGTTTGCTTTTTTTTATGTGTAATGCTGTCCCTACTGAATCTTTATGTGTTTCCAGATGTGAATAAAAAAGAATAATGATTTACATGAGTGCTTCTTCGATAATACCGTACTGGACCACGCGCCACGACAAATTATGCACTGCTAAAGAATTATCATTATATATATATGTGTGTCAAATGCACAAAAAGTGTCAAAATATTATTTTTAAAACTAGATTTTACGCGTAAAAATAATTAGCAAAAGGAAAATGGTTAAAAAAGCCATGAAAAAATTTAAACCAATAAATTGGTTGATTGCTTTATTAATGAAATACTTCAAAGCAACACGGAGGCTTATTTATGACGGACATCGTAATTCTGAGCCCCTGTTAAGTGACAAAGACGTAACCACTCTCTAGATTTCCACACCACACCAGCATGAGGACTTTAAACCCCGATAGGACTAATGTATATCAGCTCTTTAACACTAAGGGTCTTAAGTGACATCAGCCCCAACAACACCGACCGTGACAATGATCATTAGGTTAACATAGCCAAGACAAAGGCATTGTCATTGGACGATTTTATTAATCGCCTCCTTCCAAAAACGTTCTATAAATCGTAAAAGCAATTATGAGATCATTCATCATCTGAATATAACTGAAGACGAAAAATAATTTTCGATTTTAACTGATATAACGACACTTTTTCTGCTATAATATGAATAAAAATTTACTTTAGAGCTGAAAAAGTGAAGAAAGGGGAATGTATTTTGGGCAATCATTTAATTCTTTAGTTTCTTTAAAAAAACGTGATAGAAGACAAGAACAATTGAAATTGAATAAAATTGATAGAAAATAAAAGTTCACGTAGGAGGAGAGGCAACTCTTAATCACGAACGAAATATATATATTCCTCCAAGATGGGGGGGATGAGGCTCATTCACATTAAATGATTGTTCAGGAGCAAGTATTGTGACATTGTTACAATTTTTTAAGTGTTTCTGTTAATGAAATACTAAATGGCTCTATACTTCAAGGACTTTTCACTATTTTTCACACTTGTGAATCCTCCGAATCATAACTGCATATGGTCACCATCAAATGCACACATGTAACATATTTAAAATATATTTGTTATTATCTTCAACTTTAAGCGTTGAATAAAGAAAACAAGTTGCAAAATAAAAGTATATATATATATATATATATATATATATATATATATATATATAAATTATTATACATAAATTTTAAAAAAGGTGTGAAAACTAATATTTATATTTAAATTTTATTTTTCTTATACGGAATTCAGTTGTATCACAACTTATCCCAGGAATCGTTACTGTGTGTTGCTTATAGATTCTTACTCTATTCCCTAGAACAATAACATTTAACTAGAATTAGAACTATAACTAGCAAGAATAACAAATTTCACCACAACTATGCTAATTAGTAACAGTAGAACAAATGAGAACAGTCGAGAGATAGAGCACATCTCCAAAACAACTGTTGGAAGTTGGAACGAAAAGTCAAGACTCAAGAGGTCGTCCACTCACATATGCGACATTGTACTTCTAGATAATTCAACCAGACAACTATGATATGGAGCAAGTAACATAGCTTCCAATTTTACATGCGAGCTGAATGCTATTCAAGAAGCCATGAAGAAATATATCAACTTGGATTACACAAACAAAGGCAAAGAACTGGTAATACACTCCCACTCCAAGGCTGCTCTAGAGGTAATTTTACATGGACATTCGAGGATCACGTAGGAAATTCACCGACTACTCTAAACAATTTGTCGAATGGGGAAAACATGTACCATGCAGCGGATGCCTGCACATGTAGGAATCGTAGGCAATGAAGCAACTGATGAACTGTCTAAAGAGGCAAGAGACTTAACAACAACAGCAACAACTTCAAAATCCATGTTACACTCGACGACGCAAACACTATTGCCCGATATCGACTGTGTGTGTGAAAGAGTAAACCATTAAGGTGAATCAACAAATATGCGAGATTGATTCCAACAGAGAAATCCCAGAGACGATTACACAAATTGAGAACAGGCCACTTCGGTTGCATGGTAATAAAGAGTGTTTTTTTTCCAGGTATAGAAGTTTAAGTTGGCATTACTTTCCAAGATGGCGACCGATTTAACAGCAGTCAAGTGATTTATCCTCAGTTTGGTTTGGCAATTCATCAAAACGATCATCAAGCAAGGCGTAGATTCGTCGAATGGGCCCAAAACGAGATTGCCGTTGTTCCCGATTTTCATAAGCGAATTTTGTTTAGCGATGAAGCGCACTTCTGGTTGAATGGCTACGTCAACAAACAAAACTGCCGCTTTTGGAGTGAAGCTAATCCACAAGTGTATGTCGAAACGCCGTTACATCCAGAAAAACTGACTGTTTGGTGCGCTTTATGGGCTGGTGGAATCATTGGTCCGTACTTCTTCAAAAACGATGCAAGTGTACGTTGAAACACCGTTACATCCAGAAAAACTGACTGTTTGGTGCGCTTCATGGGCTGGTGGAATCATTGGTCCGTACTTCTTCAAAAACGATGAAGGCCACAACGTTACAGTCAATGGTGATCGGTATAGAGCCATGATTACTAACTTTTTCATTCCTGAATTGAACAATCATGATGTCCAGGAGCTGTGGTTCCAACAAGACGGCGCAACGTGTCACACAGCTCGTGCCACAATCGATTTATTGAAAGACACGTTTAGTGACCACCTAATTTCACGTTTTGGACCTGTGAATTGGCCTCCTAGATCTTGTGATTTAACACCGCTAGACTATTTTCTGTGGGGCTATGTAAAGTCATTGGTCTATGCGGATAAGCCACAAACGCTTGACCATTTGGAAGACAACATTCGCCGTGTTATTGCCGATATACGGCCACAAATGTTGGAAAAAGTCATCGAAAATTGGACGTCCAGATTGGACTACATCCGAGCCAGCCGTGGCAGTCCTATGCCAAAAATCATATTTAAAATGTAATGCCACAAGATTATCTTTCGAATAAAAAAAAATTCATGTCAATCGAATAATACATCGTTGTTTTATTGCAGTTTAAAGTTCTATACCTCTAAAAAAACACCCTTTATATACACAGGATTATAATCAATCGGAAAAAAAATCAAAGGTTTTTTTTGGGGGGTGACCCGAGTGTGCGCCACTACACACAGACCCTTATCATCTTAACTAAAGTGAACTTTAAAAAATGCGATTCCTTCTTACAGGAAATTTTTGGATTTTTCTGTGACATTAGTTTACACATCAATTCAGAAACGCTGCCTTGAAAATAATTTAATATGTATAACTTTCATGATATATTTTTCAGATAATTTCCCAAATACCTTCAAAAGTTGTTCGTAATATGGATACAAATAAGGCATTTCTAATGCTTCAAAAAATCCAATTTCTTTTAACTTTAATTTTTTTTATACATATAACTATGGATTTGGTGACAATGACAAAATATGAGCTTCCACAAGGACACACAGAATGTTTACAAATTTAAATAAATAAATAAAAATTAAAAAATATCATTATTATAATAAATTTATTTGACGTATTGTTATACGTGCCCTTAACTAAAAATGCTTTTATATGAATTGAATTTTTTAGTAAGATTTTGAGGGAATTTATTTATAAACACACAATGTTGTTAAATTCATAATTTGTAGTTTTAAATAGGAACTACAGCACTAATAACTACAACTGTTAATTCTAACATTTTAATCATTGTTATTAGTCAAATGTATTGAAAATCGTATTTGAAATGGGAATTTGGAACAAAAATTTGAATGATTACATTCCTCTTTTTCAAAAATTCTTGGGACTATTTATAGTTAAAAATTGACTCTTTTTTTAAGCAGCTTTATCAATAATTTGTATAAATTAATAAATCTACATTTACTTTGCTATTTTTCAAAAATTTTGAATTGAAATACATTTTTTAGTTATTTTAATAGATTTTTATTTATTATTATTCAGTTACAAAGTGAATGTAAAGTGTTTTGAACCATTTGTAACTATCTTTACTGGGAAGATATCAACTGAAATATAGAGAACTATATTTTTAAATGGCTAGCAGTACATTAATTTTGCTGATTAAACACTTTAAATTTCCAAATATATTCTTATCTCTCGTTGATTAAAGGGGGGGTCTTCAACCATGTGTTATTTGTATAAAACTTGAAATCATAGCCTGAAACAAGATTTTCGGAAATTTCGATTAGCAAAAATAGAACAAAACATTAAACGAGTATAATTCATGTACCGAGCAAGACACTGAAATAATTATGATCTCAGTATATAAATCTAATTCATTTTCTTAATTCTTAAAATATGTATTCAAATAACAGAGTGGTCGAATAAAGAATTAAACTTTATTTCCATGTTATCAAGATATGCTAACATTATCAATCGTTTTTTTGTGCTACATCAAAACACAAAGACAAGCAAAGATGCCTTTAAAAATACAATAGTACAGGTTATGTTGAAGGTTTTTATCTAGATAATAAAATGGATATAACTCTGTGTGTGTGTGTTTTACTTTCAATTTAAAGCTGACTTTAATAAACCGTAAACGAAATGTTATCTTGTATTAAGAAAACACGAAAAAAAAATTCGAATAAAAAAAAAGAAATATAAAAAAAATAATTTTTAAGTCAATTCCTACTTAGATCAACAAAGAAAAACTTTATTTTAGCTACTTTTTATTAAATAGTTACAATTAGTATAAATATGTATATACATAGGACAGAATCACAACATTACGTGGTAATTAATTTTTATTAATTATCATTAAATTATCGTATTGTCATCCAAAACAATCGTGTCTATAAAATTTCAGTTCAACTGAATGCTTTAAAAAAATGTGAGGAAAAAAAATCCTTTTCAAGTTTTAACACAAATCGCTAAAAATGATCCAACGTGGCTGCATTTGCAATTCTTTAAATAATTAGTTTTAATCAATTAATATTTATTAATTATAATTAAACTATTGTACTGTCATCCAAAATAATCATGTATATAAAATTTCAGCTCACTTGAGCACTTTAAAATGTATTTTATTAACGATTAAAAATTCTACCAAGATAAATAAATAAATATAGAGAGAGTGTGAGCTATATAATCGTAGGAACTGAAAAACCAGATACTATTATGTACAGTGATCATACGTAACTACTATCAATTATTATCTGGAATTGTATTGAATCAGAAATGTTTATTGATACGACAAAACATATTCCACCGCGCGTAGAATAAAACAAAATGAACAGCTACTTCTGAAACCTAGGGCGTAGCGAGGAATATTACTGAAAGGTGATTTTCAATTATTTGTTCAGTCCTCCCAGAAATTAATGCAAACAAGATACAACAATTTCGCAGCTACAAGGCGGAATGCATTCGGCACTCTACAGCCTCACTGCTGTGTGCAAACTTCAAAGAAGGAGAGACAGAAAGAAAAAAAAATGTCCCCAAGATTTCAATTCTTGACATTAGTCCACAAGATCCTGGTTCACGACAAACAAAAGTCACAAAAGCCACCAACCGTAATCCGATAATTATCCCGAGCCCATCCTTCCTTGACAAACATGGGTCGCTAGAAGTTTTCTAAAGGCCGAAGTTATTAAATTCCCCAGCCCAAAGCCAGCCCCGCTGTCAATCTGTGGGTTGGAAAGATAAAAGAGAGAACCCAAGCCATTCTCGAAGCGTTGCCCAAGTCATTTGTTTGGGGCCACAGTTGTACGTAATCACACGTGGGGTGAGAAACTTGAAAGGATTTAAATGCGGTTCTGGGATAATGTGTGAGCTGAGATTGGGGAAAAGGAAGCCGCCGGCACTCTAATATGCTGTTGATTAAAATTTTCAAACTTTTCCGAGAGTTTTCCCCCGACATCAGAACTAAGGAAAGACAAATTGCAAGAATTGTTTGGTAAAAGAAAGGAAGGGGAAAAAAGCACTGTCATATATATTAGTCGTGTGTGGTTGGTTTTGTTGATTGCTAAATAAACTTGGTTCAACACATGGATCATTTTTGTTGTTACGTAATAATTATATTGCCACACAATTTAAGGATTATGAAACATAAAGAGTTTTATTGTTTCATCGAAACTTTTATATTTAAAAGAAATTAAAGAAACAATTCCAGCATGTTTAACTTTATATTTTTCTATTCTAATTTTTCTTATATTTTAGTTTCATTACTGCAACAATCAAGAGAATAATTCATATCAGCGTTATCAAATCATTAACTGCCATTTGAATAAAATGAAAATCAGAGCTATATGAAGTTAACAAATGGCTGCTACCTACCGTGTAGAAGAGTTGATGCCAGTTAAATTTGTCGCAGCTCAAAATTCTCACGTTGGTGCGGTGTGCAAGTCAGCAGAGTGGAAAGCTCGTTCAGGTGTCATCCTCGTCACTTGATTGCGGTTTAAAATTAAGTGGTCCTTCGCATTGCTTTGAGTGCGAAGTGAATAAACACTTACTCGTTTTGAGAGTTTAGTACAGAATTAACAAATAGTTATCGAGAGGATAAATAATTTGATATTCTCAAATTATTTATAAAAAAAATGGTACAGAAAATACTTTCATGTAATAGATGGGATATTCGTCAACTGTTTTAATAAAATTAGAAGAGAGACAGTCATTATGGAAACGAACACAAATGAATATTAAAAACATTATAAAGGACTCCAAATTTTATTGAAAAATAGCATTAAAATATTAAACTTCAACTTGTAACTCTGGGAAAGAAAATGAGAATTTACGAAATCGCAATTCCACTCAGGTCAGAGAAACGACATAAGACACACCGTATACAAATTTCAGTAACGTCGATAGCTGTACGTAAATGACAAACAAGGGTTCAATAAGGAAAGCCAGGCGAAGAACTTACTTTATTTTTTATTAGTTATAATTTGCATAAAAGAAAGATAAAGTTTACACGATGACAAACCTCCTATCGGCCATTCATTATGTTCTGTATAAATATATGTGTTACATATTATAACTTTAAGATATATTTCACGTATTACACTTTCAAGTTTTACCAATATGTTTATAAACATCCATACTGAATTTTATTTATTTATGATCAGATCTTCGCGATTATTTATACGACTTTTACGATTAATTATAAACAGATACATACACACAATAGATACATACAAGGAGTGCCCAGAAAGAGAAGAAACTTAGCAGACAAAGAGAGACAGAAACACAAGCTCAATAAGTTATAGGACCACCATGGACGACCAAACAAGTAGTAACACGACTAGGTATGGAGACAATTCACGTGTGATAGCATCCTGGAAGGGATGGCTTTCCATCTCAAGCAGCCATTTGTAACAGTTTGTCTTTTGAACGTGGTGGTAGGTGGCAAAACAAGCAAAGTTGTGTCTAATCATGTCTCAGACGAGTTCGAATGGTGAAAAATTAATGCAGAATGGTGGCCAAGGAAGATTCAGTGTATTTTGTAGACAAAGCTGCCAAATGCGTGCATATGGCTAGTAAAGGGAATTGAGATATCCCCCCCCCTCGAAGAAAGGGGAGTGACGTGAGTCGCAGCACATCATCCCCATATTGTTTTTTGGCCATTATAATGCCTTGAATACGAACCTGAGGTTAATTGGTATCGAACACGATGGTACCCCAGAAACATGATGCCACGTGGTGAGGCATTCCACAGATGCGGCTGGATTGGATCTGTGTCCAAGTTAGCGCCACTGATGACTCATCTGAGAACACGATTCTGTGTCATTGCGTCTACGCCACCCACATCGCTCTGCAGCCAGGCAGTCTTTTTAATGGAAGCCCTGAATGCAGGTTGCTAGCACCCAATCAACAGGTAATTGTACTGGCCAATATGCGACATGCTCCAAAATAGCGGCAAAAGTGGCTTACGGGGCCAACACTGCTTGCCAGTGGATGAGTGTATCCACGCGTGCATATGTCACTGTGGCCCCATCGGCACGCTTTACACTTGCCACATTACCTTGTTTCAACCATCTTTGTTACATCTAGTACACCATTGAAGCCTCTAGACGGGTGGCAATTGAAATATGATGTATAAATTACCCTGCATTTAACATTCAAATTACTATGTGCATCGCAAAATAGTCTATTTGCAGGAATTGTCTCTATTGGCATCGGTCTGGCATTCTCTGAAATTACACATGCCTTTTGAGACAAGAAAAAATTTCTACAATGATTTGCCTGGCACAAATAAAGGCACGGATATCACCCATTCCTTCCCTTATATTCTATTCAATGTTTGGTTGTGTGAGGGACCACTATCTTGAAAACTGCATAATTTTCTAACCACTTCTTGAAATTACTTTTTAATGTTACACAGAGTGTGCCCACGTACTTAAAATACACAAACTTTAAATATAAAATCTTTTCCCAAATTCTTATTAATAAGTAGACTAATTTCAAATTACTTCTAATTCTATTTTAGAAATAATATCCAATTAGGTTATAAAATTAATACACATTCTTATATATACAGATGTATGAAGCATAGAAGTTGTTTAAATAGTACTTCCTAATCAAATTAGAGGGGGATCTCAAAGCAAAACTATTATGTGTGGATCTCTTAATCAAAAAAAAAAAAAAATTTCTATAAAATAATACTTTGAACAGAAAAAACTTTTGAGTAGCCATAAGACTTTCACAGCACTCAAGGATTTATTCTATATATATTCAATCTTTCTAATAGTTTTGAACATGAACAACTATTAACCACAATCTTAAAGCCAATACACACCAATATTCGGCGATTCAGTTCCTCCAATCACAAGTCACCACACACATCAGCCTGTATTAAGTGGGTTTGAGGGGGGAGTAATACCACTAGAGGGCAGGAGCAAAATTCAAGCACACGACCTGAGGTTTCACGCCTCATAAACTCACGAACTGATCCCTCTTTTTCTTTCTTTTTTTTTCGCTCTTAAACCAATAACATCCCCTAACCCCATTTCAGTAAGGGGAAGGAAAAAAGAAGAGGAAAATAATAAAAATTGAACAAAACTAGCGGTTTTTCATCCGTTTCCTCCCTGCTTTAAACCAGTGATTTCTAACCCCCGTGATTTATACAGCAGACGAAATTGGTGAGGACCGACATCAAAATAGGATAGGACAACATGGGAGGGGTTCGCAAAAGGCAATGAAAGGGGAGTGAGCGAATGTCTTGCTATTTAGAGACAAAATGCTATAAGGTATTTATTTATTTGAAAGCGGGATTGAGTGCTGGCTTTTGTAATGCGTGTATGCTCAGACTGTTTTTGTTTTCACCAGCAAGAGTTGAACGAGAGAGAACTGAAATGTGTGTGTTTAACTAATATTTGGCTAATTTATTTTTTAACTTACAAGTACTTTGTTTTTGGTTTTCTTAATTGCGATTGATTAAAAATAATAAATAGTGTATATTTATTTAAAAATATACGTTAAGATACTAAATAAAAAAATATACGAAAAAATTAATATCTGAAATACTTTTTACTCTTTTTGCTCACATACCCTTAAAACAAAAAGAAACTTAAAAGACTTTTAAGATGTTCACTGTACAATTTATAATAACAAGCTAAATCCTCCCCCAAATAGACAAACATTTTCACTGAGCATATTATTTCTTCAGGAAAAAGAAGAGAGGAATTAAAAACCTACTTTAAAAAGTTAAAATCAGAATATGTAAATATTTCAATAAAAGTAAATTTTAATTTCAAAATAAAAATGAACTACAAAAGTATTCATTCCTTATTTTAGAAAATAATAGGAAAAAATTGATCAACTAAAACTTAACTAAAAATAATAGAAATCTTAAAACATGTCGGATTGCTGAGTTAAAATATAAACTAAAATATTCCAAGATAAAAATCAAGTACTAGATTACTATTCAAGAGCAAAAACAAATAAAATAAAATAAAATAAAATAAACAAGCATAATAAAAACAGTTTTGAATTCTTAAATACGAAGGGAAAAAAAAGATTTTGACGAAATGTTATATATATATATATATATCAATTAGATTATCACTGCATATAATAGTCACCCAATAACTACCACAGTTAACACGAAATATTAAAAAAAAAAACTGAACAAAAATGAAAAAATATTTAAGCAATTTTTAATAGAAGTTCCCTACTTATCTTTTACTACTATAGGTAATCGCCCCGATTAATGGGTGAGAATTATTAATGTAAATATGCGTACTCTAAAATGGCATATGCACCCTTAGGAGTACAAGAGATGTATAATGTATAAACCAATTGCTCAAGTAGAGAAGAAACACAATGTGATATTCAAATATTTATTTATTTGAAAAATATCCCCTTGAAGGAACGTCAAAATAAAGCTGGATTTTCATGAGGACTTCATGAGAAAGGGGACAATTAATTCTTATCATTTAGATGGAAAATGAAAGATATATAAAATGTAAAAGTGATTATAAGCTTTTGTTGTCCAAAGCAGTTATTGCCTGATGAATAGAATGATTTATAAGGCTTTCTTGGAGTGGAGCTGCATTATTAAAAATGTCCATCCCTCTACGTCGTATAATTTTTTAATGTCAGTAAGGAGCAAATTACATCCCGCGGATCAGATGAGACCAAGACAGAGATACTATCTGGCATATAGTAGATTTTGAAACAATAATGCAAAAATTTTATAGAAATTAAGATATCAATGTTTTTAAAAAATTCTTTCAGGGTGTGTAATGCAAAAAAAAAAAAAAAAAAAAAAAAAAGAATCTAAATTAATTAATATATACACAAAATTATTAAAACATACTAACTTATTTTATATTTTAAATTTCAAACACTAAAAAACAACATAAGAAATGCAGTTACAGTTTCATTTATTGTATTGACATCAAATGAAACTTTTAAAATATACAATTTCCTAGGAGTTCTTATTGTGTTTAATAATAAATTACAATATATATATATATATATATATATATATATATAACCTGTCAACAAATGTCTTCAGCCTGCTTTTTAAAACGTTTTACCATCACTTCTCTGTGTTGTAAGCTTAGCAATGTGATTTACCGAAATCCAATTTTAAAAAAATCCTATTTGGAGGAATACATTTGATATCAGTTATTCTACCAAGATATAAACGATGAAAAATAATTAAAAACAAAGAAGATAATCATTTGAATCAGTAAACGCTATAATTGACAAGCTTTTTACACTTACAAATAAGATTGAATTCCTAAATAACTCAAAAAGAATCTTATTTTACACAGCACAAATCTCCTATCACTCTCTCTCTCTCTATGCATATACCGGCAATTCTTGCAAATTAAATAATAATATGACGTAGTACTTTAAAAAATGCTTTATATATTGTGGTAAACAAATAGCCCTCACCCCACCTCAAGAAAAATTCTTTGAAAAGAAATAGTTTTCCAAGACACAAAATTAATGATTGATTAATACCTACAGAAGAATTTTACAACAATTACAGTATAAGAACTTATGCTCGATAACTTTATAAAACATAAATAAATATATGCATGGATGATAACATACGAACTAAAGTACAGCAAAAGAAATGGAGATACAAAAGTTGCTACAATGTTTCTAGACCACTTTCAAAATGAACATCCCTCAAGCCTTTTCGCAAACTAAGCATTTTCTTCCGTCGCTGGCAAAAGTCTGTTTTATGTAGAGTCGTCAAGAACATGACTTTCAGTCCGCGTAAAATTATATTTATGTCGAAAGAACAAAATAAAATACTTTTTACTTATTCACCGGCTAAAGACAACAGGATTTGTAGTTCAGAAGAGTGGAAAGTTATTCATAGACAATAAGAATAGAATTCATCGATCATTTTATACAGGCAGAAAGTAGAAGGGAGGGGAGCAAGCAAGATAGTGATCAACAAAAAATACATAAAAATATATGGAGGAAGACTTTTTTTTTAAAAAAAAATTGTTTTAAGTTTTTTTTAAAAAGTGTTGTAATATATTATTCAAAAGAAATAGCTTATTTGTACTAATAAATACTGAAAACTTTCATTTTTTTAAATGGTCTTAGATAAATTTAACATGACTGTTTAAATCTTGAATTTATTACATTTTTTTTCGTTATAAATCAACATCACCATTTATTCACTGAAAAACACAAATATATTACAATAATTTCCTTTTTACAAATAAATATATAGGGTGAACCGAAATTTTTGCCCTGATTATAAAAATTCATTACAAAATAATTTTTTAAATATAACAATGTAATTTTTGAATTACTGGATAGGTCAGTTTGTAAAGGTCTTGCCTCCGCGCCTAAGGGTGAGGGAGAAAGGGAAGGAAGAGTAGTCAAATTCAAAGTCACTTAATTTATTTACAGCACGAACCACAATACAAGTTCGATCAACCAAAGTTAAGAGATGCATCCAATTAATAAATATGAAGACAATAAACGAGGTACACGAGATATGAAAAGACTTTAATTAAATAGGACACTTACGTCACTTCAATACCTCAGCTTTCTTAGCAACCTAATCTAGATTCAATCTCAAGTGACAGATCGTCACCTTAAGTAATACAATTATCAATTAGTAAATATCCGCGCCTCACATTAAATTTGATTGATCACTGCTCCACTAGCAGAGTCTACCCTATCTCTCTCTCATCTAATCTGAGTCTAGTAGTCTTAATTTGCATGCTCGCGTTTTCTTCTTCGGAGGAAGCTTTCTAATAAAATAATTTTTAAGGACTAAAAATTCCCCAAGAGGACAGTTAGTAAGAAGATCGCGGATAGAGCTGTCACAAATTCCCTAAGAAAATGTGGCTGGTGGTCTCGAACTTGTGGCTGGCGTACCGTGGGTTCAAACCCTGCTGCCATTGAAGGCTTTCCATGTAGAGGGCGCTGATGCACGTTAAATTTGTCAAGGCTCAAATTACTCCTGTTGGTGTAGTGTAGTACGTTGGAGAAGGAGCGCCAGCTCAGTGCTCCCTCAAGAGTGACTCCAGGGAACATATGTAAGGAAGACACCATTTTCGGCCGAATTAGCGTTGATTTAAGAGAAAGCCTAATAATTGTTTTGGTTTCACGAAACGAATCCACCCATTAACATTTAGTGTAAATTTCGACACTGTCTTGATGCAATGTTCCTGATGCAAACTCAATAAAGCGAGCGTATGAAATGTTTGAAGAAACAGGCAGCGTAACAGAAAACACGTTAAAAGCATTTGACGGGTACTGACATACCCCTAGACATTCGCCGAGCTGCCATGGGGGCCTACGTCGCAATTTAATGAGATAAATTCATAACAGTACTTACAATACATCCGAACAAACATATTACGTTGAGTAAAAAGTTTTCCGCCAACAAAAAACAATTTTGTAAAATGATAAATACATACAAAATCAGCAAAGATAATGAGGATAGTAATCTCCATTCAAATCTACAAAAGTCTGTCAGTGTTTAGGCAATTCTTCAATCCCTTTTGTGAAGAACTGTGGTGTGCATGAGTCGAGAAAGCGATCAACCTCATTTATGACCTCGCCATTCGAATGGAAGATTGTACAGTCAAGATGCAGCTGCAGATGTGAAAACAGATAGTAATCTGAAGGCGCCATGTCTGGGCTGTATGGTGGATGTTGCATCAAATCCCATTCCAGTGTGTAGAGCGCCCAGCTGGTCATCGCACTAACATGTGACCGGGCATTATATTTTGATGAAAGAGAACGACTTTCTTTTTTAACTGGTTTTTTTTTTTTCGTTTTCGTGCATAGCATCACTAACTTTTTTAGAATATTACTGTAAATTGTACTGTTGATAGTCTGCCAATTTTTCAGGTACTTCTTATAGATAATTCCATGACAATCACCCCAGATACAGAGTAGTACCCTCTTCTTAGTGTTCGTCTTGCAACCGATCCTGCTGATTCCCCGGGTGTTAACCATCCTCTTTACGGCTTGTATTGTTATAGTACACCCATTTTTCATCACAGGTCACAATTCTGTTCAGAATTTTCTCTTTCCTTTGATCTCTGAGCAGAGCCAAACAGGCCACTTTTCTCTTGCTCTTGTCTTCAGCAGTCAATTTTTGAGGCACCTATCGGTGAAACTTAAACGTTAAGATTTATGAGTTTGGGAGCTTTATCTATTGTTTTTTAATAAACGTCCAGCTCTAACGCAATAGTTCGTGTTGAAACTTTTCTGTCTTGGTCAATGATTTTCTTTAACTGGTCACAATCACCCGCAAAAGGACGGCCAGATAATGGTTCATCTTCAAAGTCGAAATTTCCATCTTTAAATTTACGAAAACCTAACTTTTACTGTATAATAAGAAACAGTATTGGAACCTAAATTTTCACATATTTTTTGTGGCATTCAGTAGCACTGAGTTTATTTCAAAACTCATAGTACATAATCGTTCTGATCTGTTCATGGGATATATATAGCTCCATCTTAAACACTTTTTGGGGACACAAGATAATAAAGTTTTTACAAACAAATTACACAGTCGCGTAGTTGCAACTTTCACAGATTTTGAATACAAAAATTTGTTTGGAGAAAGGTTAACTATCACGGAAATGGCCGCTGTTGGCGCGGAGATATCTTCCTTTGACGAAAAACATTTTACTCAGTATAATATGTCTAGTTATAATAGTGTGAGCCAGTGGCGCACACAAGAATTTTTCAAGGGGGGCGGTCTAGGGCTGAAAGTCCACCATTCTCGTACTTTACCCCAAATACATCGTCCAACATACTCTTTTGATTTTGTCGATTGTCGAGAAGAAACAACAGTAAAAAATAAATTATTGTGAATAAATAATTTACATTAAGTAATAACAAATACTTAATTACATTTTAGGTACTATATACGTAGGATTATAATCAAATCGGGGAAAAAAATCAAGGGCGATGCTATTGTACTTCACTTCTGCGGCTAATATTTCCTATCTTGACTAGTCATACTTAGGTTTTATAGCTATTTGTATATATATATATATATATATATATATATATATATATATATATATATATATATATATATATATAACCCTAATTCGCTGGCCTAATTCAGCGACAGCTTTAGAAATCATAATAGGTCTCTAATTTAGTTCAAAGACTTTTTTGTATCTACATTTGCTGAGTCTGGTGAACTCCAATTTCTTACTTCTTTAGCACTGTATAGGTTCTAGTACTTCTTCACTTTCATTTTATTATACTATATATATTTGATTATTTTTTCAATAAAATAAGAACCATTTCAATTGACAGCGTATATTTGAGGACGACCTTCAATTATATTTAATTATTTCATTTGAGCAAAGTTTTTTTTTCTCAAATCAACATAGAATTTAAAAATTATTTATATATATTGGTCCATACTACAACTATAAGTACTAGTGAGTAACGCCAATCTATAATACATAAAAACGATCAGGGGTGGAATGTATTCCACAAACGCCTCATCAACATTAGATGGAGGGGCGCCAAAGAAATTCAATCACAGGAGCTGAGGATACTTCACGGTCGAGCGGATACCCAAGAGGACGAGATTGGGATGAAAAGGTTCTCAGCAGCATTCCGATCCACTGACCAGCACTCCACTGTATCATGCTGTTGCACACACCGGCTGTTTTCCCGTATATTGGCTTACTCCTCCGCGTATTGACCGGCATGCCACTTTGTACTGCGGTCGACGCAACAATTACGGACTGTCGAAGAACAAAATATGGTAATCCAATGCAGGATAGAGAAGAATGGAGTGTCGCGATGTAAATGGAAAGCCATAAGTTGATAAGTTAGTGGAATCATTAATATGTTCGAATTTCACTGTGATGTGGATATAAGATTTCCGGAATTCCTATTTGTATTTTGATGTGACAGATCGCTGGTGATTTTTACTGTTATCTTCTATTCATACATGCTTTTCCCATCTACATAAATTAACTCCATACCACATATCAGAATAGTCAAAAATGGAAAAGAAAGAATCAATACATGATTTCATGTCTTTTTTTATAAAGGAAATAGAAATTGCACCTGCATTTTATTATTAATTCATTATAAATAATGCTTTTTTTGCAAACCAACCTATCCGAATTCTCTACACAAAATTGTATACCAAAAAAATGATATAATAGGAATTTGTTATATAGTTTACTAGTAAAAGATTATCTAATTTTTACCAAAAGCATTTAAGGTTCATATAAAAGAACATTTTATTATTCTATAAGGTGTTCTTTTAAATTCTTAAAAATAAAGATTAATTTATTTCTAAATTTTTGAACATTTTATTTCTCTAGATTTAAACATTCAAATATCTGGCATATTCATCTCAACACCTCTCATACTAGTTCTATTTAAATACAGTGGGTGATCAGTTAACGAACATAATCCGTTCCCAGACTATGTTCGCTATCCGAATTGTTTGTTAACCGGTCATCGATTCACCATAGACTTCTATGTGAAATCGATTAATTCGTTCTGGAGACCCTAAAAATTAAATTTTAAAAAATGTATAATTTCTTAGTAAGTTTTTTAAAAAATAATACATACATATAGTCTTGCATATTAATTAGTCCTTTTCATTTTTTGCTTATGGAGCGTTGAAGAACATGTCCAATGTCGATTGCTTTTCTCTCTTTTTCAGGATTTTCCGGAAGTAATTAATAGCATTGTCGTTGTAAAGATCCCCAACCCTACTGACATCAGCTTGGTTTGGGTGCCATTCTAAGACCATTGCTCTGACAGCCTCCCACTTTTTCAAAAGATCTTTAATGGCAGATGTCGGCATTGGTCCTCTTTCGTCTTCCTCTTGTTCAGAAGGAGACACATTTCGTTGTGTTTCTAGGTGTTCTTCATTCAAAATTTCTTGGAGTTCTTCTATCGTCAGTTCATCTTCATGTCCCATTATGAGCTCTTCTATGTCATCTTCGTTCACCTCCAATTCCAGATCTCTAGCAATTGTCAAAATTTCATCCATAATTTAAGGTGTTCTCCCTGATCACATCCGAATATGTGTTCGTTGTCCAAACACAAAAATTTTTCGTGAAAGTTATCGTTAACCGATCACCCACTGTATAATAAAGGTAGGAAAGAAAAACATTATTTGAAATATTTTCGTTTCCTAATAATTTGAACAAATCTACAAATAATTAAGTTTTTTAATGAAAAATCAAGTTTCCCTCTATTTTTAATTAATAGCCTCAGTTCAAGTTTCTCTCTGCAACATCTGAGATTACATCAAATTTGCAGTATGCGTAGCTGAATTTTCAAAGTTTCTAGATTCAAAAGCTTTGTAAAATTAAAGAAATAAAACTTAAACTCGTTTTACTTACCTGCGGAATAACAATCAACATCATAATCGTCGAAAGTCTGAAGATATGTATCAAGTGGAAAGTTGCTTAAAACCCAATTACGGCCAACCTAACAATAAAAACAAAACAAAAAAAAGCTAACTTATTAATCGCAAAAGCAAAAGAAAAAAAAAGAGGAAATTAATTTTACATAAAATAGTGACATGCATTCAATTTTTTAATAACATTATGTACTGAAAAAGGTGTCTGCAGTCAATTAATTACATGTCAATTCAGAATAATTTCTATAAAAAGAAAAACAACAGGATAAAAAAAAATCTTTTATTCAGCTACTATTTTCCTCATAGAAGATGTCTACACATAACTATAGGCTAGTAAAAAAATAATCCTCGTAGATAATAATATTAGATGTTAAACCATGCAGAAGAAATATGTCAAAAAAAGAAAGAAATTTTAAAAAAAATACAAAAAAACAAAGATATACAGAACAATTGCTATCGATCGGAATGCATGGTACTAAAAAAGATAACAAGAAACATTAAGTCATCTAACTCCATTTGCGTATTTCGGCGCCGCTAAAGATAGTACACACAAAACACACAATCTTGATGTCGAATATATATATATATATATATATATATATATATATATATATATATATATATATATATATATATATTAGGTTGGAGAAAAAGAAATCCATTATTTTTTCGGTAGAGGGTTGTAGTGTCGATATATCGTAAAGTATCGACCAAAGAATTTCAAATTTATGTTCGTTGTCTAGGTGACATTTCACACTAAAAAAATTCTTCTGCTGTTTTTTGTTTGGTCCATTTAGTTGCCAGTTACAGAGTGTTAAAAATGAAAGTTAACGAAGAGAAAATTCGGTACATTTTACATTTTTTTCTATGCTAAAGGCGAAAATGCTAGCAAGACGGCTGAAATTGTGAATGGTGTTTATGGTGCCGATACTGTTACAGTTAATTACGTGCAATTTAGGTTTCGTCGATTCCATTCAGGCATTTTTTATGTTAAATATGCACCTCTTTCAGGCAGGCCCGTCGTTGAAAATGTCTATAAAATCTCAGAAATAATCGAAGTTGACCAACATGTTAGTAGTCGTAGCATCGCCCAGGAGCTAAAGATTGCCCTTAAAACAGTTTTAAACCATTTGCGCAAAGTTAGATTCAAAAAGAAGTTCGATGTTTGGGTGCCACACCAAAAGACATGATGGATTGAATTTCCATCTGCGAAGCCTTGGCCAAACGGAATGAAATCGACCCATTTCTTAAACGGATGGTGACTGTGGATGAGAAATGGGTCACATACGACAATATTGTGAGAAAATGATCATGGTCAAAGTGCGGTCAGGAAGCTCAAACGGTGGCCAAAGCAGGACTAATGGCCAGGAAGGTTCTACTGTGTATTTGGTGGAACTGGAAAGGAATCTCATTTATTATGAATTGTTTCCGTATGACCAAACACTAAATTCAGATATCTACTGTCAACAACTGGACCGTTTGAAGCTAACGATTTACCAGAAACGGCCAGAATTGGCCAACAGAAGTGTTATGTTCCACCAGGACAACACCAGGCCATACACGTCTGTAGTGATTCGCCAGAAACTCTGGGAACTTGGTTGGGAAGTTCTAATGCATTCACCGTATAGTCAGGACATAGCACCAAGCGATTACCACCTTTTTCTTGCATTGCAAAGCTTCCTGAGTGATAAGAAATTAGGATCAAGAGAAGATTGTGAAAATCGATTACTAGAGTTTTTCGCCAATAAGGAGCCAGACTTCTATGAGAGAGGCATTATGAAGCTACCTTTAAAATGGCACCAAATTTTACAACAAAACGGTGCGTATTTGACCCAAATCGGACAATCCGAAGCATGTTAAATAACATTTTGAATTTCATGCAAAAATAATAGATTTCTTCCCCCCCCCAAACTATAATATATATATAATTTAAAAAATGCATTATATAAAGAGATTTAAAATGCAAAGTCCACCTTTTTATAGAGTAGATTAATCGTTCCTGAAACAAAAATGATATAAAAGAAATTGATTCCTTATGTTGTATAAAATAGTAAAAATAGAAAAATTCAAGTTCATTCATAAATAAATGGAAGGGCTATACAATTGTATCATGAAAAAAATTGGAAGATAACTACTAGGACTTTTCTTTTCAAAAGATACTAAACAGCTCATAGTAGTGGTTCTCAAACTATAGCATCAATAGGGGCACAAATAAAAACAAGTGTGGAGTGTTTAAAAGAAAGGGTTTTAAGTATATCCGGAAGGAAAAAAACCCTCTTATACGGCTAATACGAAGATCATTCTGAAATTTTTGAGACACACCTAGGTTTTTGAAGTGATACTTACAGACTCTTGGGAGTGTTCAAAGTAGTCTCCTCCAGTATCAATGCACTTTTGTAGACGAATTTCCTCAGATTCAATGCCTCAAATCCTTTATTCCTTGTAATCGATGCACAAAATGCATTTATACCCACATTAATCTCTTCTTCTGAATGAAACGATGTCCGCATAAGTTCTTTTTTAGATTGAAACATAACCAAAAGTCACACATAGCTAGATCTAAAGAACAAGGCGGATGTTCTATCACTTTAATTTTGCTTTTGTTATACTTCCACTGTTAATCTGGCTGTATAGGAAGATGCTTTGTCATGGTGAAGTATTAGTCCCCTACCATTCACTTCTTGGAGAATTTCTGGAAGACATTTAGTAGTATACCACAGTTTGCGGTTACTGTCTTCTGTCCTTCCAGCTTGATAGCTTTGACCAATTCCGTACTTCTCAAGAAAACGGCACATTATTTTTTTTAATTTCTACTTATTAGCTCACACATTTATTTATCTAGGTGGAATTTTCAATCGTTAATAAAATACATTTTAAAGCGCTCAATTGAGCTGAAATTTTATATTCATGATTATTTTGGATGGCAATACAATAATTTGATAATAATTAATAAAAATTAATTGATTACAACTAATTATTTAAAGAATTATAAATACAGCCACGCTGGCATCATTTTTGGTGATTTAGCGAACATTTTGGCGACTTGTATCAAAACTTGAAAATATTTTTTTTCTCGCATTTTAAAGCATTCAGTTGAACTGAAATTTTATATATACGATTGTTTTGGATGACAATACGATACTTTAATGATAATTAATTACCACACTTAATGTTGTGATTCTGTCATATGATATGCATATTTATATTAATTGTAACTATTTAAAAAGTAGCTAAAATAAAAATTTTCTTTGTTGATCTAAGTAGGAATTGACTTAATTTTTTTTTATATTACTTGTTTTATTGCTCGTTGCCTTTTCACCATTGCCGGCGTGAGATCATCTTCAAAGACCTATGCTTTGCTTTCTTGACGTGTTGGAACGCCAAAAAACGGTACGTTTCATCACCCGTTACAATTTTAGAAATGATGCTGTGGTCCACATCATTTAGCAATTTCTTCACTGATTCTTAACTTCTCTTTTTGGTGCTCAGTTAGATTAAAAGGAACCCAACGGAGAAAAAAAAAAAAAAAAAAAAACCACTACTTTTTTCATTTGTAACTCTTTATGAATAATTTTGTGTTTGGCTGCGGATCTAATTTTAAATTCCTTCTATATCATATGGTATATATATATATATATATATATAGGTACTGCGATTATCTCACCCATTAACATTTTTTCTTACTGCATTCGCATTACCCGGTATTATTGCCGACCGCGGCCTTCATATGTTCTTCATCGTGAAGAGAATTATGACCTCTGCAAAATTCTCTAAACCATCAGAATACAGTAGCAGGGCATGGAGATTCATCACTAAATGCTAATTGCAGTCCTTTAACGCATTCGTCTTGATTTAATCCCGCCTTAAAATAGTATGATAATGTTCTCGCGCGTAACTCCATTTTCTCTTGTGTCTAAAATTTATTCTACGCTAAACAACTTGAAGTAAGTCAGTAAAAAATCGTTTACTGTGTTAAAATATTTTGTATTTCAAATTAAACTGGGTTATTTATTGCAATTTTTCGTCTGCGCGTCAGTCAAAAATTTCAGAGTTACCCTCGTGTATGTTCTACAACATAAAAAGCGACGTACTTCTAAGGAGTTATCCGGATGGGACAAAATTCGATAGATTTTATGTATATATATTGAAAACGATAACACATCATAAACTCAGCTAAGGGGAAGCCCAACATTGCCCTATTTACGGCTCTGATGCACGTTGTTATTAGTTGGGCAATGAATCGCAGGATTGGTGGATGTCCCTCAGGTGCGATTGCTTACCATACACGTTCCAACAATCTGCGAGTTAGATTAGCTCGATGCAGGGAGGGTTGGAGACATATGTTTATCAAAGTCCAAACGTGCTTCACTGGAAAGAAATATGGCGATCATGCAGCGGCGCACACAGAAATTTTTCAAGAGGGGGTCCGGGGTCGAAAGTTCTTGTATCATGCTCCTTTTGATTTTGTCGATTTTCAAGAACAAAACACAGTAAAAAACAAGTTTTTGAATAAATAATTAGCATTAATTAATAAAATTAATCATTAATAGCAAGTAATTAATTAAAGTTTACATACTATATACTTAGAATTATAATAAATCGGAAAAAAATCAAGGGCTTTGGGGGGGGTGTCCGGACCCCCTCTTGTGTGCGCCACTGCGATCATACCATCTAGGGAAATGTTGGAAAAGCACGGAGATAAGCACTGTTTTTGTGGCCGAATATTATCCAGTTGAAATGTATATATATATAAGCCCAGATGCCCATGAAAAGGACAACACTAAATGACGGAGAATTTTGTCGAAATGCAGTCGTTCTGTAACGGTGTCATGTATGACAAATTATGGGTGCGACTTCCAAATGGTACATCTCATACGATAGCTTCTGGTTGTTGCGCTATGTGGTGGATTATAAACAGGTGAATATCTTATCACTGTCCTGGACATGCCTTCCCTGCTCATAAAAGCTCAATTTGGGGAAACAATTTTTCTCCAGTCCGTGAGATTCTAGGTCGAATGCGCATAGCACCACTGCAAATGCAACTAGCAGTAAGCAACGATGAGGGGCAGTCAGCCCTTTGGTATCTGTAACTTTAGCTTCAGTTCGCTAAATTTCCTATCGATATTCATTGAAGTGACTTATTTCTCAATTGCACACATGATCGTAGATAAGGACGCATCAGGTGAATGCCGATCAGACAATCATTCTGTCCTCATGTTTTGTCGCTGCATTTGATCGATCACTACTTTTTTGATGTTCTTCACGGCTATGGTTCACCCATCACTACCATGTCTTATCATCGCTCCGACAGGGTGGAGCAATCCTGCGATTTGACCATCCCGCCACCTTAAGTTCAATTGCACGTCCTCTCTTAAATGCTGACATCTACTCATATTGTTCGTGAATTTGCGAGACATTGGCACAGTTCATGTGGCTTGACGGAACCACATTCGTAAGGATGTTATGCCTTCTGAAATATCCTATATTTTATATATCGTCTAGATGTTTCATTGCAATACGCTGTAACTTCAGCTAGTCAATCTATGGCAACAAAAGGCATATTGCAAGGTATGTAAATACGCATTTTCGTCCTATTCTCAATATCCCATTGTCGTTCCTTCTAAATGTGTAGTTTTTTATGTTATGGAGCTGTAGTCTTCAAACTTTTCTACTCACGGAACCCCTAGAACTTGAAGAAGTTTTCATGGAACCCCTATAACTAGAAAATGTTTTCGTGGAACCTCATACACATACTTAGAAGAATATATCTCAAAATAATACGAGTATTTAAAATAGATCAACATGTTACAGGTACTTTATGTAAAAAAAATTTAAAAAGTATTGCATTTAAATATTCTAAACTAATTTTTTAATATAATTTACTCATTAGTAATATTAATTTGTGATCCAAGTGTCACCTACTCTTGCATTATATTTAGAAATCACTGGCGTAGCTAGTCATGAGTGGGCCTTGTATCAAAATTTCTTAGGGGGATCAAGATCATTTAACATTTTACGATTTTTTGCTTGCGCATTTTGAGGCCCCCTATCATTGATACTGTGATAGCTACGCCCTGTAAGTTACTGGGATCTGAATGGCATTAAAATGTTTATAGCTGTGTGAGAAAAACTGTATTTTGCATGATAACTCGCAACAGAATATACAGGAGCTGTTCTTGCTTAAATTTAGATTTTAACATAGAAGATGTTGCTTCCTCTTTTTCACTATAGGTGGTTTTCCCCCCACAAATGCAAAAAAGTGTATTTATAAAATGCGCGCGTTTTAATATTCTTTTATTATATTTTCATAAAAGTTTAAAAAGTATTGCAAAATAAAGATATTATATGAAACTAAAATTTTCGGTTTTAATAAATAGGATGAGATTTAGATACTGGTAATTATACAAACTTCAGAGAACTTGAATCTATTTTGCATATATATTTATAAGTTTCTTTTCCGATTTTTTTTATTGTGGCTCGTGGAACCCCAGGACTCCGTAGAACACAGTTTGAAGACCACTGTTATACACTATATATTTCGAGAGATATAAAAGATAATTTTGCAAATAAGAAAATATTTTTTATACGATATTTTCAGCATACTAGCAATTATAGGTAGGGGGAACTTGTTTTCAAGTAATTATATAATATATCCTATAAGCAAATTAATAAGTACAATTTAGTAAGTATTATAATAGGGGTGCATAAGTTTCTATATTAATACTGATTAGAAATTTTAATGCATGGCAGACAGATATTGTTTTCCAACGAACAAAGTATTTTCATAATTGTTAACCCAAATTCCACAAATATGTATAAATTTAACTATCATTTGAAAATAATGTCACACTAGTTGTAAACATACATTTTAATCCTGACAATTAACCATGAATCAAATGCTATTTTTAATTAAATTTTATTTTCAGTTTTGAATATTTTAATTTTACCGAACAGCACGTAGTTCAAAAATTCTAACTCACAAATACGAAACGTTATATTATTAATACACGAGAAAAATAGTTATTTCATTTTCTGAAATCCCGCAATTTACTTTTGATCCGTTAAAGGAGGTTACGAAAAATGGCTTCCAGCTCTGCTTCCAAAAGTTATACGAACATTGGCAGAAGTGTATCGTCGCCCAAGGGTACTTTGAAGGTGGATATCCTTCGGTGCCGTGAACTATTCAGGATAAGGTTTTCTTCACCTTGTCCCCGAATTTTTGGATCATACTACGTAAAGACAATTAGTAGTAGCAATTCACTAATTTTGACACTAAAAAAATATTTTAGGATATGTATTATCTTTTATTTAAAATTACAGAAAATTAAAAAACAAAGATACCATGAAAATAATATATTTCACGAAAGGGGAAACAGGACCAAAACAGAATTATTAAATCAAGTAACTTTTTACTAAAGGAAATTTCTTTTAATATTCTAAACATATAAAGTAAAGTCCACCTACTACTTGTACTATTTAATACTACATACATCGTAATATTTAATAATATAATGCACTATTTAATAATATAGGAACTCTTGGAGACAGAGAAATTTATTTTTTTTAAATAAAATTATATTTATAGGAATGCAATATTAAAATGTGTTAATTGAATGCAAAAAGACGGATTTTACTCTCTCTCTCTCTCATTCGAAATTAGAATCAGATCAGTTTTAATCAGATATAGCTATCCAGTTATTAATAGCAACATGGTATAGGCATTACTTTAATAATTTAAAACTTAAGACATATCACGCCAAAATTTATAAAAGAATACACATACAACAATAACCATTACCTAAACTCAAAATTAGCATCTAAATAACAAATATAATATTAGTATCTAACATATTTAACAAAGGATTGATTATTTGAATTACCATTGTTTTAAAATTATTGGCGACGAATTTACGTAATTCTGAGCCAAAATCTATGGACAGATTTAACACTCTCTATGTTAGGACTTTGAGGATAAGTCATATTTAATATTAATAACTCCCATTATCCCCTACAAGGGGTCTCTGATGGAATCAATATCCGAAACTGCGACACGACTTGAATACCGACGATTACGATGCTCGCTACAACAGCCCTGGAAAGCGAGAGAAAAATGAGTGGAAAAAACCAATCGTATGATGTATGGATATTTATATTTTGGTTTTCCTTCATCGAATTTAAAGCTGAATAGTTTTTTCCATTTATTTCAAAACTCTGAATAATAAAACACTGACACTAAATTTGGACAAAATAGGTTCAAAATTCTAAAAAATAAATATTCAGTTAATTAATATTTGAACCTAATTTAGAACTATTTATGGAAGAAATATTATTATTTAATCGTATTGTGTGATACCATATATATAATTTATTTCTTATATATTTAGATAGATGTATAGAAAGACCTTCAACTTAAAAGTACTAGGCTTACCTTCGTATTAATAAATCCAGAAAAATTCTAGATTCACAAAGCATAAATGTGATAAATAAAACTAAAAGCACATCAGTCTCCTCTTCGTTTTTTCACAGGTAATACTAACAACGAATCCATACCAAACAAATTTCACCATATAAATTTAATCTTGAGCTTTGATTTAGAAGAATTTTATATTTATAAATAAAACCATAGCAAACTTCCAAAGAATAATTCAATTTATCAGAAATTCGATTACAAATTCGAAAAGTCCAGTCAAAAATACTCAGAATGCAACAAAATAAAGCAATTATTATTATTTTATTTTATTCATTATTAGAATGAAACAAAAACAAACCAGCAATTTCTAAGAAAAACAGATTTACTTTACAAAAAATATTTTACATTGACGCTAAATAATGAATTTTCAACAAATCTAATAACTTATAGACCCAAACTAAGCACCTCTTGTAGAACATTTTCATTACTTATTTTCAACAAATTATCAAGAACAGCGCTTGGAACAGATGCAATGGATGTAAGTTAGTGGATAAGAAATCGATGGGAAGAGACAAAGAACGCAAGACCTAGTGTCATAAGTGATTTATAACTACTTCAGGCATCATGGTCGGGTGGATTCACCAGCGCTTGATTGAGCCTTTATTTCCAACCGCACAGAGGTCATGGGGTCGCTCCGGGGCCTTGATGAGTTTCAGGACCCAATTCTCCGGCGAAAACAGATAGTGAAAGATCCGACTAATAGCCAATATGCAAGGGACAGACAATTGTACAAAAAGAAGAGAAGCAATAACCAGATATTTCTAATTATAATCCGATGGAATTAAAAGAAAAAAAAAGGTTATGTTGATTTTTGGTTTGTAATGTTTCATGATATAATGTATATACAACATTTAGAAAATTTTATGTTATGTATAGTTAACACTAGCATAGTCGCAAGATTTTTTTCTTCATAGACGTAAGAAATAAAAGAGCTGAAACGTGATAATACTAAGGAATGATACAATTTTCTTCAAACGTTTAATTTATATAAAGAGAGTCTTGAGTTATAAATCATCACATTCGAAGAATTTATCTTCGAAATTAACTAAAATAAAATATACTAAAATTTCCAAAACATGCGTGTAAATTTAAATGTTTTCTTCTGAATTTTTAAAGAGCAAAATTGACGTGAAATGAATGTAACCGTAAACGTTTATTACAAATAAATAGCGAATAAATTTCCATTTACTCATTGTACTAGTAATCCGTTCAATGAATTGGAATTTTCAAATATTAAACAATCCGATAAAACAAATGAAGATGGTCTTTAGTACTTTACTTAATAATTAATAGAATTTTTACTTTTAAATTGCTTTAAACAGAAGAGTTCCCCTTGAAAGCTCAGTTATATTTTTTCAGACACTCAAGTCTGGGAACAATTTGAAGATTTTCCACTCGAAAATATCTGAATATCCGAAATTTACTATAGCCAAAAAATTTTCAGTCCGCGATATAGTTTAACAGTAGAACTGCCATTCCTCCCTTGCATCCAGTGCCGGTTAATCCATTGGACGCTTGGGGCCCGGATAGTTATAAATTTCGATCCATCAGTGTCAAGGGGACCTGTAGATCATCTGCGCTCAGGGCGCGAAATGAGACTAAATCGGCACTCCTTGCATCTACAAGAAGGTGGAAGCTAAGAACATACTTTAAAAGAAAAACCCTTAGTTTAAGTGGGAAACCTCGAGAAATTGCCTGTTACATTATATCCTAAAAAAGTTTCATTTGCAGAAAACCTGGTGACCTTACTGGACAAGGAACAGTTCAGAGATACGCGCGTCGTATGGAGCCCAACACCATCTAGTTGACACCAGGATGACGTGCCATGTGGAGTAACGCAACCAACCGTAGGATGATTTGAATCGACCTGCTATCGTTAGAGAACACTCCATACCTTCACATCAGGGAAATAGCAATGTGCTTCTGCGTAACAAAATCTGATTGGGGCAGCTAGTCCTTTCCTCATACAGATAAGATGGTTATCTGCTTCAACATTGAAGTGGAACGAATCGCTGAAGATTATACAATGCTTATCTGGCTAAGACTTGACTTTGGATGACTTTTCAGATGTTGTGGGGTTCCAAGTAAACTGCTTAAGGTATCCGACTACGTTCGGAACCGTGATTTTGCAAAGCGCATAAATGGATAATTTTCATGATATTTAGTGTCACTTAGATTAGAATATATGCATAAAATTGTTTTAAAGATATTTTGACAAATTTTTTTTATTTAAATACAATATTTTGGTAAAAAATTAACTTAGAATAATATTTTTTCCAAATGTTCTTCTTTTTGTGAAAAATGCTTCTATAGGGTGTTTTTTTTAGAGGTATAGAACTTTAAATTGCAATAAAACAACGATGTATTATTCGATTGACATGAATTTTTTTTTATTCGAAAGATAATCTTGTGGCATTACATTTTAAATATGATCAAGCAAGGCGCAGATTCGTCGAATGGGCCCAAAACGAGATTGCCGTTGTTCCCGATTTTCATTAGCGAATTTTGTTTAGCGATGAAGCGCACTTCTGGTTGAATGGCTACGTCAACAAACAAAACTGCCGCATTTGGAGTGAAGCTAATCCACAAGTGTATGTCGAAACACCGTTACATCCAGAAAAACTGACTGTTTAGTGCGCTTTATGGGCTGGTGGAATCATTGGTCCGTACTTCTTCAAAAACGATGAAGGCCACAACGTTACAGTCAATGGTGATCGGTATAGAGCCATGATTACTAACTTTTTCATTCCTGAATTGAACAATCATGATGTCCAGGAGCTGTGGTTCCAACAAGACGGCGCAACATGTCACACAGCTCGTGCCACAATCGATTTATTGAAAGACACGTTTGGTGACCGCCTAATTTCACGTTTTGGACCTGTGAATTGGCCTCCAAGATCTTGTGATTTAACATCGCTAGACTACTTTCTGTGGGGCTATGTAAAGTCATTGGTCTATGCGGATAAGCCACAAACGCTTGACTATTTGGAAGACAACATTCGCCGTGTTATTGCCGATATACGGCCACAAATGTTGGAAAATGTCATCGAAAACTGGACGTCCAGATTGGACTACATCCGAGCCAGCCGTGGCAGTCTTATGCCAGAAATCATATTTAAAACGTAATGCCACAAGATTATCTTTCGAATTAAAAAAAAATCATGTCAATCGAATAATACATCGTTGTTTTACTGCAATTTAAAGTTCTATACCTCTAAAAAAACACCCTTTATTATAATATTTTAACTGTGTATAGCTCAGACCTCTCTACAGAGGCTAAACTAGAATTTTTGAAATATAAAACTTAGAAGTGGGTTTATCCATATTTTACGACAACAGAGGGGAGCAATTTTAAGGGAAAAAAAACGCCGATAATTATTTTAATTGGTGGTAACTGAAGATAATGTGAATTTTTCAAAAATTCTAGTCGAGCCTCTGTAGAGAGATCTGAGCTATATACAGGCAAAATATTATTATAATAGAGCCATTTTTCACAAAAGGAGAACATTTGGAAAAAAGATTATTCTAAGATAATTTTTTGCCAAGATATACTTAAATAAATTTTTTTTTGTCAAAATGTCCTTAAAACAATTTTATGCATGTATTCTAATTTGAGTGACACTAAATATCATGAAAATTATCCATTTATGCGCTTTTTTAAAATCACGGTTCCGAACGTAGTCGGATACCTTAAAACGTTCCTATCAGCGTAGTTTCGCTGCAGCCAAGTGCCTCATCCAGTCACTCATGGTTTGGAAGAGCCCGTAGCCCGTTCATTAGTAGACATTGATGCTACTAGGGCAGTTCAGACCTATCACACAATTATCCTATTTTACCTTGAATTCGTGTATCTCGATCATTTTACTGATGGAATTCCTTGCAGCAATCATTTCTGCTAGCGCCTATGCATATGCATAACCGTATCCATACAGTTAAGGTGGCGGCCCATTGCTCAGTGAGAGTTATATTAATGTCGCCCTATACAGCAACAAGAGGACTACTGGCGGTAGACCTCGTAATTTTGAACCTCGGTCAAGTGACGAGGACGACACCAAAACTGGCACCGTTTCTCCTAACTACCCCACTGCACCCACGGGTGAGCATTGAGCATAGACAGATTTAACATGCATCGTCCCCCTCTACATGGCGGATCTTTTAGTGACACCAGGACTCGAACCCGCGACACTACAGCCCCGAGTTCGAGACCATAGCCCCGGCTACGACGGCCGCGTCCATTGCTCAGTAGAATCAGCCGGCATCACATATCCGACTATGTGACCACGTTCGAAGACACCTATATAAGTGACATAAAATCTTCAAAAATGCAATATCATTGCTTGGATTTCCAAGGAATTGCAAAGCGGAACAAAACACTACTAATCTGATATTGTTGAAAAAACACAATTATAGAGGAGGCGAAACCATAGTCATACCTCCTACTGATTTCCATGTTGCATTCAGGAGCTCCGACAGCTGTGAAATTATTGGGGACGAGATCCATGCTCTATATGTCACATCATATATTAATGCTGTTGCTCATCGTAATGAATGATAATGCTCAACTTCATTGAGCAAGATTTGTTCATGAAAAACTTGAGGAGCAAATGGAATGGCCGATTCAATTAATAGACCTTAATTCGATAGAGCTTTGTCGGGACTAAATCGGCAGATAATTGGGGGGGCTTCATTAAACCTTTCTTTGAATAAGTTAAGATTACTTTGTGTCAGGCATTGCTTCTCATTCTAATATCGGACAACTTCTAAGATGGCATGAAAATCGCTAATGTTGCATTAGCGCGAGTCAATATTTTTAATATCTACTGCTATGAAAAAAACGTAATTCTTTATTTGGAAATCAAGCTTAATGTTAAAATGATATACAGTTCCATAAACGTCTAAATTCTTCCAAATTTTATGTTATTACGCTCATTTCCCCCACATTAAACACTGGTTGTACTCAAACATTTGGAGACCGAAATAGATTGTCTTTACCTTTTATTATCGTTTGATTTTTATTATATATAAGTGATTTAATTCGAAACAAACTAAGTCCTGTGTGTTTTTTTAAACCAAACCACATAGGAATAAATTACTAACAAACTTTTTTTTAGTGACAAGTAAATATTTCAAGAAAATAAATAAAAAGCTACAAGAGGACATAATGCTCAAAAGGACGGAGTTCATCCAAAGCAACGAAACTGGACCTCAAGAAACAACCACCCCCAGTTGTCTTTATTAGCAAAAATATTCATTTTCACAAGGGCTTAACGGCGAAGTACCTCATAATCTTGAACATCGGTCAAGTGACGTGAACGACACCTGCGCTAGAATCCCATTTTTGCTTTCATAACGCGAGGATTTTTGAGCCTCGATAGATTTATATCAGCTCGCTACACGGTGGGTCTTCGGAGGCATTGAGGAATTTTAAGGAAATACCGAGACCAGTGGAATATTAACTATTTCCAGGTTCATTTTACTTCGGGATTATGGAACAAAAAATGCTTTTTTTATGCTTACCCAGAAAATTAAACAAAAGCATTCGAAACCATAAAAAGCACATGTGAAATAATTCGAGAAAGACCGATTGTGCAGGGTAAATTTTCATTGTGCTCGAGCTACACGCAGGATGAGCCAGGATGGTACGTTTTGCAAGCCCGAGCCCAGCTCGGGAGTGATTAAGGAACATTAAACATCGAAGAATATTAAGGGAAAAAAATCAACAAATGAAAACTATTCTTTTGTTGGTTATTCAATTCCTACTATTAGCTCACACTCTCAATACATTTATCTTGGTGGAATTTTCACTCGCTCATAAAATACATTTTAAAGCGCTCAATCGAGTTGATATTTTATATACATGATTTTATTTTGGATGACAATATAATAATTTAATTATAATTAATCAAAATTAATCGATTAAAATAAATTTTTTTGAATTACAAATACAGCCACGTTAGCATCATTTTTGGCCAAGGCCGGATCTACGTATGGGCTACAGCCCAAGGCCCCCGTTGAAAAAAAACAACAACAGAAAAATGCTTACAATCAAAATAGTAGTAAAACAAACCAGTAAAAAAAAGGACAAATTAAAAATAAAATATCCGAAATACCATACCAAACTTATTTTTATTTTTGAGAGCTAGAGCATTTTACTGTTGTTCTTCCGCCCCATAAGTGAATACGCGGAAATTAATATGCAATAGACAGAGGCTCTATCATATATCGGCACCGACGAGCATCGAGCATTTATACAAACGTAGTGGCACTATTTCTGTAGCCATCTACTTTTGTGCAATAATAATTCTAATTTGCAATAATATACTGATTTGGTGTGTGCATAATACTTGAAATTAGAAGATAATTAGGAACCTATTTATTTAAGTTTCAAGTACAAAGTAAGTACCAATACACATTTTTTGAATTATTTAAGTAGGAAGATATTCAAGTTATATATAATTAAGTATTTTCAAAGATTGAAAACTGGGCCCATGGTACTGTCTGATTTGGTCCCGTCATGGACACGACATCATCATATGTATTCAAATTGGAATTTTAGAAGTTTTCACTTCTATCAAGTGGTCATAAGTGCACACCTATTCTCCCCCATTTTAATTAATAATCCTCGCACGAATTTTATGTTTATTAAATCGATTTAAATGCGTTGTTAGTTAAGTGCCATTTTCTAATGGAGGCGCAAGAATACATTCGGAAAATAATTTTAAAAAATTTCATTTAATATTCAATTTTAGAAAGATAAATATATTAAGGATTATACATAATCGTAATTTATATACGTTTTTCTAAATGTTTAATATATATATATATTTTTTTAATAAATCATTTAGGACACTGTTTTCAACTTTTTTTTTTTTTTTGCTGCTGTTATTTGTAAAAATATTAATGCGATTCAAGAGGGGAAAAAAAAATACAGGTTATTAAAAAAGTTTTCCTAAAAAAATAAGACATTTAGTGGGGGTACAAATATTTTTTTATGGGGGAGTATATTTTTTCACAATCTAGGAAACGAAAGCGCCAAGACATAATCTTTAAGCTAAAAATTAAAAATTCGTTGGTCTATAAGCAGCAGTCTTCAAACGGTGTTCCAAGGAACCCTGAGGTTCCATGAGGCATTTCCAAGCGTTCCACAAGTCACAAGAAAAAATTGAAAACAAAATTATAAATGTGTATGCACACAAAATGGATTCATGTTCTCTATGTATAACCACAAGTATGTAAGGCTCCTCCAAGTCATCAAAACTGATAATTTTGTTTATACATAATAAGTTTTTATTTTTAATACTTTTTTAACTTTTATTATAATTTTTAAAAAGAATATAATGCTTTTCCTTTATATATGTACTATCTACAATATTGTAAACATTCTATTGTTAACTATCCCGGGGTTCCATGAAATAATTTTATATTCATTAGCACAATGTTTTGCAAAACTAAATAGTTTTCCAATGGAAAATGCACCTTTTTTACATTTGTAGAAAAAACACCAACAAAGTAAGAGAGGG
Organism: Trichonephila clavipes; assembly: GCA_019973935.1. Lineage (NCBI taxonomy): Eukaryota > Metazoa > Arthropoda > Arachnida > Araneae > Nephilidae > Trichonephila > Trichonephila clavipes. The sequence goes on along the minus strand of BMAU01000465.1, from coordinate 1,755,378 downwards.
AACAACTTATCAACAGATTCGATGTTAAAATCTAAATTTAACCAAGATCACTTTCAAAATTTAGGGTAACAAATTTGTGCAAAATACACAGAATTTCCCACACAGCAATAAACATTTTAATACCATTTAGAAAAATGTATTTAAGTGAAAAATATTTCTCAACACGAGATGCTACAAAAACAAGATATAAAAAAACGAAATGCAGAAAATGAAATGCAACTACAGATAATTTCAATAGATCTAGTCTTCAACAGTTTGTGTAAAAAATACAAGCACATATCCCAGCTACTATATATAATGCATAGGTAGGTGATATGAATTATTATTAATGTGAGTAAATGATATTAAAAATTACATTAACTTTTTTAATATAACAAATACAACATTTTTTTTTTTAGTTGTCTTTACATAAAGTTCATATAACATGATGATCTACTCTAGTTATTATTTTAAACTATATTCTAAGTGTATGGAATAGGGTTCCCTGAAAAAACACTATTTAGTTTTAAGGGTTCCATGAGTCGAAAAAGTTTGAAGACCACTGGTCTATAGGACATGTGTGCCTCCCCCCCATACAGAAAAATAAACTACATTAACCACATCATTAGTTTCCATTTAGTTATTAATAAATGAAACTTATTTTATAAGCTCCAACAAAAAGTTACTAAAATGATAGCTGTATTTTCTAATCTCTCATAGCAAGACTTAAATGTGCTGAACATTTTTGTGTGTGAAAGTTCTAATCTTTTTATTTCGATCACTAAATTATGATTCAACAAACTAAAGTATCTTGACCTGTGCCAAAATTTTCTAAGAAACTCATTCACAATGAAAGTGACACTACTCTAACTTTCAGTGCATACATGCAATGAATTTATGTGATGTTTAAAATGTGTAAACTCAAAATTTTTGAAATTCATAAAATTAATAAGTAATATATAACCTTACCTTAACTTATAATACCTTTACACAACAGCAACAAAATGATGAACAAGATGTATAAATATCCTGGACACATTGATAAATAGAGTGTAGTCATTTTAATAACTAAACATGCCAAACAAAAAGCTGTAAATGAGAAAGTATGTAAATGCTTTCAGCAACAATTTCAATTCTTCTAAAAGTGGAATGTTAACATTTAGTGGATTTGTAAATTTTGACATGGTTCAGAAGTTCTTTCAAAAGCATCCCAAGCATATTCTACAGGATTTAGGAGCAGCAATTTTGTGTGAGTGAAAGCTGATGCTTTTGACAAATATTTTTTCTCCTCTCGAGCTTTGTACTGAGTGGCTCAGTATAGTCATTCATAACAATGAAATTATAATCTTGAGAAGCCTTAGGTAAGGTTAAATGATCTCATTTCTAAAGAGATGTGTGTGTGCGCTGTGCAATCATATAACACTTGTTTAAGAATATATAATGGAAAATTGTTGCAAACAAGCCACATTCCATACCAATTCAACAACCACAGACTAATCTTTTGTTTTTGGACAGATCAGTGACCTCCAGGTTCCTTTCAGATAAAGAATTTTTAAAGAGAAACACTTTATACAATAAATAAATCATTACTTTTTTTAATTTTTTATCTCTGGGTAGCATTTCAGCAGTTAAGCCTTATAAATAATTACTGTATTCTTAGTTTATCATTGAAAGGAACATGGCCCAATTCATTATAGTGGCAAAAAAGATGTGTAAACCTAAACTCATCAAGACATAAACCAATAATTAGAAAAGTAAAAGTGCTTCTCTAATGAGCATTTGTATGCAGTTCGCCCAAAATTTCTACTTCTGATTGAATCCACAACAGTAAAATTTGGTATGAGCTGGCTACTTGCCACCTATATATGCCAACAAGTGTACATTGTCAGATAAAGTTTCCCAACATGCGTCTTTGCTTTATGCTCAAAACTGGCAACTATTGCTTGGCATTTACAATGCCAAAAATAACATATAGCTATTCATTGCTTAACATAAATTGTAGTACTATGATAGTTGTTAATGAAAAGTTTATTACAATTATCTAAACTCTCAAGAGAACTAGTATGTAAAGAAAACAATAAATAATCGGATTTTTCAAGCAAAATTGATTATATATATATATATATACTACTAGCTGGTATACCCGTTCTTCGCACGGGTGAACTGAAAAATTAAACACAGATTGAAGGGAAAAGAAGCTTTTAATGAGTTAATTTTATGTGAATTGCAAATTCAACAAAAAAAGCTTTTTGCATATCTCAGCTAAACAAAAAAAAAGAAAGAAAAAAAAAAAAAACACCTTTGTTAAATTTTAAGTATGTAGATCTAATAGCTGATAAAAAGAATTTTTTTTTATTTATAATTCCTCGTAACATTCTTGAGGGTAGATTTTTCAAAATACCTCCCTAAGCTGATCTCTGCTCAGCAAAAGTAACACATTGTTAAAAGTTTTGCGTAATGAACGCTTAAAATAGTGTAAATAATTTATATCTGAAAGTGTAATACATTAATATTACTTTTTGTTAAATTTTAAGTATGTAGACTAATAGCTGATAAAAAGAATTTTTTTTATTTATAATTCCTCGTAACATTCTTGTGGGTAGATTTTTCAAAATACCTCCCTAAGCTGATCTCTGCTCAGCAAAAGTAACACATTGTTAAAAGTTTTGCGTAATGAACGCTTAAAATAGTGTAAAAATAATTTATATCTGAAAGTGTAATACATTAATATTACTTTCTGTTGTATTTATTTTATTTTAAAATTGTAATATTCGCAAGCAACGCCGTTTCTTAAATTATAATGGCGATTCAATGAAAAACATAGCGAAATGTTAACGATAGAGTCAAGTTGGCAAATGCCTAGCTACTTTCGTAGCTCGAGCTTTATTAGAGCTTTGTAAGACCCGCCGTGTAGGGGAGAAATGCACTTTAATACTTTATCCAACCGCATTATTATTTACTGCAGTTTTTTTTCATATATTATTTTTTGGATCACTACATTTAAAATTAAGGGATATACATAAACAAAATACTCCACTTTGGAAAATTTAATCCATTACAGCTAATAAATTAATTAAAGATATTCCACTGCAAAATTAATTATATATACCATTCACTTAAAATAAGTAGTCAAATCATTTTCTAAGGTCTTCATTAACGTACAAAAACATCAGACACTTAAATTTTGACAAACTATTTTTTCCGCTAAAATACTAATCATGGAACCCGTGCTGCCATATATCTTGGAAGAGTGGATTTCAAAGAATATTCCTGCTAAGTATTGGTAAAATATTCCTTCTAAGTTGGTGTGGTGTGGTAGTTAGGAGAAAGGGGTGCCAGCTTAGACGTTGTCCACGTTACTTGACCATGGTTCAAAATTACGTGGTCCGTTGCCAAAAGCCCTCGTGTAGCTGAACAGTGCAACATTAATATTCACTCACTCTCACACTCCAAGAAATACAGAACAATAGTTATTGCGTTTTTAAGTGTAAAAATAATTATATCTGCCTATTCAATTAAAATTATAGCATTATAATGAACTACTAACCACACAAATAAATTTTGAAAATTTGTCCAAATGATGCAGTGTGAAAGAGAAAGCTTATTTACTTTAATTATCAGAACTGATAAAAGCATTTATTTGGAAAAAAAGATGAATTTCTTACTACCAAATGTGCATAATAAGATGTTAAAAAAACATTAAAATAAAGAGAGATTTATAACAACCTCTCCTTTCAAAACTTAGTTTGATTCTGAAATAAAAAAATAGGCATTATGCTGATCAGTGGAATTAATTAGAAGCGAGCACCTTGCGTAGCCAAAACAAAAAAAAAGTTCTTTAACAAACAAAAGATAGATATATGCTGACGTGGACTTTTTTGCAGCGCAAGCTAGAATTGCTCGCAGATGGCTGAATTTTTTCCTACTTACTTGACAAATATCGTTATATTTTGGACACCTCATACAATATCTTTATAAATTAGTCTATGCTATAAATTATAGCCTATGTGCTATTCTGATGTATAAGCTATATTACTGTAAAGTTTCATTAAAATCCATTCAGTTGTTTTTGCGTGAAAGACCCACAAAGATACTCACAAGCTTTCACATTTATAATATATATATATATATATATATATATATATATATAGTAGTTGTTTATTATTATTGAACTTGAAAACTACATAAGGGTTACTAATGCAACAGTTCATAATTTTGAACTTAATCAAGTGATCAAGACAACTGAGCAGGTGTCCCATTGTCCAAACTTCCCAGGAAATAACAACTTGATGAATTTGAGCCATGATAGATTTAACGTGCTTTTTCTACTCTATGAAGTAAATCTTCAATGGCCCCAGGATTCAAATCCTCAACTTGACAGAAACAATGTCAGCTATTAGTTTGTGACCACAACCACTCTGCTCAACTCTAAAGTCATAAGGAAATGTCCTAAATAGACATTCTTATACTCATAGAAAATGCCATTAACCACAAATTAGATCTACTAAAAAATGTGATTATTAATACATTTATTTAAGAATAAAGAGTGAAAAATCTGACCATATGCTTTGTAACTCATTTGTGCTGTTGTAAAAGGAAAAGAAAACAATGTTTATTACTTTCACAATACAAATAAATGCAGTATTGAAATTAATGCTACAATGATTTTTAGCTGAAAAGGAAAATAAAGACAAGTTAATTTTTCTGTGCAAGTTTAGGGACTCACTGATTAAAAATCCTCTGCTTTAAATACACTATACAGAAATAATTATTTATCATTAACAAAAATTAAAATATCAGTGTACTTAAGTACCAAAAATAATTTAATTTTTAGACGAGCATTTTGATATATACAACACTTAAGAATGAGATTTTGGAAGTGACAAAATTTTAAATGCTATGTTTCTATAATTCAAGAAATATTTCTGAGCTATAGAAAAGAATGATAAAATATTCTTAAAGAAAAGTAATACAACCCTCAGTATTTTAGATCTATTTGTTAGCATTATTTTTTATTCTAAATATTAATGTTATTGACAACATATTAATCATACAATAACATTAAAAAGTATAATCATTTTATTTAAATAATTATTTGTTTCATCATGGACAATTTTAAGCATAAAATGAAAACAACTAAGCAATTTATCCTGTCCCTCCTACAATTTTTCCTACCCTTTTCATTCTACATTCTTTCATTATGAATGTACTTTATAAATGTTGATTTCAATTTTCATTTTCAAAATACTTATTTCACTGGACTTTTAGTGATGAATTACATGATAATCAACTTTAAAAGAGATTTTCTGAAGGGCTGTGTTTTAAATACATTGCTTTTCTTGGGAAAAAATAAAGCTCAAGCTCACTTTAATATTTTGAAAATCTGTTCTTTGAAAGAAATTTGTAAAAACATTGAGTGCTATAATCCTAAATCCAAGTAGATTATAAGCCCTTCTATTTAATTTTAAAGATAAATTGTTTTTTAAGGCAGACAATTTGCAAATGTTTCTAATGTTAAAAGAATTACAAAGAAAAAAAAATGTTACTTTACGAACAAGACTGATGCACTAAAAATATCATGAAACATTTATGATCAAAATGAGATAGCTACACAAACATGCACAATCAATATTTGAAAACTGCAACTATTACCTGTTTCAATTTTTTTTCATTTCAGATATATTTGGTTCTTATTTTTAATCAATCACAAATAACTATATTTTTAACACAACAATTTTAAGCAAATGTAAAAATGAATAAGTGTCACCTGTAACACATGTACACAGTCAAGCCAAAACATTATGAGCCTCTCCACAGTTTTCAATGAACTCCTCTGGTTGACATGGAAGCCACATGATAAAGTACGCAAACAATCTTGCACATAATTTTTCAAGTGAGGGGAAAGACATCTGGACTAAGCAAATTTGAAAGAGGGCAGATTGTAATGGCCTGAAGACTCCAAACGAGTATCTCTGAAACAGCATGACTGGTAAGTTGTTTGTGTTATGCTGTTTTTAGTATTTATGCAAAGTAGATAAATAATGGTGAAACCAGAAGTAGATACCTAGCTATTGGACGCCCATGAGTCATCAAAGTGAAAGGATGTCAAAAAATGTCAAATTTGGTAAGCAATATAGGTTCCAGACAGTGGTTCAGCCAACAGCCCAAGTGCAAATGTTTCAGAACATACAGTTCAGTGGACACTGTTCGATATGAGGCTGCACAACAAATGTCCCACATGTGGGCCTCTGTTGAGCAAGTGTCATTGCCAACTATGCCTAGAGAGGACTTAGAAACATTGAGACTTGACCATAAATAAGTAGAAGAGTTTCCTACTAGAATGAATTTCTCATTCATCACGCCGATGGCTGTGCTGTCTTCCACAGTTGCTCTCTTCAAGTGCACAGACTAGTGATAGCTGTATTATGCTTTGGAGAACATTTTCATTCTCATGACTCTAGGACCCTTAGCTCAGGTAGAAGGGACCATGAAAGTTGTAGACTATCTGAGCATAATTGTGTATCAGTTGCATCCTTATATGCCATCTGTTTTCCCAACTGGAAATGGAATCTTCCAGCAGGAGAGCGTCCCATGTCAAAGGGCTAGAATTAGGGTTTGAGTAGCATAAGAATGAATTTCAACTAATATCCTGGCCACCTAACAACCGATCTTAATCTGATAGAGCACATTTTGGTTTTTATAGAAAAACAGCTCAGAGAAATCAAACACTTCATGTCAGAATATATTGATTTATGTGACCACTGCTTAGACAATTGGCACTACCTGTCTTTAGTCCTCTACCAAGAACTTGTGGTATATATGCCAAGGTTAGTTGCAGCTGTTTCACAGGCAGAAAGTGGTGCAATGTGTTATTGAGCAGGTGTTCATAATGTTTTGGCTCTTGAGTGTATGTACATAAAACTACCAATATTTCTTGCATTCATAATAATTAAAATTGCACATACAATCCTTCCAAATGTTGTAACAGATAAAAAATTTTTATCTCTTTTAAAATTTCCTAATTTCAGTTAATTTTAATATTAATGAAAAATTGAGAAAATATTTTTTCAAAAATTAAACTTAACCGAGAATGAAGAAATAATGTGTAATTTAATCAAACAAAATGACCAATTCTTCAGCTTAATTTTACTAAATACATTTACAAGAAGTCCTTATTGAGTTATATAATGTGTTATCAAAGCTATAAACTTTTGAAAATAATCACACCTGTATCCCAGAGGTATGAAGCAATATTCACATTTTTTATTATATTACAAAACATCCAATAAAAGAAAATAATTCTTCCTGTCCCTCTTTTTCCTAATGCATCTATCTGATCACAATAATAATTATTTTTAGATTAATTCAAATTTTAAAATATTTATAAATCACTGATTTAAATTAAGATATTGATTAAGTTTGAAAGCATAGTGTTGATCTTTTTTCTAACAGAAAAGATATTATTTTTACCACGACCTTCTAAAATATATTGAGATCATATATAAATACATCAAAAATCATTTTAATTTCAAATGCAAAGGCATATAAAACCATATATATATATTGCAGATAGAGAATACACATAATACTACAATCTTAGCCGGAAAATTTTTTTAAAAAAATGCAACAAAAAATTCTTTATTTTTGGATACAAATATTTTGAGTCACACTAAAGGAATAAAAATAATCCAACTGTGAAGTTATAATTTATATTGCTAAATAATATATTTTTCCAAGGAGAAAAATTTATGACTCTAAGCTGAATTTAATGTCAGAAGGCCCATTATTCCACTTTATTATTCTTGCAGACAGAATCTTGGTATTTGACAGCTGTTCAGAAAAATAGCTTTAATTTTATAATGGATATAGATGACCTAAAAATTATTGAAAATGGCTTATAAGATGCTTTAAATGATTTATATAAAGAAGCAATAAAATTTTGAAAATATAATAGCAAATTTCATTAATTAATTAATTATTATAATCCTGCTTTATACAATTACTTTTTTTATAAATGTATAAAATAAAAATAAAAATTCATACAAATGTTAAAACTTTTTCCAAATTTTAAAAGATAATGTTTGATAACTTATCTAATTCTTATATACAATCTGAATTGATTGATTATTTATATTTTAGTAAGAAGTAACATCAGAACTATTGGTATGATCCTCAAACTTTTGATCAATGATCAGAGGGGAGATCAACAATCAGGGTTTAATTATGAATCACTGATATCTGCAATATATCAGTTAAGAAGATTATATGTCCTCAGTAACTATGCACTATAAATACATTGTTACTAATTGTAGTCTTAAATCTCCTTTAATATATAAAACAAACCCACTGCATAAAATTATTCATTTTGGCAAGCAAAAGCACCCGAGTTCGTCTTCTGCTGCCATATGTAATTCAGTGGCGTAACGTACACCCCCGCACTGTGGGGGAGGTGCAAGGCTTCTAGAGGGCCCAAAGCTAGACTGACTCCAATAATGTAAAATTTCACAAAATTAGCTTTACATTTTTTAAATCCATTTTGTAAGCGATTTTCAAATTGGGGATCTAACATCATTCAAAATCAAAACTTTGATCGCTTATTAGATATCTTAGATTCAATAACCAAATCAAAAAACATTTTAATTTGCTGTAATCCCCGTGACGAAAAAGATACTTTTCTTTAGTGTCTTTCCAAACCTAAATTACTAACAGATAAAAAAAAAATCAGACGGAAAATTGGATAAAATGCTAGAAAGATAAAAAAATTCATCACTGTTTTTTTAGTATACTTCATGTTAGCGGTAGGGAGAAAAAAAAGGCATATTACTTTTTACTGAAGTAGCAAAGTAACTTATTGACATCTTTAGCTTCCCCCCTCCCCACATGTATTTCATTTTCATTTAGCGAACTTGTAAATAACGTACATCTGCTATGCTTTATTCATGAAAAATAGTATTGCAATACTTGAAAACGCATAGAGAGCATTTTAAATGATTATATGGTCTAGATTTATGATTTAGAAACCCATATGTGCCCACAGAAATTTCCGCAGATTTATGAGTATTCAATCAAATAAAGCATAATGAGAAATGTTTCACAAAATTGTTTTTAGAACATATGTATTTTTTTATATTCAATGAACTTCAATATAGGGAGTGTTCCTTCGCTATTAAAACATTTTGATCTCACTTCTCTCTTGTAATATTTGAATTGTTTTTTGTAAACGGAATTAATTATTCTGGTTCTTATACTGTTATTTTGTTAATAAGACAAGAAGAAACGCGGTCCTAAAATGAGTGGAGTTAAAAAAAACTTTGAGTGGTTCTCAAAAACGAAAAATTCGAAAGGTGAAGGAGTATAATATTAATAGCAAATATGCAAAATTGGATAACTTTTTAATATCCGCAAGTTATCATCTTGTGCAAGTGCTAGTAGTAATGCCAGGAAACTTGATGAACAAATCCAGGAAGTGAAAATTAATCCACAAGAAAAAAACACAGTTTCGGACACTTCAACTAATAAGGATACTCTATCTAAAGAAAAGGAGTCGGAAAATGAAAACGAAGAAATAAAATTGATTAGAAATGATTTTGCGCATTATGTAGGTACGCCCATAGATGCAGATTTAAGGGAACAAATTTTAAAATTGGGCCCATATCAATCAGAAGGTAATTTCGAAAAAGATGCCAAGGGAAGGAGCTTTTCATCATCTTATAGTTTCATATCCAAGGCAGGACAAAAGATCGAAAGGAAATGGCTGTGCTATTCAACACGACTTCATGTTGCTTACTGTCAGGTATGTTGGCTTTTCACTGATAGAACAAATATGTCTTTTAAAGAAGCCTGGTGTAAAGGTGTGAATGACTGGCAAAGAATATAAAAAAAAAATTAAAGAGCATGAAAATTCTATAATCCATATCCAAGCATGTCGCACATATGACATCTGGAAACAAAATAAAACGGTGGATTCATTATTGAAATGCAATGTTAAAGAAGAAGTTAATAAGGTTAGCCAAATCTTACGAAGAATCATAGACGTTACAATGACTCTAGCGATGTGCAATCTTCCTTTTTGGGGACATCGAGAAACTCGAGATTCGACTCAAAGGGGAAATTTTTTGAATATAATAGACCTCTTGGCTAGATATGACCCCCTTCTCAATGTTCATTTGTCTGAAGAAAGAATTAAAAAATATCTTAGCCCAAAAATTCAAAATGAGCTTATTGCTATTATAGGCTCTAGAATAAAAGAAAATATTGTTCAAGATATAAGGAAATGTTCTTTTTTCTCTATTATTCTGGACACTACACAGGATATTTAAAAAAATACCAATTAAGTATTATAATAAGGTATGTAACAACTGATGTTAATGATAATAATGAGCCAGATAATATCAGAATTAACGAAACGTTCTTAGGCTTTATTGAGGCGGCAAATCAGACTGCAAAAAGTTTGGAAAGTGATGCGTTAAATTTTCTAAATACACTGGACATTAATTTGGCGATGTGTCGAGGACAAAAATATGATGGGCAGCCAACATAAGTGGAGCATATGGGGGTTTACAGAAATTAAGGACAAACAAGAAAGAGCAAATTACATTCACTGTTCAACACACAACCTTGATCTTGTTCTAAACGATGCATGTAATAACGTGCCTCATGTAAGAGAATTTTATGACTTTTGTCAAAAAATTTACACATTTTTTGGGCTCAGCATTAAAAGGGGGAGTGATCTGAAAATTGTGCAGAATAATGAGAACATTAAGCAGACTATTAAATCATTATGCTTGACAAGGTGGTCATCTCGATTTGACTGTGTAATATCAATTCGCTACAATTACATTTCAATTTTAAAAGTACTATCAAATATTTTATTAAGAAGTACTAAGAAAGAGGAGAAACAGAAAGCTTTAGCGATTAAAAAAAACATATGGAAAAGTTTCAATTTTTGCTAATTTTCCAATGCCAAATTTTACAAAGCATAAATTTAACTTCAAAAGCATTACAGTCACTAAAAATAGATTTGGAAAACGCTAATACCACGTTAAATTCTAGCTTAATGTCTATTGAGAATCTTCGTAACAATTTTGCTAATATACATAAAGGAAAAAGTTAAGGTTTGGTTAAAAAATGGGGTATCACCCCGGAATTTGAAAAAAAGAGGCATAGAAAAGTTACAGTTTTTCGATGATTTCAATGCTGATGAAAAACTGCAAGACAGAGAACGATTTTTTGAGGTGGATGTTTTTAAGACCAATGTTGATGTTATTCCGACTCAATTAAAAAATCGCTTTGAGAGTATGGCATTTACAAATCATTCAGTTTTCTTTCTCCCAAAAATATTGTGTAAGCACTACAAATGATCTCATATAATGAAGCCAGTAATCTTCAAAAAGTATATAGCCTCGACCTATCTAGTGAATTTCCAAATCAAATTATGTCCATAAGTATTTTTTTAGTGAAGATTTAATTAAGCTAAATTCGATAAAAGATTTAGGTAATTTTTTGATGATTCAAAATAAGTTTGCTGTGCCAAGTTTACCAGATGTATGTATTGCAGTTTTATTGTTTTTGACTCTTCCAATTACTTCTGCAATGGCGGAAGGGTCATTTTCTAAATTAAAATTAATAAAAAATTATCTACGTTTTACGATGTCAGAAGAGAGGCTCTCCTATTTGTCTTTGATAAGTATTGAACAACAAGAAGCAAGAAAAATTGAATTGGATGAATTAATAACCGACTTTGCTAAAAAAAAATGTGAGATGTCAATCGCTTTTTTTGTGATTTACTTCTTGAGTGTAGTGCTGTATATTAGCTAGTAGTGTGCGTCGCGAACTACCCAACGAACTAGTTACTTGTAGTTCAACCTGAGTGGTACTGTGAGCGCATTCTTTTTTGTGTCTATGCTTTCTTATTAGTAACAGTAGTTGTGTCTTTGACTTTTTGACAATTTATGCTAGAATTTTATCGAACTTAAGGTCAAGTTCATCCCGGGATTCATAAACGAAGAATTTGGTAAGTGATACCTTTTTTCTATCATGAGGATCTGAAATCGAAAATATTATTTTATAGTGTTTGTGTTTTTCTTAGTCTATCGTTTTTATTTAAGTTACCAGGTTATCAGTGGAATGTTGTTAGATTTTCCATTTTTTTAAATACTATAAATACTCTCTAATGTTAAACATTATTTACTTTGTTTACTCAGACACAGGTTGATTTTATATTCAGTTATAACTTTAATATTTAAGTATTTTTATGTGATGTGTAAAGGTACATTATGTTATGGTTTTGCAATTCTTTGTATATATATATATATATATATATATATCCGGCTTGAGGCCCAAGATCTGACCCTGTGGGGGGCAATTATTTTCCGTTACGCCACTGATCTAATTAACATTAAGTTTTGCTTCAATGTTCTCAAGGATATGTCTGCTGTATACCCTTACAGATTGTTACTGTTTTTCAGTAGAATGTTGTTAGTTTGGTAACAATGACAATTCTATGCAAAATTTGCTAGTCTAAATCATTAAGTAGCCATGGTTCAAATATTCTGTGGTTCATGTTGGAAGGAAATCCCTGTCATTATAAATTCTTAGTGTACACTTGACATTCTAGATCAATGATTATTAAATTTCATAATTTCTGAAATTGAATGCCTCAAACCTCTAAATACAACTAGCATTCCATATTCAAAGTCTGTTAACCTGTTGTGTGGCCATAATTACATTAGGAAACTTTCTATATGAATCATTCGAGCATGAATGAGAGCTGTGACAAGGCAATGTCCATTTATACATTTGCTATGTGATGCTGCTGCCACCTAGATGATTGCATGTTGTTATCCAATGACTCTTGGTATAGGATTTATTCTAAAAGTTCCAAGACATCCAATGCATTTATCTTTTATACAACAATTGTTAAATTCTGTAAATTCATTTCAAAACCCATAATTTATTGCAGAATTCAAAAATTGAAAGTTCACATAAAAACATGAACAGGATAAATAATTTTTACATAATAGAGATAACTGAATCTCAATTAATTTTAAACCATTATTTGTATATATATGTAGAATTTACTTTTGAGAGTGAGTGAATATTAATGAGCACAATACAGCTACTCAAGGGGCTTTTGGCAATGGACCTCGTAATTTTGAACCATGGTCAAGTAAAAAGGACAATACCTGAACTGGCACCCCTTCTCCTAACTTCCACACTCCACCAATGGGAAGACGGTTGAGCCTCAACATATTTAACATGCATAGGCCCCCATTTTCTTTTGGGAAGTGACATAGATTGTATCAAACATAATAGAGAAAGAAGGGGGAGGGGAGGATATAGATAAATGTTAGAATTCGATTCAAAAGTTTAATATGATGCAAAAATTATTAAATTTTAGTACATTTAAATCAGATTTACAAACAAATTTCTAAATTTATAATTCATGATATTATACTTAAAAACAGATACCTTTACCTAATTTAATTTTTAGTAAGTAACACAAGATTTATCATGTAACTTCTCATCTATGTTTTCAGATCATATATCAGTACCTACTCAATTTGCTCTTATTACTATACAGTAGTAAAAAAGTATGGTTGCTAAACCATGGGTTAACGTAACTAGAGTATAAGAAAAAATATTGAGTGATAATACAAGTTCCAACATTAATATGAATTTTCTGTGTGATTTAATTCTGTCATGAAAGAAATATAAATTAACTTTATTTTGACACTTAAAAGTGAAGAATTTATTGTTTTATCAACCAATTTTTTATCAATGATGTTAAATATTTATAATCATTTGTTTACTTTTAATTTTAAATTACAAACTTTTAATTTAAGATGGAACATTAGTAATAAAACCGTATTACTTCATTTTTCAATTACTATTCATTATTTTTTGGGGGGGAATGACAATTAAAAGCTTGTTCGATAGTTACTAAAAAAAAGATGTTTTGAATAAAGTTTTGATTGGTGATCTTTCAAAAGATTTATCTCTTTAACTTCAAATTTCTAGCCAGTGTAGTATGAATTTTAATTAGAAGTGTGGAAAGAGTAATTTGGTGTCCTTACAGTTATTTTGGAAAGCTAAAAAAACTAGTTAAGATTTTCTTTCAAAGCTATAACAACTGGCATTTTGTTTTTTCTTAATCTCTTACAAGGCTGGTCTCATTTACCAATTTCATTTTTTTAATCCAAGAGAGATCCCTGTAACTAAAAGTAAAAGTTCTATTGTTTCAAAGCCTTAGAATGTGTGACTGGAGTCTGTTTTCACTCTTATAGAAAACCATATTTGTGTATATGAAATATAAAGAAAAAAAAACCCATTAATGTCTGTTCCTAATATTAAGTTATTAAGTTTTCCAAACAAAAAATGAATCCAAGTTTCATAAAATAAAAAGTTATGATTTTATATTGTCTAAAGAGGTAACAAAACTGATTGTTCAAAAAGGGAGCCATGATAAATTATGTGTTCAGCAGATTCATTTTTCTAAAGCCCATGCCATAAACACACATGATGGAAACTTAAGATTTATATCATCTTAACAATAAATATTATTTTTGTCAAGGATTTGATTCATGTATTAAATTTTATGACAAAAATTAAAAATAAAATTGAATGACAAAAAAAAAATATTTAAACAACATGCATTTTTGAAAATTTTATTCTTATTGAATTGTTATGCAACAAAATTGCAAGTTAATTTTTTGATATTGCATGAAAATTAAGAAAAGGTGCATAAAATAATCAAGGATTTTGAGAATAAATATTCATATTACACAGGATATTGGAGATCAAGTTCCATGGATCCACATACTAAACCACTAGATAAAGAACGCCTTAAAATCTGTGTTCAAGAACAAAAATCAATGAAACTCTCTTTGTAATATTTTACTGTATTATAAAATACATGCATACTAAATATTTTATATAAAAATATTTTACTGTAATTCAAACTAAATGGGAGAGTGCTAAGTGAGTTTGATGAGTAAGGCAAGCTCAAAGACAAATAATACTTATATGCATTATAAAATTAGCTTATTACTAATTAGAAGACTTAAAACCTTCAATATGCTCCATTTAAGATACATAAACGTATATCTATATTACACATATAAAAAACCAATAATGAAAATATTTTATTCACAATTACAGCTTTCATAAGTAAAATAATAAATTTATATATATATATACTATTGTCAGAGTGCATCTTCCAGTGTTGGTTTTAAAAGATTTCACAAAAACAACATAAATATACAATTTTATTCAAATAAACCAAAATATACATTAGTAAATTATTCCATTTATAAAGCAATATAACCTTACCTTACGGAACCATTCAAGAGAAAAATGAAAAAGCCCTTGATTTACCAAACTATGAGGTGAATCTGTGAATGCAATGGCAAAGACTCGTTTTTGGAATGAGTCAGAAAATCCTCTACACTGGGAGAGATCAAAATTTATTAGTCATAGGAATTTTTAAGGAAAAGAATTTTCAACTTGAAATTTTTTTCCATTTTTGTCATTAATACTCTTATTTGAATTTCACACATTTGAGACTATAATCTCCCATATTCTTGATTTACTAATTACAGAAAAGCCTTATTTTTTAAAATGATGAAAATGGATTAATCATTCACAAACTGTTATTGACCATGGAGTGCAAAACTTGTTTTTATTGGAATATAATTGTTTCAAATTTTCAAAAATTAACTGATTAATTCCCAATTTAATTAAAGATTGCAATCATATCTGTTCCTAAATTTTTTTTTAATACTTACTACAAATAAGAAAGATTAATTGGACAACATACAACAAGAATGGAACTAAAAGTTCTCATATGAAAGTGGAACCCACACGCATTTAATTATAAAAGTAACAGCATTTCCTTTAAAGCACTTTGTTCTTGAAAATTACCTTACAACTTTATTAATAACATCTTTATCAATAATATATATATATATATGTAACATTTTTTGAAAATTTTTTAAAGAATATATAAGGATTAATAAAATTTTCTTTAATTCTATTTCAGATCACTGAATTTTTAAAAATATTTTTTAGAAGATTGGTGTTGAATGAGCCTTATGTTCTGAATTATGTCAAACAATAATTTATCCTGCAATGCCACAATACACATCACTCAGCAACAATAAAAAGGCTGATAATTTTCAAAGATTAAATTAGCTTTGCCCAGCACACATTTTCTCCTTTCTAAGTTTAATTTTTTTTTATTTTACATTAAATGTTATTTTGTTTGTAAATGTACTTAATAGTTTAGTAAAGAAATTTAAACTTAACTGTTTGGCTAATGAGACATTGCTAATAAACTACAAATTTTTTCCATGTAAAATCACATAGTAATGATTTTATATTACTTTTTAAAATAAAAAATCATGCTTAGCATAAAAAAAAATTGTCTGGTCTCAGTGTGTATGAATACTTTTGGTGCATGTGGACCCAGGGAAGTATTTCTTTCTCCTTGTGCTTGTTCTGAATGGGTTAAATGATCATAGGAAAGAAGTTATACGAGAATTCATAAATCTAATTATCAGATGTTAATGATAAAAACTGCATCAAGCCACAGATTATGCATTTAATATATTAACCGAATTGAAATACCTAGTAGCTTCTTTAAAAAAAAAGTTTCATCCCCAAAATATTCAGCATCTCTTTATATGAATTAAATTATCCTAAATTCAAAGCCCTACGCTAGTAAAACAAATTTGAAATATTAGCAATACCTTCATATAAAGTGATATAAGTAAGTCCCTTTAATATTCACTAAACAGTGTCAAAAAGTATAATATATAAACACCAATATATATTTATGAAAAATTTACCTTCTTTTAACTCAATCCATTTTTCAAATAATTTAAAAAATATTTTCGAAGTAATAATTTGATTATATATATTTGTACAAATTATATTTACCAAGTTAACAGCAACAATTCCACCATAGCTATGGGCAATAATTGCTATATGCTTTGCAGCAACTAGCGGAATAATGACATATCTCCAAAAATTGTTCGCATGACATTCAGGACTTTCACTCGTCTATAAATTAATCATACCAATTAATTAATAGAAAAATTAAAAAGAAAAGAATAAAAACTAGTATTGTTTTCTTAATTTCAAAAGGAAAGAAATATTAATATTGGAAAATAAAGTTTGATACTGAAAGAAAACAACCATATGTATATATAATGATGGTAATCTATAATTCAAGTTCAGCAGCAAATACAAAAATCATAACAAGAACAATTATAAGAGCAATATACTTTTCATAAGAGTACACCGACACTATTTGCTTTAAAGACAAGGAGCCTTTTAATTTCAGAAATTACATATTTTATTATGGCACAGTTATGAAATAATATACCTAGTATAAGGAAAATAATTTTTATAAGAACTTGTAGGATTACGTTACGAGTTACGCTAATTTTTCTTTCATGAGATTCTTTAATTTTATTTTTAAAAAATGCATCAATCAATAAAAAGAAATTTCAAAATTTCATAATTGTTTTACTTACACACTAGAAAAGCTAAATTCTTTTTTCCATTGAATAAATACTATCTTAAAGCATAATCTAATATATATTATAAATGTGAAAGTTTGTGAGGATCTTTGTGGGTCTTTCACGCAAAAACAACTGAATGGATTTTAATAAAACTTTACAGTAATATAGCTTATACATCAGAATAACACATAGGCTATAATTTATAAAGATATTGTGAGAAGTGTCCAAAATATAACGATATTTGTCAAGTAAGTAGGAAACAATTCTGCCATCTGCCATCAATTCTGGCGTGCACTACAAAAAAGCCCACGTCAGCATATATCTATCTTTTGTTTGTGAAAAACTCTTTTTGTTTTGGCTATGCAAGGGGCTCGCTTCTAATTAATTCCTGTGATCAGAATAATGCCTATTTTTTTTATTTTAAATTAAAACTAAGTTTTGAAGGAAGAGGTTGTTATAAATCTCTTTATTTTAATGTTTTTTTTTATGATTTTATTATGCACATTTGGTAGTAAGAAATTGATCTTTTTTTCAAAATAAATGCTTTTATCGGTTCTGGTACTTAACCCTCTGAATGGTTACCTTCCTCCTGAAAAGTTATTCTGAAAGCGTTTACTCTTATTTTGAAGTTCGCTTTAAAAATGCAACAGACTTCTTTCCTTTCCCCCTTTTAAAACTTGGGAGGTCGAACGGGGACAATTTTATGACCTAGTTCGGTTCCTTTGTCAAGTAAGAACCAAGAGATCAATCGTTTACAGCTAGCTGTTAAGTTGCCTTGGGCAATCTTGTATGAAAGCTGTAGTGGAAATCGGTGTTTCTTTCTCCTATATGTTCAGTCACAGTAAAATTAAAACAAAATGAAGGGTAAAAAAAAAGGAAAAAATGAAATAAATAGTATGTTAGAAGTTGAAAAATAATTATATTTTCTTCAAACAAAATTTATTTTTCTGTCATTTTTTAAAAATTAAAAAAAAAATATATATTTTTGGTATTGCGATTTGAACCAGAAAAAAGCATCCTGTATTCATTTTTGAATATGAGAGTAAGAAAACGCGCTCACATTCCTGTTTTTTAAAAAAGTAATAAGGTAAAAAGAGCAAAGGCCCTATCTCATTTTTTAAACAAAAAGACAATAAATGGTGCATACGGTGATATACATACGATGATTATATATTTATGAAATAAAACCGATCTTCCTCTATTCAGTTATTTTTTTAATTTAAAATAGCATAAAAAAGGATTTCAATAATTTTAAATTTATTTTAATTAAAATCATATAAAAGATATTTTTATGTTAACTGAATATTTTTCGGAAAAAATCTAAATTTTCCTTCCTAGTGTTCTCCTTTTCGAACTTCTTGTATTAAATAAAAATTCCTTTTCTACATCGGCATTTGTGATGGACATAACACACATTCAGTCAATAATTTTTAATTTTAATGGGGGATATACTTCTTCAAATGCGCACGACAGTACTTCTAACCATTTTCTACTCAAGTTAAATTACTTATCTTTCTGTTTCTTTTATTACAAGGCAAAATGTCACACATCGATAACTACATTTTCACACAATTCAGTCATTACAAATTCTATTGTGAGAAAAGTTCTCCCTAATTAATTTTGTCTTTCACTTAAAACAATTTTGTTCAGTGAAGTTAACCGACAGTTCCACAATGTATTCATACCAAATTTTAAAAACAAATTTAACACTTGGAAATGTATCCTGTATTAAATTTTTCAGTATACACAAATATTTCCTGCTGTAGGGAAGATATAGTATGAGATGTGGGGTGTGCGGTTGTGAAAGAATGTTTTCGTACGCGTGTAGACTATTTTTAAAATTTAAATATCACTGAAGTTGATCATATAACTGCAAATGAGCCTTATTTTAGTGTGTGCTGGTATCAAAGTAAAACACTTTACAATATTAAACAGCCTATGGGTTTATACTCAATATCAAACTATTCGCAAAATGTGGGGCTTACAACTTCTATTCAAATTGTAAAGAAACTGAAATATAAATATATCTTACTGCAGTCAAAAATATTCATAATATGTAAGTATCCTATTCCTCCACTTATTTCAGTACATTTTAAAAACTGTGGCTGAATGCAAATTTTTATATTTATAAACGAGGCATAAAAGCTCACACAGTCGTAAAAATGTCTTTATCATTTTTAAATATACTACTATAAAACGTATATGGATTGTAAGATCAGTTGTAAAATCCTAAAAGCTTTTAGAGGAGCAAAAAACATGTAATTTTGGATTGATCAAATTTTTAATATAATACACAAATATACATGCAATTAAGCAAATACATTTGAAAAATCAAACTTCCTTCTGAAATGAACATAATTGAAAGAAAAATGTTTAATTGCAAATGAGATACATGTTTATCTAAGGGGTATCCCCAAAGTGAGGCAATCCTCAAACTTAAGACTCAAACTCAGTTGCACAACAATCCATGAGGGCCAGGAACTACTGTGCCCATCATAATACACGTGACCATTGGACGCTGAGATGCATGAACAGATGTCCCGCTTTGGTGGTTTGTCTGAAGAGAGACCTTCGGTGTTTAAGACCCGAAGCAAGCTTGGTACTCATTTATCGACCCAATGTAGCGGGGATGAAAGGCAGAGTCGACCTTGCCCAGCCCGTTAATAGAACCCCAGACCTGTGATGTGGAAGCACTATACACTACCACTCGATCCTATTCGGTGAAAAATAAAATTTAATGTTAGAATCTTATATAAATCCCTAATGAATGAGGGAGTCCAAACTTTTTTTTTCATGTTAACTGTTTAGACGGAAATGGTTAAATATGAACATTTCACAAGTTGCATAAATTAAAATTAACCGTTATAGTTAACATAAATTTTTAAGGGTACAAAAGGTGTATTTCGGCGGTACAAAAGGTGTATTTCGGCTGCACGAATTAATTTTAAAAGGAATACGGTTATGAAAAAGTAGTACAAATCTATCTAAAGTAGGGTTGGTTACCTTACATATTGCCAAACACAATGTATTGGAAGCCAATTCCACAATTCGTTGTTATAAAAATGTATGGAAAATTACAAGATTTATTTTTGCATTAGTAATTTATATATATATAGAATTTTTCCTGGGAACTTTAAAAGCTACAGCGACATCCATCAAAACCTCGGTTCTCTCTCTGTTTTTCCAGATCGCCCCTGACTAAGCCGGCTCTGTCATAGTAAGTGAAAATGCCGGATTTTGTTTGTCAAGATCATTTTATAGCAGACTGCATTTTTCATGTATTTTAGATGGTCGTTTTATATTTTCTACATCAATATCTTAATGTCTGAATTTAAAATTACATAAAATTCTTGACATTCGCATCAATGACCATGATAATTTTTATTAGTATATGAATGTGTCATCAAACGATTACATGACTATTATTAACATATTATTTTAACCATTTAATTAATATTAAATATAACATAACGCACACAAATTTTCTGAATTTTAAATAAATATTTTGAAAACTACTTCAGATATACTCTAAAATTTTTCATTCCTACGCTTTAGCTTCTCAGTTTTGCTTCTATGTAAGAATTTATTGTAATTGTATATTCATCAAATTTTTTTAGTATATTTTTTGCTCTTAGCATGCATTTTTCAACTGAATTGTATGAAATCTTCAAAATATATTAAAAGATACCAAAGAAGCTATATAATAAAATTTGAAATTTTTATTATACTCAAACAATTGCTAAAACTTATGGTAAATAATTCTTAACTGCGCGATGCATTTTTTTTTCGAAATTTCAAATGGAATTTCTAACATAAAATTTCTAGCTTTATACGGTCGAGATTTCAAAAAATATCCAGATTTTAATTACTTATTCAGTTAGCCTATAAAAAAAGATAAATGTTGAGGTATTTTGTATAAATAGATATTTTTGAACAATAATTCGAATGTTTTTGAATAGCTCGAATTTAAAATTGATTTTTATGTTTATTTATATGCATAAATGTCTACTGTAAATGTTTCCGTATATTTTTGATTATCATTTATTCAAACATTCCAGTTATAAAAAAAATGTGTGAAAATCTTCATTCATGTTGTCTTTGATGTAAACTGAAGTTCAAGCACTTAAAATTCAAATATAATTCGATGTATTTTAACAATATATAACTAGGCACTGTACTTAAACTTCCCTGAACACTTGGGCTTTGAAATCTAAAAAAAAAAAAAAAAAAAAAAACTAATAAATCTTAATTAGTTCTTTTTTTTCATTATTATTTATATCAAAGTGTAAGAAAATGTTTCAAATGATTTGATGAAGTTTAAATTTATTCATTTTTAGTGGTTGTAAAATTGAAAAGGTTTCAAATTTTAAAGAGTTTGGTGTTTTATTAATTTTTTTCGGTATCTTATAATAAAATAATCATGTTTCAAAAACTGAAAGCTTTGATTAAAATAAGAAAAATGAAGCGAAAGAATATACTTAAAAAAATATAATTTGTCTAACTATATAAAATAGCAGATGCACTGACATGCCCCAACTTGTTACAGTTTCAAATTAATATGAAACCAAAAGGGAATTGTAACATATTTTACTTTTGCATTGGGACTTTCCAAAACTTTTAAAATACGAGGTAACAAACAAAGACTTCCTGGGATCTAAAGAAATCCCCCCGATTTTTTACGATTGCCCCAAAGTCAAAACACGGGGTTTCCTGCGAGCCATAAAACTTCCTATCAGTGTCCTGCTGTGTTGCTTCCACCGTCCCTAATTATCTTTCAAGATGTTAAACCTTTAAAAGGGGGAAAGGATTTTAGAAAAGTGTGGCTAATCTGCTTTTGAAAACGTTACTTGAAGGCAGTAAAACCCGTGCAGTGCATTTTCGAAGCATCTTTACACTGACGGAATTTTCCGTGCTATCCGCTTAGAGGGTTAAAGTAAATAAACTTTCTCTTTCACACTGCATCATTTGGACAAATTTTCAAAATTTGTTTGTGGTTAGTAGTTAATTATAATGCTATAATTTTAATTGAATAGGCAGATATTGCGTTTTTAAGTATAAAAATAATTATAACTACTGTACTGTATTTTTTGGAGTGTGTGAGTGAGTGAATATTAATGTCGCACTGTTCAGCTACACGAGGGCTTTTGGCAACGTATCACGTAATTTTGAACCATGGTCAAGTGACGTGGACAACACCTGAGCTGGCACCCCCTTCTCCTAACTACCACACCACACCAACTTAGAAGGAATATTCTACCAATACTTAGCAGGAATATTCTTTGAAATCCACTCTTCCAAGATATATGGCAGCACGGGTTCTATGATGAGTATTTTAGCGGGAAAGCCGAATAGTTTTGTAGCAGATATTGCGTTTTCAGTGGATTGCAAAGATTATTATTTTTGTCAAGAAAAAATAGTTTATGTCAAAATTTAAGTGGCTTATGTTTTTGTATGTTAGTGAAGATCTTGGAAAATGATTTCACTACTTATTTTAGGTGAACGGTGTATATAATTAATTTTGCAGTGAAATATCTTTAATTAATTTATTAGCTCTAACGGATTAAATTTTCTAAAGTGGAGTATTTTGTTTATGTATATATCCCTTAATTTTAAATGTAGTGATCCAAAAAAATATTGCATGAAAAAGCTGCAGTAAATCATAATGCGGTTGGATAAAGTATTAACATGCATCGCACCCCTACACAGCGGGTCTTACAAAGCTTGAGCTGCGAAAGTAGCTAGGCATTTGCCAACTTGACTCTATCGTTAACATTTTGCTATGTTTTTCATTGAATCGCCATTACAATTTAAGAAACGACGTTGCTTGCGAATATTACAATTTTAACATAAAATAAATAAAACAGAAAGTAATATTAATGTATTACATTTTCAGATAAAAATTATTTACACTACTTTAAGCGTTCATTACGCAAAGCTTTTAACAATGTGTTACTTTTGCTGAGCAGAGATCAGCTTAGGGAGGTATTTTGAAAAATCGATCCTCAAGAGTGTTACGAGGAATTAAAAATAAAAAAAAATCCTTTTTATCTATTAGATCTACATAGTTAAAATTTAATAAAGGTGTTTTTTTTCTTTCTTTTTTTGTTTAGATGAGATATGCAAAAAGCTTTTTTTGTTTAATTTACAATTCACATAAAATTAACTCATTAAAAACTTCTTTTTCCTTGAATCTGTGTTGTTTAATTTTTCAGTTCACCCGTGCGAAGAACGGGTATACCAGCTAGTACTAAAGAATATTTCAAACAAAATTCCAATTTCTGGATTTAAATTCAAAAATTACATTCAGTACATGTTGCATTATTTCAATCTAGTGTTTAAGAGTTATTTCCATAGAGGAAATAGTTTTTGCCTTTAATTTACATTTCTTGTTAATAGAGTTTAGCTATTGTTGAATACAATTACAAATTACAGAATATACATTGAAAGTCAGATGTCACAAACGCTTCCGTTATAGATTTTAATGAGTTCTGAATGTAAAATGATGAGCATAATGAGTTCTGAATGTTAAATTATAGCAAACTAACTCATTTAAAATTTCAAGTGATTTCATATTTTATGATAAAAAATGTGATTCCCAGGTAAAAGTTTATAAAACAAATTTTGGGAATATGTTATTAGAATTCATGAAAATTCCACAGTATCTTTTAACATTAAGTTCATGTTACATAATAGTCAGTAAATAGTCAAGTGCATTTTAAAATCCAGATTTGTTAAAAAAGAAACATTCAGTTAATCAAATGAAAGAACTTAAATAATAAAACAAATCTGAAATATTTATCTGGTAACCATTGACAAAAAAAAAACTGTTCCATATCATAACACATACAGTAACCGACATAATTGAAAATTGCATAATTTGACAGGTGAAATGCGCAGTTAAAGTGAATATGCCAAGGTTTTGAAAATAAATTTGAGAAAATAATGACAATTTAATATGGCGCAAAACTCAACTAGATACATTCATTTAAATGTGAAAAAAATTTCATCTAATTATTTTTTTGAATATCAACTACTACTCATAAAGAAAAAGAGAGAATTAGAATAAAAATAAACTACTAAAAAAGTGAATTCACGAATTTTCAATACAATGATTAAATATATATCTTAAAATTATACTTAAAAAAGATTAAACTACCTATATATATATATATATATATATATATATATATATATATATATATATATATATATATATATATATATATATATATATATATATAATATAAACACATAATTGCTTAGTATAGTTAAATTTTGAGGTATAAGTTTTTTTTCCAAATCTGAGCTAGTAAAATAAAAAAATTTCTAAGATTTCATAGAAGAAATATTTGGAAACCACTTTCACAAATAAATAGGCAGTAAGAAATATTTTTATATAATTTTTTTTTCTGCTTAAGAAGACATCTATAGATCTAATATAATACAAACAATACTGTCGAGCAGTTTCAATTTACTAAAATTTTTCATTATTAATATAACAGTTTTGACTGTTTTAATAATCCAGGGATGTCACGTCTCATTCAATTTCAATTACCAAGACTTAACTATATATACACTGAAGTATCAAAGGTCTCAGGATACCTCCTAATATCATGTGTGATCTTTCATGACTTCATGAAAAGCAGCAATTTAATGTTGAATTGACTTAACAAGCTGTCAGAAATTCCTTGAAGAAATATTAAGCAAACTATCTCTATAGCAGCCTATAGTTGCAAAAACATTGTAGGAGCAAAATTTTGTGCATAAACTAAATGTTTGATAATTTTCAAACATGTTGAATGAGATTCATATCTGGCAATTTAGGTGGCTAAATAATTTGTGGAATTGTCCTAAACGTTCCTCAAACCAACCAGGAATGATTCTGAAAAGGTGATATGATGCATTATCATTCTGGAAAATTTCTTCATTAAGTACATGAATTTTTCCTCCTTTGAATAGAAGTCTCAATCAAAACAGTCAAAAAGTGAAAAGATTATAATCACTTGTTCATGGCAAATGGAAAATGTTTAAAAGAAACTTTTCCTAAAGTACATCCTTTCTGAGACAAGCAAATCCATGTGAAAAAGATGTGACTCTTACTTTAACTTTAAAAAAGCTCAAAAAATTCTTGGCTTATACATGAAAATATATGGTATGCATAAATTTGGAATTTTTTAAATGAATAGCATGAATATCAAGTTACTGGGTTTTTTTTTAAACTTACATTTTATGAAATGGTTAAAGAATAGTGACACTGATAAAATTCCAGTTTTTGAAAGAAAAAAATTAAATATGGCCAGATAAAAACAGTAATCCATTTTAAAATAAAATTTGGTTCAAATTTTATAAATAAATATAATTTTAGACAATAGCTTTTATGTATAAAACAACTCACACGAATTTTGATGAGAACACCATTTACGAATCGTCTGTTATCATTTGTGTTGAGGACAAATACTCCATATCCTAATGCCATAGCACGCTTAATAAATGGTATCTGTGTTCCACTATTCAATGAATCATTGATGATTAACCTAAAAATAATTTTATAAAAAATATAAAGACATGACAGTATAAATATCTTTATATATAATAAAATAACTTACATTGAAATTGTAATTTATTCATAAAAAATATAGTGATACAGAAAAATCCCAAAGAAAAAATTTAAACATTTTGCTTCCAATTATACAATCAGTTTCAAAAGGAAAAGAAATTTTCGAGGAAATGTAACAAAAATCAAGAACAATAAATTATTAAAAATTTTAAAAAATTAAATAATTTTGTATCTATTTTAATATTTGAAAGATGGTTCATTTTGGCTAAGAAACATTTTGCCATACAACCAGTATGGTGGTTATGACATTCGGCGTGTGATCGAGAAGGCTCAAGTTCAAATCCCGAATAAGGCATACATGTATCTTCAGGAAAAGAAGTTGGACTTTCATCTGGAATAGATTCCCGTCTCAAATGGAAAGCAGCGCACACTTTTGTTTTATGCTAGGATCATCATTTGTAGTAAAGTCTATATTCTTCTGTGATTCTATTGTACGTTTCTGTTCATCTATCTCTTATCTTTTGTATGTATTTCAGGATGAAATGCACGACAACAAGAAAGATTTAAAATTTTTGAAGATACAAGATAAAAAGCAACATTGAATTCGTATACATTAAGTAAACAATAATTTCAAAATAAAAAGAATTTTGAAGCCATTTTCTTTCAACATAAAATGTTTTTACATAAAGTTATAAGATTGGTACTTTCCAATGCCAATTTGGCTAAGGCAAACATCAGAAAACAGGATAATAGTTAAACACACCATCTTTGAAAATAATTATGTTGTGAAAAATATAATTAACTTAATACTAAATTAAAAACATAATAATATTGAAACAAACATTAAAACAATTCTTCCTTTACCATTTTCTAAAAAGAGAAAAGTAAAGGGAGAGAAGATTCAACAAACATCAGGTAAAAAGCTTTTACTCGAATCATAAAATATATACATATTTTACAAATGAATTTTTATTAATGAAAATACTTAAAATCAATAGAGAAATTATTTTATTCAGTAAAATAATTATTGTAGTACATTACAATTACAAAAGCAGACAATAAAAAGGAGACTAGAGACAAAAATAAAATAAGAATGCAGTGGAAAATACATAAATTTAATTCCCAGCAAATAAAATTTTTTTCGTAAAAAATATTTGTTTATATAAATTTAGATATGTAGATCATGTGTAGTACATGTACAAAAACAGTGACACTTTCCACTCATTTCTTGGGAACAATAAAGAAAACAAAATGTAATTAATAAACATAAGACTATGTACTAAACTAAACAGAATGGTTAAAGACACCATTATATATGTAAATTAAGGAAGCAGTCTTTTAGTGATTTTAAAAGCATTAAATATAAAGAGCTTAAGAGCATTCAGAGTACTAATATATATAAAGGTATTTAGAAAAGTTGATACAATGATACTAGTACTCTAACTGAATATGCATTAAAGTGAAGAATTGATCAAGTAATTTGGTATAGCTCTAAACATTCTAAAGAAAAGTTAACAAATCAAATGAGATTTAAATTCGGGCTCTTAAGTTTGGACATTTGTGAAATTTTTTAAAGAAATAAGTATCTCCCATTTCAACAAATTAACAAGTCCTGTAACTGCAGTTATATTGTTGTTGTTGCTAATGCCACTTGTCTGACGTAGTCAGATTGAGGCCGACGAAATTCATCATGGCAAGGGGCTAGATGTATGCCTGTCATTGGCTGTAGGCTTGAACACCATACAGGAGACAGTACGATTTAACTCTGTTTCACCCCAATTTTGAGGGAGAACATCCTGGGGGAGGGTCAGGGTCTCCTACCTCTCATTGCCTGCAACCTCATGAGAGGACTTGCGGCTCGACGGCTGTTTAGAGTACCCCCCTGCTGCGAAGGTACTATACATTTACAAACATCCATGTCTTCACCGGAATTTGAACCCAGGCCCTATGGCACAGCAGTCTATACTAGCGACTATACTGGATAGGCGACACTGCAATATTAACCTTTTTTTAAAATACCGTTATGGACAATAAAACTTTAATATGGAATGTAAACCCAAGAATGCATATGCAGTAAATATCTTTGAATTATATATCAAAGAAGGAAAAGGGAATAAATACTTAATGGAACTAAAAGCAATTTTAAAAAAAAAGCTCAAAATAAAAGTATTGCTTAGTTACAAAATGTAAATAAGAAATAAAAACCAAGATTTCACACATACACGCGCACACGCACACACATATATATATATTTCAAAAAGCACATGTGGAAGAAGTTGTTTGTATATTTTTAAATATCCTTGTTATTTTTACAAGTAATTTAATTTTTTAAATATATAATAATATATTAACAATAAATATATTATAAAATAAATTATAAGAATATAATAAACAAATTCTTTTAAGGTTCTTATTGGATTAGACTGATCAAATCTTACTAAATTAAACATTAAATCTTAAATCAAGACTTAATATTCTTACAGGATTAGAATGATATTTGATGAAAGTTTACTTCTAAAAATTTATGTCAAAGTGTTAAAGTTTTTCACAGAATGCCAAGTAATTCAGCCTATTATTAAAGAGTAATAAAGAACTTGTAATTAGTAAAATATTTCATAAACAATTGCAAGAAATTCAAAACTGAGAACTTTTTTAAAGTTCCAATAATTAACAAAAGACATTATTAACAAAATAACATATAAATAATACTTCAACATCTTTACAAATATTTATCTACAGCCTTGTACCTAAATTATTTCATACGTGTAACAAAAAATTGAACTGAGTTAATTTAGATATTTAGCACACATGCACAAATATTACTTTTTTAAAAAATAAAATTCTCAAAAAGGGTTTTTAAGAGTACACTTTCACTCCAAACCAAACAAATCATTTTACTTTCCAAAATTGCACATAGAATACAAAAAAATCTGCGCAAAGTAAAGTTAAATAAAAATTAAAATCAGATACACAGACATTCTTTAACAAATAGTGGTTTTTAATTGAGACATAACTTTTAATTTTCTATCCTTCCAAGACAAAAATTAAAATTATATTTTCAGCCTAAAGGTCACAAGAATAAGAATGATAAAAGGAACTCCAAATAAATTAGCTCTGCTTGCTTTCCAATATCTAAGAAGCAGTACTTTTTCCAATCACAAAGTAGGATTTATGGCAATTAAGGGAAGCTAATCTTTTTCCATTGTAAAAAGCTCAAGTTTTTGGTAATCATTGAAAAATGAATACAGCATTTATAAAATAAATTGATTAAAACATTATAAATACAATTATTTTCATCTTTAATCATGTTACATTATTAATATTTGCAAGAAAATAAATGAAGAATTTCATTTTTGTTCTTAAAACTTGGTACCAACTGATAAGAAAGTAATATAAAGAAAATAAGAATTTATCTATTGGTGAATAAAACATTTTTGTTAAGAAATTGCATGAATTAACACAGACTACATTACAGCCTCAATAAAATCTAAAATAAAATTACTTTTATAAGAGGGTCATATTTTTTTCAAATATAATTTTTATGTAGTGATGCGACGCTAATGATAACTTATTTAATTAATTTTATTTCTTTAACCAAAAATACTAATTTCTTAACTTTCCAGGTTCTTAAGTTAACATCGCATCATGACTTAAGTTAAAATTAGTTAAGTTCTATTGACAAATTAACATTACACTAAATGAATAGTCCGATTGTATAGTGGTAACAATTAATTTTATTGAATAACATATTTAAGTAACTATAAATTTACTTCACAACAAGATTAAAATTTAACTTAGCTTTGAGAGAGAGATGAGGTGGGAAAGAGTAGGGACATGGTTGCCGCCTGGAGTCTAGATTCTCAAGGTCTGGGATCTGTTCAGTCTGTCTCAGTGTGTCCAAATCGTGGGTGCATCCCCTTTTTGTTCAACGACTCTTCACTTCAATATTCTAGAGCGGACTATTTGCCTTGTCCACTTAATTACCTCTGATTGGTCCGGAACCAGCGCAGAGTTACCGCACAAAGTTCGTTGCCTTTTTGAGAAGCGCGGGAAAATCCGATGACGCACCCCAATATTTATGAGTGCAATGATCCCCCAGGCGTGGGAATGCTGGCATTCCCTCTCTGAGGAATTCAACCCCTCAGTGATGGGAAAAGAGAAACGAATTCCACCAAACTGAGTTCGAATTTTTTGAAGTTCTGTTAAATATTCCTGAATGATCAGCGCCTCCCATCAGTAGTTAAGACTTGATTCAATTTTAGAATCACGGAACCAGTTTGAAATTTTA
Organism: Trichonephila clavipes; assembly: GCA_019973935.1. Lineage (NCBI taxonomy): Eukaryota > Metazoa > Arthropoda > Arachnida > Araneae > Nephilidae > Trichonephila > Trichonephila clavipes. The sequence goes on along the minus strand of BMAU01000465.1, from coordinate 1,725,029 downwards.
TTATTACTTTAATATGTGTTATTACGATACTTAAAACTGGCTTTTTTTTTTGTACAATTGAAAATCTACACTATTAAAATTCGTAGGTAAACAAATGTATCTATCTATCTTTGTTTGTATGTACATCTATTTTCTCACCAACTGCGCGACGCAGAAACTCGCTGAAGGTACCAAAAGAAAGAGAATGATCAGAGGAATCAGTTTCTACCATTTACATTTCAATATTGCAATTAGTTAATAAGATATTAATTAAAAGCCTTAAAACGCATAATTGGTTTAACCCTGTTGGCTTTTTATTCCGCCGAGCAATGTTACTATTTCAGGAGAGTAAAGTTCTGACTCCCCCCCATTTTTAAAAAAAAACCATCCAATTTTTACTATCCAACTCAAACAAAAAATAATTACAAAATTGCGAAGATCATTTTCTTTCACCATGATACAGTATAAGTTTTATTACAAAATATTAATAATTTTTATTTTTTTATGATTTTTTCAAAAATGAGTCAAAATTGATATGTTTCTATGAAAATGATTTCTTAATTGTTCCACTTGAATTTAATGAAATGATATTCTGCACTAAAAGAGCTCATCTTTTATCTTTTAGACTCAGTCATTTAAAAAATAAAATGTCAAAAACTTTTTTTTTTACGATTTTTCAAAAAATACTAAAAATTTTAATTAAATATTTAATAACTTCGTTATTTATAAAAATAATTTCACGAAACTTTTTCGGTGTGAAGAACAATATTATCCCTAATCTGTACAAAGATTGAAAAAATTTCTTAAAAATTATGGGTTTTTTTACCCTCTTTGCGAGAGTTAATCACACACACAACGTAGTATTTTTTTTTTTATTTTTGTTTTAAAATTACCGTAGTTTGCAATCGATATGTGAAGTTTTAAGGCTTTAACTTAAAAATGAAGCCCTAAAAAAATTTAAACTTTAACAAAGAACGCAATTTTTCAATAGCCAAGGGATTGGCGGCAAAAACCAGTTAGGTGCCGAATGACTATCTTTTTCCATGTGCACTTTATGTTTGATGAAAGGTTACACTAGAAAAGAAGATGCCTATAAATAATGAAAATCACCAAATTTGACAAGAAGAAATGCCAGTGAAAAATTTATTTTTCTTTCATTTTCTGTACAAGTCTTAATTCAAAAAATTCATTTTAAACATATGTTTATATAACAAAAATTTCTCTAATATTTGTGAAAAACTTAAATCACTTTTATTCCATTAACATTATTTTAAATAAGTTTATTTGCAATACATTTAAATGTATTGCTTTAAATTAATATATTTTTTAATAAAGCAGCATTGTTTTGTGTAAATCATTAATCAAAATTTTCCAATCGTTATGTATTGATTTTTTATGCTTTTAATGCATAAACCGTCTGAATTAAAAAAGTTCATTCTTTGCTCTTTTAAAATCAGTGATTTAAAGAATTAAACACCAAAAACTTTTTTTTTACACGTTTTTAAAAAATGCTCACAATTGAATATCTCTTCCTTTTATTTTAAAGAACTTTTCACTCTTCTACCCTGAACTTCGTGGCCTGTTCAGCATAGTGATTGATTTCTACCGATTTTACCCAGGTTCAAAACAACATCAGTGCTCAATTTTTATGATTTTTTAAAAAATACTCAAAGTTTTATTTACTTTGCCAGCAATTTTTTAATTGGAACGATAATTTATTTCGCCACAATACGGTTTTTTTTTTTTTTTTTTTGTATATGTTATACAAAATAATTTATGATTTTTTTCTAAAATGAATCAATATCGATGCGTTTAGATGAAAATGATTTTTAAAAAACTCATACTTTGATCTTTTAGAGTTAGTGATTTAATAAATAAAATACCGAAAACTTTTTTTTACGAATTTTTAACAAATACTCAAACTTTAATTATTCAATAACTTCTTATCAAATTCAAATTTTTAATAACTTTTTCATTTATAAAGCTAATTGCACGAAATTTTTTCACGTGTATCGAACATTTAAAAAAAATGCTCACAATTTTAATTAAACATTTAAAATAGTTATGAAATTTTGTAATTACAAAAAGTTCTACTTTATTGTCTTTTTTCAGCATACAACTATTTTTAAAAAGGTACATTTTTTTCTGGGGGCTAAAAAGTTGCAAATTGAGTGAGTTAATATTAAAGTTGCACTGTTCACCTACTCGAGAGCTTTTGGCAATGGACTTTGAAATTTTGAACCATGGTCGTGACTAGGATGAAACCAGAGCTGGCACCCATCTCTCCTAACTACCACACCACATCAACACTAAGATGCTCATACTTTTAATTTAACATTTAAAATATAGTTGTGGAATTTTGTAACTACAAAAATTTCTTTTTGTCTTTTTTCAACGTACAACTATTTTTTAAAAAAGAACATTTTTGTTTTCGGGGCTAAAAAATTGCAAAGTGAGTGAGTGAATATTAAAGTTGCACTGTTCACTTACTTGAGAGCTTTTGGCAACGAACTTCAAAATTTTGTACCATGGTCAATTGACGAGGATGAGACCTGAGCTGGCACCCATCTCTCCTAACTACCATACAATACCAAAGCGAAAACATTTAAGCTCTTGACAGATTCAACATGCATCGCTCCTCTTAACAGCAGGTCTTCAGCAGTAGCCAAAATTTTAAAAGGGCCATAATAATTAATTGTGGGAAAGTACCTTGAGAATTTTGTAATGACGTTAATATAGCAATCACACACACACTCCAGGAAGTGTTGATAGTGAGAGGGGAAGGGGAATTTCCATGACAATATGTTATGCATTCAAAAATGTTCATGTAACGCCGGAGGGGGAGGGAGAATAAACCTGAAAGAAAGAAGCGAAAAAATTTCGAAACAGGGAATTTTAAGTTACACACTCGGTAAAAGCCCGAGCAATGCCTGGCTAAGTGGAAGGGGAAAGAAAACAAAGTAATTTTCAAAATGAATATTGGAAGTGCTGATTTATAAAAGTAGAGAAAGCTCGTGCAACATCAGGCCATGCAGTTAGTAAAATGATAAAAAGTGCAATATTGATTACAAGTTTAATTCATGTGTAGATTTGATTATCTTTTTTAATGGATGTTATAATGATGAAATATTTTGTAATTATTCAAAACATTAACACATCACTCAATAAATTCCAGGCCTAACATATAGATGGTGCAACTGTCTAACTTTTATAAATCTAAACTAGTAGTACTAACTTTCAAACAACATATGTTAAAAAATTTTGTGATAATATCTTCTTTAGTTTAAAAGTTACAATGGTTTTAGTGAAGCTACTTTTATTTGTTTAGAAACCATGGATGAAAAAGAATTTCGTGTGTTAATTAAACATTGCTTGATGGGGAAAAACATTGTTCAAGCAAAACAATAGCCCGGATAAAACTTGATAAGTGTTATCCGGGCTGAATGTATCACTCTTGAAGGGGAGTATCTTGATAAATAAACAATTTTGTGCATAAAAGTTGTTGTTTTATGCCTGGGACATATTGAGTGATGTTATACCATAATCTTTACATTTAATAAATTATTACAGTATTTTAAAAATATTTATCTTTTTAAAACAATTAAGAATAGTAAATTTCTTTTAAATTTTCTAATTTTTTTAACTGAAACTTTTATTTTTGAACCTGAACATTGCCCAACTATATCAGTTAGTAAGGAATAGATCTCGTAAAATAAAAAAAAGTACATATATACATTTACTCAAACAAAGACTAAAGTGTATCCAAAACAAATAAACATAATATAATACTCCAAATAAATAATAGTGTATAGTAAATATATCAATTCAAAACTTTTGAAACTTCAAAATTAAAAAAAAATCTTAATAAAATACCTTCTAGACCACTGTCCAGCTCTAACAACACCATTTCCGTGAATCAAAATAACTATTTTTTCATTTCTAAAAGCATCTTCACTGTGATAAATAAATGTTGATGGTTCTTCTGTTGCTACATCTAGCTACAAGGAAACATGATAAACAAAATATATAAGACCAGTTATTTAGAAAAAATATTAAATTCAAATTATTACTGTTTTTTAATTTTATAATTTAAGAGTAGAGTTTAACCCCTTAACTGCTGTAAGTATATACATAAACCTCATGCAGTCAGTGAATTAACTGCCCCAGGCATATACATGCACCTTTCTGACTAATGAACCTTTGCATTGCATTACAATCAGTAAAACTATTCTGAAAGCTATGAAATGCAATACAATGATCTTGATAACGTTTGTGAAGGAATTATTCTTTTAAATGACTTTTCCTTTTCTCTAATACACCACATACTTATGTACACTATGTGAATAATGATGGAATGGTAGAAAGTGAATTGTGCAACTTTTTTTGGCAATTAAGGGATAAATATGTATAAATTATAGTAGAACAGTAGTGAACTACTATAAAAACCAATAACTAAATACTTAAAACATTAATTGATGTTTTGGTTATAAAAAATAATTTTAAATTTGATAGCCTCTGTTGTAAATTAAATGTAAAATGAATAGATGGGCACTGCAAGTCATCTGAGAGTTAAAAGATTTTTTGTAGCTTGTAGAATCTGTTTTGTAATGTTCTTTGTGCCCCGTTTGTCTTCTATATTGTCTAAGGTAATACATCAAACTGTATAAATGATGGACTAAATTATTGGAATAACATAAAAATAGAATGGATTTAATCGTCTAACTGACAACCGTATTAAGGATTTAAGAATTATAACAAATTCTGATGATTTTTTGTTTTTTGCTTAACAGTCAAAATGCCAAGGATAAGTAAATGCACATTTACATTTGAAATTAAATATCTTATGTGATAATTTTTAAAATAAACTGAATGCTAAACAAAATTTAACAACAGAAAGTTTTTTTTCTTCACATCAGACAAAAAGGTATACAATATAATCAATATTGTAAAGCATTTAAATTTAAACAAGGTTATAATTTTAAACATAATTCTTGATGAATTACATCAAAAGTTTATGAATTATAGCATAATGTCATTTTTGTAGAAGCATTAATGTGTTAGCATAAAAAAAATCATCTACCTAATGACAGTGAATTTAAATAATTCAATATCCAAAGATGCTAAGAAATACAAACTTACAGGCAATGTCATTTTAATCAAGTTACACTCTGTTTCCAACAAATGATAAACATGCTGAGTAATAATCTGAAAAAGATAGAATTATTGAACACAACTGATGTAAACAAAATATTCATCAACAGACAAAGAAAAAAATATGCATTAATATTAATAACAAAAGAATAAGTACTGTAAAAAATTTCTTATTTCCATTTTTGTTATTATCACTGACCTACCACAAATGCTCATGACCTCTGATGGTAAATATATTATATTCCTTTCAAAGAAAATTTCAATGTAACATTAGTAAAATCTATCTTGATTGAAAAAAATTTCATATGTTAAGTGATCACAAAAAGATATATTACAAAAGAAATCTTACTCAGAATGGTTATTAGAATATAGGCACTCTTTTGCAAGAGAGAGAAAGAACACCATGAAGAAAGTGACTGTTTTCATTGAAATTTAAATCTTACAAAGCTCAAAAACGGATAAGATTATGAATAATAATTCAAAGCTGTAGAACTCATCAATGGTTAGCACACAAGTGTATATTTTAATATTAAAACCAGAAAATGATGATCCTGGCAGTAATTCACACTTGTATACATTAAAATAAGGAATGACAAATTCCTAATCTTATCTTGTAAAACATTTAAACAGACATTTATCAATTGCTGCACCAGACTGCAGCATTTTAGGATGCCCAAGAGTCTGGTTAAGTGCATGGGGCCTTGCAATATCTTTCTAGAAAATTGCCCCAGAATAACATGCAGTAAATGTTAATACAATAAATCACAAGATGTCATTAGTATATCACTGAGTAGTTAAAAATTCTACTGGAGTTACATAGGTATTGGGAGAAGATGGACTGCTTTCTGAAATATTTTGCAGTATTGACTTTTTATCAGAAAATCTGATCTTCAATTGCATTGAGAATAAAACTGTTGCATGAAACAGAAAGACAGTATTTTTTTTGTGCTATGTTATTTTAAAAATGTAAAAAAGAATTGGCTTTGTATCTACACTATTAAAATTTGTAGGTAAACAATCTATGTATATATCCCAATTTTCTCAAGAACCACAAGACGCAGAAACTAGCAGAAGGTATCAAAATTTAGGGAATGATCCACGGAATCCGTTTTGACCATTTATATTTGGATATTAAAATTAGTTAAAAAGATATTAATTAAAAACATTAAAAAACTGGTTTTTGGCGCCAGTTTTTATTTGTTTGCATTGTTGTAAGAATGTTATTGTTACAACAATGACAAAAATTGACGTCGAAAATCGATTTTCAGCCAAACTGGCCAAACCAGGTCTTCATTGTTACAACAATGCATACAAATTGTACCTTTTATCGTTTTTAATTAATATCTTTTCAAATAATTGTAATTTAAGAAATTAAATGGTCAAAATGGATTCCTCGGATCATTTCCCATCTTTCGGTATCTTCGGCGTGTTTTTGCGTTTACCGTTTCTTGCGAAGATAGCCTTATATAAAGAGATACGTTTGAATTTAGGAACACTTATCCAAAAATAAGCAGTCGTTTCAATGGCTAACTGAAAATTTTTTTTGATTCATTATTTAACAAAAAGGGGTATAAATTAATATTTTTTAAAAAAATTAAAGCTGTATTGTTTTTTATTATTCATTACAAAATTAATTATCTAATAAGAAATTCATAGATTCTTTGTTTTCTTGTGAATAAAACTGGATTAGCTTTGTAAATTATTAATCGAAAATAGAAATTTGAAAAAAAAAGGTCTTATCCCAGGGAAAAAAGAGTTTTATACTTGAAAAAGCCATGCACAACGCTGGGCAGAACAAAGGGCAAAAAAAAAAAAAAAAAAAAAAAAAAAAAATTGGAAAAAGCAAACTCTGACAAGAAAAGCCTGTCTGAAAAAAGAAAAGTGGAAGAAATTTCGGACAAGGGAATTTAAATGACAAAAATATAGAAATTACTCACATCGCGCATGACACATACCTAGAACTGCTGGCGTCCACAGAGAAAGGGAAAATTTCCACGGGGGTAAGGGTATACCCCCGAAAAAAGCCCATGCAATGCCGGGTTAAATGGAACGAAAACAGAACTATATGACAGGGTAAAGAGGTGGAAGGAAGTTCGAAAAAGAGAATTTTAATGACACTAATACAGAAATCACGCTGACACTGAGAGAGACAGGGAAATTTTCAGAAGGTGAAAAGCTGAACACTTGAAGAAGCCCATGCAATGCAGCTAGTATATATTAATTTTATTAACATAGATAGTATAAACCAATAGAATATAAAAAATAGATACAAAAAATTGTAACTAATCAAACTACTTAAATAACATTAACAAAAACAGATACAGATCACAAAATTATCATTTCTAGCATAAAAATGACAGTTTGATGCTTAAAAGGATGACATTTTAAGTTGGTTATAAATATTCCATAACTGCAAACTGTAAAGCATAAATGATGTGACTAACCCCACAAAGAAAATATTCACTTTCTAATTTTCATTTGGAATAAGTTAGTTGATCAGGACTTAATTATAATATACTAAATACAAAAATGTAAAATTTCAGTAAAAAATTTATTTGAAAGTTTTATCTTCTGGTTTTCTTGAAAAAATTAACATAAACACAAAACTGTAATGATATTTTGAATTATTTTGATTCTTAAAAAAATGTGTCGATTATGTATACATTTCAAGTACAATAAAATCCAGTAACAAAATCCTGAAAAATTTGAACTAAGTGACAAAAAACTAACTTTTAAGGTCAGCAACATTCTTATTATCTCAAATAAACATTTTTAAATAACCCATTACATGAAAACTTAAACATTTTTTGACTCATGGAATTGATTGATTGAATATTAACGTCGCACTGTTCAGCTACACGAGGGCTTTTGGCGACGGACCACGTAATTTTTTGACTCATGGAAATAAATAATAATATTGAAAATGAATAGAGAAAACTCACTTCTCCAAAAGCTTCATATCGCTTTTGATTGTAAATATGATCACCCTTTTTTAGATTGAACTCAAAAGGCTCTCCAGTAATTATGTGACGTAATTGTCCAACTGAATAATAAACAGATAATTATAAACACACTAATGCATGAGTAAAAATTTTTTTCAAACAATAAAAATACATATTTTTTACATGCTTCATTTTATGAACAAATTTTATTAAGAAACATTAAAGTATCTTTATCAGTTATATTAATAACAAACTATTATTTTTATTTAGCAAATTTGGTCAAATTAATTAACAGTTTATTTTCTGATAACTGAGTACAAGCCATTATATTTAATAATTTTATAGTTTTAGACAAATTTGAATTTTTAAAATGAAAGCCACAATATTGCTCTGAAGTAAAATACACCATCTAATTTTAAAAGGAAATTATAGTTCAGAATCTTATGACTACAGTAATACCAAATACCCAGGTCCCAGCCCCACTTTGTTTTTTTACAAATTTAAATGAATTTGACAACAGAAAATTGATGAAAGAAGTTTTTCTTTTTTCATGCATATCTTCAATATTCAGAATTCTCCAAATAAAATTCCAGAATTTACAGTTACATTCTCAACATTAAGGAATATAATGCAGGTCCCAATGTTACATTTCTCTTTTTACATATTATTAATTTTAAAATATTTTAATATTAAATGGAAACACAGCTGAATGAATAAAAATAAAACAAGATTTATGCTAGTAAAAGACAACTATTAGTTTCTTTTTATCTCCTAATTTTTTTCCCATGAAATTAAAAATGTTTTCAATAACTTATGAACACTTAATGTTACTACAGACACAATGATTTTTATTACTGTTACCTTTATGCATTTTTCATACATACATTTTGATAAATGATGATTAAAATTAATTTCTTTAAACATTAAAGTATTACATAAATAATCTTTGCACTTTTAATTTGCATACTTCTGCAATAGAAATGGATATTGTAAATTTTAGTTAAAATGCCATAAGAACAATTATTACTCACACTCATTGAATCTATATCCAAAACCTTCAAAAGAATCTGGAAAATCCTCTTGCTTTATTTGAGTGGAAGTATCATCTTCAGTTAGTATAATATTATCTTGAGCAACTGTAATTTCAATTTAACATTCAAACAGAGAATATTAAATAAAAACGGACTAAAAATAATATGTTAATACATATATCAGTGATATATATCTATCTACAGAATCCATAAAAAAAAAAAAAAAAAAAAAAAAAAAATCACTTTATCCCACAAAAACTTTGAAATGTTTTTTTTTTAAATCGCAGAGTTTGACTCCTACAATTCAATAAATAGTCCTACAAAATTTCTTCATTCTTCTTGTCAAGTCTCAAGTGCAATAGCAATCTAAGCCTTGTACTATTTATTACCCCAAATAATGCATAGATTGAATTTATATAAAAGTATGCATCACACACACACACAACACTGATGTGATGACCATACTTTGTAAGGAAAGAAAATCATAGAATGAAAATATTAAATTGCAAAGAAATAAATTCAATGATCAACTTGGATTGATTGATTGTTCCTTAATTTCATACTAGAACTATTAGTGATGGACCTCAAAACTTTGAAAATCTTATGACTACAAAAGTTATTACAATACTCAAGTTAACACTCATTCTCAAAACTTCCACATTGTGCCAATGTGAGGACTTCAAGCCTCGGCTGATTTAAAATACATCAACCACTCATTCTTGACTTACAATGGATCTTTAAGTGGTATTAAAACTTGAAACCCTGAATTCACAAAAATAACAGCAGCAGCGAGCTTGCAACCATAACCACTCTGCAAATGTGGTTGCTTGATGAGTTTAAAATTAAGTATTTAGAGATTAAGAAATAGAGAATTATGGATGTCTGTGTATAAACTAGTTAAAGTTTTAGATCAGATATTTTAAAGTATTTGTGTGTGTGTGTGTGTGAGGAGAATATTGTTAACATCAAGTAATTATTTGAAATTTTTTTCAACAAATTGAAAACTAACATTTTTGACAAAAGGTACCATCATGCTCAGCATAGTATATGAACCTATATGTTTTACATATTGTGCAAATTACTAAATTTTGAGGAGTTTTGAAGATTTTAGATGTTACAGTATAGCTACACTGAAATTATGTTATTTCTTGAAATATTGTATATATATGTGAGTGTTTGTTATACAAAGTAGGTACCAACGGTTTTACATTAGCTTGAACTGTGCTCTAAGAACAAAAAATATATTTTATTTCAACTTTGAAGAATCTATAATGGTTAAGAGATAATAGACATAAGTTTAAATAATAATACGTAGGCTGTGTTCAATAAGTAATAAGACTAATTTTACTGCCACAAAACCACTCATTGGAATGTTAATTTTTGTGGCATAAGAAAAGTTTGTTGTCTGTATTAACAAAAACTACCGATAGATAGCATGTACAGACTCGTATTCTTGAGTATCCTATGATAGAACTGAAGCGTGTTTGTGGGTGCCTACGAGATGCGCTCAGTTGTTGAAATGGAAGCAAAAATCAGCATCGGAGACCTTTGATATGATACGATATGATTCAAGACTGGAACAAGAAGGCAACAACATCTTAAAATGCTTTATCACAGTAGACAAAGCTTGGTTGTATTACTATGATCCAACCATAAAACAACAAAGCAGTGAATGGAAACACTCATCTTCAACAACTGTCAAGAAAGCAACAACTGTGAAATCAGCTGGTAAAGCTAAGACCATAATTTTTTTATTATGAAGGAATTGTGTAACAACATGCTGTCAAACCCAGTACTACTGTAAATGACTTGTACTACACGAATGTCCTGCAAACAATGGTACAGAACGTTAAAAGGAAACGTCCATTGCTTCGCAATGGCTTCCTATTGCACCATGACAATGCCCGACCACATACTGCTTGTAACATACTGTATGTTTCGCAGCAGAACAAAGTAGAGATTTTACCACACTCTCCATGCAGTCCTGATCTCAATCCATGCAATTTCTGGCTGTTTCTTCAACTTATGAAACCATTATGAGACAAATGTTTTGCAAGCAACAAATCATGTGTAAAGGCTGCACAGGCAGTTTTGAAACAGCTCTCACAAAACAGATTTTTACATGTTTTTAAGAAGTGGACAGAACTTTGGGATAAATGCAGTATGTGCCATGGAAATTATTTTGAAAAAAACCATGTATAAATGATGACGATTAAAGGTATTCTGTTTTTTTTTAATATAATTTTAGTCTTATTATTTATTGAACAGCCCTTGTATTTTGATCAATACATAGTCAAAGGTCTTTTGAGTATCCAGAAAGTTGAGACACTTATTGATTTCTTTTTCAGGAGGATTAAGTTGGTCTTTTCTGTAATTCTCAAAATTTGATCAGTAGGAGAAAGTTCTTTTAGAATTGTTTTGGAACTTGAGAATATCATTTATAGTTTAAAACAGATTATATATGTTAAAACTTTGCTGAACAAAAGAAAAAGAAACAACATTCTGTTCTTATCAGCTTTCAGAGTAATAGAGTCAACTTAGATAGTGGAACAGTGACCACAATCTTTCAAGAGCTAGGAAAGTAGTGAAAAAGAGCAGTGTCTTTGATAATAATTAGGACACACAAAATGATGTGTTTTTCAGCATTTCTATTGTGATTCTTTTTTCAAGAGATCACCATTTTTTTAAATCTTGATTTAATTAAGATATTGTAGAACTTCAAAAGGAAAAACTGCTTTGAAATAAAGAAATGTTTCGTAAAAAGATTAAAAATTTTTAAGGGCTTTATATTTTTTTTTATCAGTTTCATTATTAAATTTTGAATTTCTTAATGCAGAAAAGTGTTTTTATTTATTTCAAGTGAGTCAGTAATTACTTCAGAGATAATGGAAAAATCCTATTTCAGTTAACACTTTTGGTGATGGTGGAAAATAAAAAGATGATAAATTGGGCCAAAGAAAAAGCAGTTGGCTTCTGTGATTGATTATATATACACACAGAAACATATATATAATTTTCCTTCCTTATGCTTCTTCTAATAGGTATCTAACTTTTAACACTCAATTGGTTCAATTATTTAAATAAATTTGATTGTTTTATTTTAGTAATCAAGCACTAGACTTTTTTAAACAGTTTTACTTGATATAGTTTAATTTCCTTAACTATCATTTTAATATAGGCTTTCATTTACATATCAAAAATTATACTTTTAACCCTTCCAAAAATATTTTAAATAGCCCCTATCAGTAGCATACACAGACCTCTCTTATGAAGCTTTACATTCTAAAAACTCACAGACAAACGTGAACAGGGGTAATTTTTAGAGTAGAAAATAAAAATTAGTTCCTCTACGTATGTGTGTGGTGGGGGGTGGGGGTTGAACACCCAAACCCTACTGAGTATGCCACTGGCCTCCATACATAGACAGCAGTATTTAATACAGATACAATATGTACAAACAGTAACAAACTTCAAAGAAAGTGTTATATTTTTTTGGTAAAATCCTAGGAGAGCCCACACCCTTGGCGACAAACCGAAAAAAGCCCCAAGACAGAACAAGTTGGCGCCAAGTGAACCCGACAATTGCGGCAAGTGAATATAGCGGGGTAAGGTGGATGCGTAATGAAAATTAATGTAAATAATACAGAAATTAAATATTTAAGATAAAAAATATAAAGATAGCACTTATTTTCTTACTGCTGATCTTTTCCGAGTGGAGGTTACAGCGTAACAACAGATTTGAAAAAAAAAGCCTTAAAGGCCGCATTGCTAAGCAAATGATCATGTGAGCCCCACCATATATATTCTGTGAGGTAATAGTCCAACATGCATTTAGTGTGGCTGGTACGATTTTGAAAAAAAGCGTTTTATTGCCGACCATATTACAAGCTGTCGATCATTACATTTAGGACATTCATAATTCGAAGCAACCGTTCCTTCTTTCATACACCATTCAATCAATTCTTTCTTACCTTTCCCATTCAACAAAGTAAAAAAAATTTAAAGTATGTTCCCTCACACATGCAACCAGCCTGAAGCCCAACAACAAAATGAAATTCAAAATGCGCGCCCACAAAATACGAAAATGCTGGAAATAGTTATGGTTGCCATATGTAGTGTTTAAAAGTAGGGTTACCAAGATCGTGCAATTATCACCAACCAAAGTAATTCGCTCTAAGAGTGTGGACTCTCCTAGGAGTGAACCTATTTTTTCCCTTTAAGTGCAGCCAGCCTAAGCAGCTGCCTAAGGGCCCCTGGCATATATGTGGGAGACCGAATAAATCTTCGAATAAAAATCAGACTCTTCAGAAAGCGGGATTTTAGATTGGCGAGGTGGCTTGTCTAGGGGTAAGTATTTAAGGGTGAGTGATGAATTAATTGAATCAAAGTCATTTAAACACAGATACTTCATTTAAGTAAAAAAAAGAATTTATTTAAAGTTAAAGGGAAATATTTACAAAAGGGGATATTTACAAAGAGAAAGACATGCAGGAATTAGGTTAATTAAAAGCTGAGTTATACCTTTAGAAGACGGGGAAATAAACCTCTCATTATTGGACGTTAGGACTGGTGGTGCCGCGCAGGGCGCGAAAATGCGGTAAAGACGTGACGTGTTGAACAAGCAGTGGTTAGTAGGCCTCTGCCGAAAAATTATTCAAGCCGGAGCTACGAAAGCTCACTAGATGGCGCTGCTTCGGAATGCAGTAATAAATAAAATTGAGATTTATGGTCCTCTGAAAAGGATATGACTCAACCTTTTAACAAAATGTTTCAAAGGAAAATCCTACAAAATCCCCCTCTCATGACAGAGCTGGTCTCTCAGCTCTTACAAAATGTTGAGAGCTAAAGTACTTTAAATACAAACTATTTTTAGTTACAACTATAAATTTGATGATTATTGGAATGTGGACGCAATAAAGACAAATAATACGATTCTTAAAGATAATAAAATAAAATATTACAGATGAAAAGATGTATACCTAATATTCACAATTCCGGACCTAAAATAAAGCATATAAAAACAAAATATTCTATGTTGTGATCTACAATTAACTAAACCATAAAAAAAAATCCTTCGCATCAATAGAAAGATAAAGAATAATACGAAAATATAATAAATGTTACAAGCGAATATAAAATGATTAATGGAAACGAGTGTTACCATAAAACATCTATTAATTTCTCAAGAGGGATATAATATGAGAAAAATTAAAAATAATAACTAATATAAAAAAATCAATTAAGCATAAAAATGTTTCATCAAATCAGCTGAGGTGGTGGTTGAGTTCGGTCCTTCGTGCTGACCAACCTTTTCCACTTCATACCTATCCTTGGAATTAACTTTTGTTACTTTGTAAGGGCCTAAGAACTTTGGTCTTAGTTTCAGTCCAGCTCCAAATTGGGTTCTCTGGATGGCTACTAAATCACCTTCTTTGTATAACGAAGCTTTCTTTCTTCTTCTGTTATACGTCTTTCTATTTTCAGACTGCAGGGTTTCGATGTTCTTTTTGCATCGTTTCTTAAAATTCGCGTTGTTCTAGTAATTCTTTTTCGCCATTTCTTCTAGAAGTCTTTGATTAGGATGTCTTCCTTGTTACGCATTTTGATTCCCACTAATAGTTCGAATGGTGTCCATTTTGTACTGCGACTTATAGTACTATTTAGTATTCTTTGTAATCTGTCGACGTATTTGTACCATTTCGTTGAGTCGTCTAATGATAGTTTGGTGAGAGCTGGAATCAAAGTTTGATGAATTCGTTCAACTTGTCCGTTTCCTTGAGGAACACCTGTCGCTATTTGTAGATGTTGAATGTTTTCTTCATCACAGTAGTCGTTGAATAATTTTGAAGTGAATGCTGAACCTCTATCAGAGATAATTCTGATGGGATTACCAAAGGTCTTCTGCTGTTGTTTTAGTTTTTCGAGGGCACTTTCAGCAGACACAGTTTTGACGGGATATAGTCAAGTAAATTTGGTAAATGCTTCTACTACGGTGAAAATGTGTTGATAACTTTTGTTTGTGGAGGGTAAAGGACCAATGAAGTCAACATGGTACGTACTTAAAGGAATGCTTTCCTTAGAAATAGGATTCAAAAACCCTTCCTTTTTGCCAGTTTTCTTATTAGTTAAGATACATGGAACACAATTAACTATTACTTTTTTAACGACGTTGGATAAATTTGGGATAAAAAATTCCTGTTTCACAATTTCTTCTGTTTTTCCTACTGAGAAATGACCATTTTCGTGAATCAATTTAATTAGTTCAGCTTGCATTGCTTTAGGGGTTACAATTAATTCTCGACCATTTAAGTACTTGTAGAGTATACCATTTCGCTCAAAAAATTCTTCTGATTCTTGCTTCTCTAGAAGTGATTTCAATGTTTGGATGTTGTCATCTTCCTCTTGTGCGTTTTTAAGCTTTGAAGTTAATGTATCATTGCATACCATCATTACGGGATATCGGCTAAGAGCATCAACGTGCTTCATACGACTTCCAGCTCTGTGCTCTATTTCATAATCGAATTCTTCTAATTGAAGCGCCCATCTGGCTATGCGAGTAATTAGCTCCTTTTTTTTTTTGCATAGTCTTCTGAAATGCTGAACAGTCAGTTACTATTTTAAAGTGTTGTCCTAAAAGATAAACACGAAACTTCTTTAATGCGTTGATAATTGCTAGTACCTCTAATTCGTAGCTGTCATACTTTTCTTCTGCTGTATTTGTCTTTTTTGACAAGTAGTAAACGGGATGTAACTTTCCATCTTCTGCTTCTTGTAACAAAATTGCGCCGTACCCTTGTTTACAGGCGTCTGTATGCAGTTCTGTTTTTCTTCCGTACTTGTAAAAATGCAAGACTGGGCCTTCGGACATGATTTTCTTCAATTTTTCAAATGCTTCTTTTTGTTGAGTCCCGAAAACAAAGAGGTTTTCTTTTCTTGTTAAATCGCTAAGTGGTTTAGCTAATCTTGAATAATAGTTGAATAATCTTTGATGTACTTGAGGAAATATCCAGTTAAACCAAGAAAACTTTGTACTTGTTTTATTGTTGTTGGTTCTGGAAATTTTCGGACAGCTAGTGTCTTCGTGGGAGATGGTTTAATAGTTCCGCTTTCTACAATGTGACCTAGAAATTCAATTTTCTTTTTTAAGAATTGGCACTTCTTGAACTTAATTTCTAATCCGTATTTCTTTGCAACTTCAAAAATAATTTTAAGTTTTTCGAGACCTTCCTGTTCGTTTTTCGCTGGAATGATGAGATCATCTAAATAACTGATTACAATTCCTTTCTGAGTAAGATCTCTAAATATACTTGATAGGTAGCGTTGGAAAACTCCTGGACTTGTGCTTAGTCTGAAAGGAACTTTGTTGAATTCAAATTGTCCGTCTGGGACAATAAAGGATGTATACTTTCTGCAATCTTCGTCAACATCGACGTGAAAGAAACCATTGCGTAAATCTAATGTAGAATATACCTTTGCTTCTTGCAAAGTGTCTAAAACATCTTCGATGATAGGTAATGGAAATTTATCTTTCACAAGCTTCTGATTCAATTTTCTGTAGTCAATGCACATTCTCGAAGATCCATCTTTCTTTTTTACCATTACGATTGGACTTGCATATTCTGAAGAACTCGGACGTATAATGCCTTCGTTGAGCCATTCTTCTATCTGTTTGTTTACTTCTTGTCTTTCTGTGAAAGCTAGTCGACGAGGATGTTGACAGACTGGTTCTTCGTCTTTTAAAATAATTCTCATTGTGACGTCAGTAGATGCTGTTTTTTTCTGGCTTGTAGTCTTGAATTAACTTTTCAAGTTCCTTCTTGATTTGACGATTTTCAACATGACGTAGGTCTAGTTCTTCTTGAAGATTTTCAGCAGATATTTGCATAAGCTGTGCATGATTCTCATATTTGTTGAATTTAACTCCTTCTTTAGTAAAACTTATCGATGCTTGTTCCAAAAGATCTGATCCAATAACTGCTTCGAATTTTAATTTATCAGTCGGTACAACATGCCAAGTTAACGAGTAATTTTCATCATCTATTTTGAACTCATGTTCAAAGGAACCGATAGTTGTCACTTGTGCTTCACCAATACCTGTGAGAAGCATCTTGTTCTTCGATAATTTTGTTGGATCCATTACTCTTCTGCTCGTATTTTCTCGAAGCAAACTTACGGTACTACCACTGTCTATGAGCGCCGTGATTTTCACCTTTCCAAAAAATATCTCTTTAGTACGTAAACCTTCCTTAACGATGAGTGTGCAAGTTTCTTTTGGAGGTTCTTTGAATTTCTGCGATTTTGAATAGTTCGTCTGAGCATATGCTTGGAAGAATTGTGATTTGAGTGTTTCTCGTAATTTTTGTTGTAATACCCTTTCTGAGCACTGTCTTGATATCTTTGAACAGATTCGTTCTTGGTAACAGGGGCTTCGTAATGTTTGTTGTAATTTGTTGACGCTGGAAACTTCTTATCTTTCCTGTTATACTCGAATTTTCCTGGTGCTTCATATCTGCGATTCTTTTCTGTAATTCTGAATTCTTGTTTCTTCACAAATGGACTGCTAGATTTTTGTTTCAGAGTCCTTATAAAGTCTTCGAATTCTTCTAGTTTTTCTGCTAATTGAACAGGGGAGTTCATATTTTCCCATTCATCAAGATAATATTCTTTAAATTCAAAAGGAGTTTTTCGTTTGAGTTGATCTGTTATGATTAGATCTGATAACTTGTTGAAAGTATCTATCTTCAATCCATCTATCCATCCGTTGAAGTAAGTGTTTAACTCATCGTAATAATCAATCCATGTTCTTTCAGGTGCTTTTTGGTGAGTGACAAATAGTTGTTGAAACTTTTCTGGAGTTAGTTTAAAGCGTTTCAGCAGTAAATCTTTAACGTGTTCGTAAGAGTTGGCTTTATCGTCAGGCTCTCTCGCTATGATGTGAGATACTTCCGTCGGTAACAAGCCTAACAGATGAGAAGCCCAGTTTTCTTGATCAATATTCAATCTCTGCGCTTGACGTTCAAATAATTTTAGATAAAGACTGATGTCTTCTTTCAAATCAAAACGATGTATAAACTTTGAAACTTCTTTGACAAAAAATTTAGTATCACTTTCTTTGGATGTATCAGCGCCTAACTTGGATTGTGTTTGGATTCTTAACTTTTCCAACTTAAATTCATCTTATTGCTCGGATAGAAAAATATGATATTATTCCTTCTTTTAATAGACCTTGCAATATTTTAATTTAATCTCTTTCATTCGTAAATTTCTTCCGTTAAAATCTCAAAACTTCTACCAACTTACTCTCGACCAATAGGAACAGAGTAAGCCGGCCAATAGCGAAGCGAGCTCTGGGATCGCCTCGGCACCCAAACTCAATTCCTATTGACACACCCACTCCCTAAGAGTCACCATAGGCTGTCCCCTGATTGGAACACACATCCTCAAGCAAATGCACCCAAATACTCGCTCATTTTGGGCGAAATTCAGACGAGGCGGTTTTCCGATGGTGCGGGTAACCCTGTACCAAAAGAATCTCTGATCTCCTTTCTCTTAAAGTCTGCTCTAGTGGACAATGCTTTAATTTAATTACACACATGTAACAAAACAACACAAATGCATTTTCTCAATAACACCACACACTTAAATTCTCATTTATTCCTACACCCAAGTAAATTATTTAATTCTCTCATGTTATTAATTTAATTATCAACACAATATTTTATAATTAAGCAGCAAAGGGCTAAGTGAAAGCTGAACTCATGCAACTCATTCATTTCATCATGATTGGAGATTGAGCTCTTCTGCAGGAAGCAGGTTTTCCTATAAATCCATCAACTTATATAAATTCATCTTTGCGTTTTTGCTCATCTAACCTCAATTGTTTGAAGCGTAATTTTTCTTCTCGTTCTTCAATGCGTAATTTTTCTTTTTTGCTCTTCAATGCGTAATTTTTCTTTTTGCTCTTCAATGCGTAAATTTTCTTCTCTGGCTTTGCGATCCTCAACAATCGTTGAATGTATGTTTTTGGTCAGTTCTTCGTCATAATTTTCACTACCAATAATTAGATCTTTGAGTGTGGCGATGGTCATAGATTTATCGAATTTTAAATTTAATTCCGTGGCTAAGACAAATCTTCGCGTCGACCTTTGCCAAGGTACACCATTTTAAAATTTAAATTTAAGTTTAGATAGTAACCAAAGGAATAAACAAAATTGTCACGCGTTCAAACAAAAACAATGATGTTGCTATTGGCAATTCTCGTTTGCATTTACAAAAATTCTCAAGTTAAAATGATATTGCATCAAAATACACTAAATATACTTTGAACTATTCAAATTTTGTTCATTTAGAAATATTTTAAACCAGTAACGCGTAAAGACAACAGTGCGAGCTAAAATACGTAATGCTTAATTTAAAGTAGTCAAATCATTAATTTCTACTAAAAACAAAACCCTTTTTTTTTTTAAACCATTTGATATATCAGTTCTCATTTCGTTATAACAAATGCAAAAAGAATTTGAAAGAAAAAATAAATTAATATAAATCTTGTTTAGAAACTGTGATTAAATTTATTGTGATATGAAAAAGTTAATCATTTAAAGTTCTTTGCTGAAAAAAGCAAACAATTAGAAGTTAGTCACTTAAAGAAAAATCTCATATATATTTTTTATTACACCAATAAAAATAAAAACTTTTTAGAATCCCTTCAGCACATTCTAAGGATAAACACATGTTTCAATAGAAAGCATAATAATTCTGTCAAAAATGAACTCAAAATACTTATATATTGAATGATAAAATACACAACATTAAAATAAGATTATACACGATCCTTCATCAATTCTAAAAACATAGCATATTTCTTTCAAAATATTTCTGGAATACTCGTAAAAAATAATTAATTACTAAACAGCTGCAAGAGAAATGTTACACTATATGAGTCATCGAAATTACGATGCATCGAAACGGTAAAACGTTTAGGAATGGGAAGACATTAATCTCTTAGTTCAAGGTCGATGACGTAACTAAAGAAATGGAAACTTTTCATACTTGAAATGCAATTCCTTATTAAATGAGATACAAATAACAACTTGAATATTACATACGACTTTCTTAATATTTTAAAAGATATACTTGTAGAAAAGTTTAATTGATATGATTTCTATACACAAATAGAAAAATAGTATTTCAGAAAAACACACGATATTTAAAAATATAAATTACTTCATGAAATCGACTACAACAATTTTTTCATAAGCAAATTAATGGTGACTCATGTATTCCTTTCTGAAGATTCTCTTTTTTTTTTTCCTGTTGCAAGGAAAACGAAATAAAAAACAGTACACACCTGATACAGTTGACGACGTGTGATTAATTACTTGAAAACAAACTTCAAAGGCTCTTGGATGTGTTCACTGGACTTGAAATGGAGTTGTTGTACACGGCAGAAAATAACGTGGTTTCGGCGAGCGATCTTGTAAGATCTTGAGTTGTGACTTGTCGTTTTATTCACCTAAATGTTAGTATATTATGAGAGGCAATCCGCACATTTTTGATTCAGTCCGTTTTTTATTTTAGGCGTGCAGCCAAAAATGGTTTGTTTTTTTTTTTTTGACGAAGAAGAGGGTTAGAAGGTTATCAACTTATTATTTAGAGAAGATTTTCGAAATCAAATCCCAGGCAATCCCCCAATTATTTCTGTGGGAGTCCAAATAAATCTTCGAATAAAAATCAGACTCTTCAGAAGGCGGGATTTTAGATTGGCGAGGTGGCTTGTCTAGGGGTAAGTATTTAAGGGTGAGTGATGAATTAATTGAATCAAAGTCATTTAAACACAGATACTTCATTTAAGTAAAAAAAAGAATTTATTTAAAGTTAAAGGGAAATATTTACAAAAGGGGATACTTACAAAGAGAAAGACATGCAGGAATTAGGTTAATTAAAAGTTGAGTTATACCTTTAGAAGACGGGGAAATAAACCTTTC
Organism: Trichonephila clavipes; assembly: GCA_019973935.1. Taxonomy (NCBI): domain Eukaryota; kingdom Metazoa; phylum Arthropoda; class Arachnida; order Araneae; family Nephilidae; genus Trichonephila; species Trichonephila clavipes. Next base: position 1,703,942 of record BMAU01000465.1, on the reverse strand, counting down.
TCATTATTGGACGTTAGGACTGGTGGTGCCGCGCAGGGCGCAAAAATGCGGTAAAGACGTGACGTGTTGAACAAGCAGTGGTTAGTAGGCCTCTGCCGAAAAATTATTCAAGCTGGAGCTACGAAAGCTCACTAGATGGCACTGCTTCGGAATGCAGTAATAAATAAAATTGAGATTTATGGTCCTCTAAAAAGGATATGACTCAACCTTTTAACAAAATGTTTCAAAGGAAAATCCTACATATATATCTGTCCTTCCAAAGTACAATTCTTTGCATTGTGTTGCTATATTTAAAACTAGTCCCATGGCTTTGGAATACAATGAAATGACATTGATAATGTTTGAAAATAATTTACTTATTTTGAAGAAGAGGCAGAGAAGGAATTTAAAAGAGTATATTCCAGGAACAATAAAATTCATAGCTAAGCAGTATTGCTTGTTTTTCATTTGTGAGTAGGTCGTGGTCTTTCTTATCCTTCCTTCACTCTCTTTTTCGAAGAAAATGCACCGAGAAAATGTGTTATAAGTTCAAGCGAAACTATTCCCCTTAAATCACACTATCAAAGCATTGACTGGAATACTGTTTATGTATTCAACTGTGTTTCAGGATATATCACAACAGCTAGGTTAAAACTTTTTATTATACAGTAACTCTATACATAAAATTTTGTATTTTAATTTTTTGTCTTTTCTTTTAAATTTTAAAGTGAAAGTGAACAGTTTTGAGGATGCAAAACACGACCTCATGTAACAATGCACGTCTGTGGGAGAAATGGAGGCACTGAGGGTAAATTTAATAACTTTTCCTTGGCAGTTAAGGGATTAAAAATGAACAAGGATCTTTTTATAGATAGTAAGAAAGAATCTTGGATACTTATTCATTTTTCCAGCCCAAGCAATGAAGTTGCTAAAAATGATACAACCGATGCCAAACAGAATATTTCCACTGGTAACTTTTTTCCACCACATTTTCAAAACAAGTTGCAGTCTTTTCTTATCAATAACATCTTTTTCATTATAAAAAATAAAAATCAATGACAACTAACATTTTTTTATGTTTATATTGTGTGTTGTTGCCAATAACACCAACTTGGCATGATTTGCGCTAGTGAAATGGAAAAGTACAGAATCTTGCTTTTTATTGATTTAGTCACAAAAATTTATAGTAAAAGATCATTATTATACAAACTTAAATGCTAATAGATTTTTAAATTATTAAAATTTATCCTTGGTTTTTTTAATATTGCATATTTTTTACAAGTATCATATGTCTTCTATAGGTTTTGTTCTTATGAATGTCTGAAATCATTTAATAAAAATTTGACCATTTTCAGTGCCAATTCTACATATACAAGCTGTTCCATGATAGAATAGTTGAAAAAGGAAATACAGAAAGAAAATCTTTTGTAAATGAATAAATGTATATCTTATGTAACTTTTGAAATGCAATATTACACTAATTATATTTTTAGAAATCATTTGTACTTATGTATTACATCGACAATAACTTTTGTCAAATTAAAAGGTGTCATTTAATGCTGCCAGAAACAAAAATCTATTTTCATGCATGTTCCAAAAACATTTACATTTAATCTAGTTCACATATGCTCAAAAGTTAAAAAAGTATTCTTTTATACATTGTATGATTCCAGAACATGTTCAAACACAATAATCTTGATCATATATGCTTGAAAATAATACTTGTTTACTTTGTTATTTAAAGAACTTACATATTATACGATCAGCTACTTTTTCCAAACCAAATCAATCAATAAATAAGAAATTGTGAATTCAAAATAATGTCATCTAATACTGTCATTGTAATTATTACTGTTTCAATAAGTATGGAAATAATTTTCACTATTGGTTTATATTGCAGCATTTATTGACTTCTTTTAATTTGGCAAAATTGGTGGATGGTACAATACACAAGTACCTTTCTAATTTCATTGTGAAAATGATTGAAATTTGGGATTTATCTTCCATGAAAAGAAAGAATGAAGTGTTTCCATAAGTATGGAATCATTCATTTAAAAAAAAAAAACATGTTCAAAAATGCAAGCTTTATTAAAAGAGCTAAGCACTTGATTTTCTTAAATATTTGCCAATTTACTGTTGATGGTTTAATAAGAAAGACACATGGATAGAAACAATTACAGAACTTAGCAATATCATTTGATTTCACAAAATTGGTCAGTAATATAATATCTCAGTGCTGAATCTTTTTTTTTTTTTTTTTTTTTTTTTTGCATTTAGATACACATGCACAACAGTTATAAGGAAACACTTAAAGCAAAACTTGTAAAAAATAATATGAAACACTAACTAGACTTATCTTCAGTCTTTGGACTTTGAATGTCATCCATTGAGTTGAAAGAAAAGGTTGCAATCTGTGAAATAAATGATTATTTTATCTCACATCTGTTAAAATTGTAAAACTTAATAAATACATTAATAAAAGGCATTAGAAAAATAAAATTACATGCTAAGCCGAAAAAATACATTTATGTACGAGTCTTACCCAAAATTTGTAAATCCACAATGACAAGCAAAGGGTCAAAGCTAATCGTAACACTTTAAAGAGTAAATTTAACTAAAAAAACAGTGAAGAACTTTGAATCAGAATTTAACTTTTGACAAGCGTTAATACAGAATTTTAGATAAATTGATAATTAAGTATTTCATCTCATATATTTTATGCTTTTTAATTATAATATGTTTAGATAATTAATCAATCAAAAGAATTCTTTAACAAATGCGTCAGATATATAGGCCAATTTAAAAACAAGCAATTCTCATTAGTTACAGCTGTAAACAATTCCCGCTGTTTATTTTTGTCCTACTCTTAAAATCAATTGAAAATAGGAATTGCTTATTACGGATATTTAATGCTCATGCTTTGAGATGGCAACTGAGAAGGTGAAATGGGCTTTGCTTGGTTACTTTCCTGGCTTTTTATAAATAACTGTTTACTTTCTAAATAATAATACTTGAATATAAAAGTTCTGAAAATCGCATAATCATGATATGCTTTGCTGAGAATGATGTTAAGCACTTTGATTTGTGTTGCATCTAATAAGCATGTGAGTGAGTAGATAACGAGAAAGGACATGCTATTTTGTTCTCCGATCAAGAGGTAAGGACGACACCTAAACTGGCACCCTACTCACCTAACTTTTACAATCTTATCGCCGTATCGAGAAATATTTTTCTTTCATTGATTATCCCTTGGACACTGAATAGCTTCAATATTGTGTTTTAAATATGTGTATTTTAATACATTTGTCAAGTACATTTTCATTGTTTGGCTGAACCATAAGTCAAACAACAAATGTAGCCATTTTGAAAAGGAATCAGAAATTAATCAAGTTATTGACAAACTTGAACTAATATTTTTTAAAGTTTTTCTTAGAAAAAACGTCACTGCTAGGAAAAATTATCGCAATTTTTCTAAATGAATATATATAAAAGTTTTTCTAATTTTCTGAATCTAAGAGATGCTGTTTTAGTTTTAAGGTAGGAAAGATTAGAAAGATAATTTTTAAAAAATAAAAAATAAAAAATTGTCTGTCTCGCAAAAAAGTATAAAACATATGTAATTTTAATATGCTAAGCTCTCAGTCCGGCTACAACAAAACAACAGTCGGCAAAAGCAACATATGTATGGCAACCAGTTGCAGTTATATAAAGTAAATAAACATGGCAAATTCCATGCCGCTAGATTCTCAAGAAGATCATTTGCTTGAGGAAGATTATTATGCTTTCCTGAATTTGAATAAAGATGTAAGGTTTGCACAACATTTTTAATTTATGTTTTTTAAAAATTACTATGGTTTACAGGTTGTGAATATGAAAATTTGAGTTCATTTCTAGTATGATGAAGAACATATAGAATTCTACATAAAATGGATTAATTAATTTCCTTTAGAATGTAATTTAAATATCTCAGACTTTATTCATTCTTCTCTTCCTAATACCTGTGTTACTGCCTTCTTAATACGAGGAAAAGTATAATAAAATTTTATCCAAGGCTCTTAAATTGTTTTTACTCTAATCTATATTTGTTTTATTTTTGATGAAGTCGCCAATAATTTGAAATTAATAAAATATGTAATATAAAATAATCTTATATGTAATATAAATAAGCATGAGTGAGCTATTAAATTGATTGACAAATGGTATTGAATTAAATTTTTCTAGAACCATCAACATCTTCAATTAGTTTTATTAATTCACTTTCTTAACCTTTTTATTCTCTATGGGTTGATTCGTCTAATTTCTAAAGTTAATATCTCTATATCTTCCGTAGATGTGAATTAAAATTGTTTAAATTTAATGTATTCCACGAAAATATACATTCTTTTAATATGCAACATTCTCTTAGATTTTTTTGTCACCAAGGGGGTGAAAAAGTTGCCCTTTGTCTGTCTGAGTCAAATCTATCCATCTTATTAACCTCCATAGAAATGCATACAGAACCAATTAATGTTTTTAATACACTTCATTTTAATGATTTGTCAGTCCATGATTTTAGTGCACTGAAGTGCAGAAACAAGGGGGTTACTATTAAACATTGTCTGTTGTTGCTCTTCACCAATTGGTTTTCTATGTGTGAAGAGCATTATGTATAATATATGATTAATAATTCTCATCATACAATTTTACCTTGGTCACTGGTTACAATAAAACATTGATTACTTACAAATTCAAAGCTAGATTGTGAATCAGGTCCATAGAGTACTTGTTTTGCAGTTTTTTATAGTGGGATATAACATGGCAAATTATAAAAAGGGCTTTACTGTAGAAGATATTTTAAAAATTTACTAGATTTTTAAAATTTTTACTAGATTTCTAAGGAAATTTATTTGCCCAATGAAATAAGTGACTATAAATTGAATGAAACTACAATAAGTCAGATCACTCATTCAGTACAAAAATTTCTGATGGTTGAAAGTATTTCAGATATTAAAATGAAAACTGTTTCATTGGTTCTTTGGTTTGTTAACCAATTTTCAAAGATGTTCATTCTATGTAAAAATTTAACAATGCCTTTCTGTTTTAAATGCCCTCTTAGATAAAATTTATCATCAAAGTCAGGTGTATGATTAAATAATAGTTGATGTCTGATATCAAAATATTGCACAGTTACTCTGCTGAAACATATACTGGGAAGTTTTCTGGTGTTAAGTGTGACATAAATCTAGAAAGAAATGTTTTGTACCTTTAAATATCAGTTGAGGGTACTGCTCAAAATAATAAAGTTGATAATTTTTTCACTCCCCATCAATGAATTGATTGATGTAACTGTAATTAGTACTTATGTTGTTTTTATTTATGTCATTCCAACATACAATATACACAAGATTTTCAAAAAGGAGTTTTTTGTAAAGGAACTTGAAAAACATTTTATAGAGAATTATAGAAATGTCAGGGGGAGGGGGAAGGTTAATAATGACAACAAGAAACTACTAAATAGAAATTACTAGTGAAAGAGAAAAAGAAATTCATAACAGATGTGCATTATGCCAAACATTTCTCTGCCAGGAACATGCAATATGTATTTTAAATCTGATTTATCACCAAAACAATAGTCAGTAATAATGTTACTAATGCCACCTGATCGGCAAAGGCCAGATCAAGGCCCACGAAATTCAGTGTGGCAAAGGGCTAAGTGATGCCTGTTATTAGCTATAGCTTTGAGCACCATACAGGTGACAGAACAATTTACCTCTGTTTACCCAAATTTTGATGGAGCAAGTGGTCAAGGGCCTTCCATCTGTCTTCCCCTTCCACCAAACTCATTAGAGGACTTGTGGCTTGATGGCCACTTAAAGTACCCCCATTCTGCAAAGGCACTATACATTTACAAACTTCCATTTCTTCTCCGGGATGCGAGCCTAGGCCCAATGGCACAGCAGTCAGCGTCACTAACCACTATACCAGATGGGTGACAGTAATGTAATTACAACATGTAAATAAAAATAAAGTTCGGTCCTAGGAGAGCCCACGCCCTTGGCGCAAATTATTTTAGTTGGCAATAATTGCGCTATCTTGGCAACCTTACTTTGATACACTAGATAGGGTAACCCTAACTTTTTCGTATTTTGTCGGCGGGTATTTCAAATTTCATTTTGTAGTGGGGTTCCAGGCTGGAAGTATGGCTGCGTGTGTGAGGGGATATACTTTAGAATTTTTTACTTTGTTGAATGCAAAAGGTGAGAAAGAATTGATTGAATGGTATATGAAGGAAGGATTGATTGCTTCGAGTTATGAATGTCTTAAATGTAATGATCGGCATGGTGTAACATGGTCCGCAATAAAACACTTTCTTCGAAATTGTACCAGCCACGGCGAAGGTATGTTTGCGACCATTACCTCACAGAGTAAATATGGTGGCACTCACACGATCATTCGCTTAGCGATTAAACCTTTAAGGCTTTATTAAAATCTGTTGTTACTCTGTACCCTCCACTCGGAAAAGATCAGCAGTAAGAAAGTGTTCTTATATTTTTTATCTTAAATGTTTAATTTCTGTATTGTTTACATATATTTTCATTTCACATCCACCTTATCCCGCTATATTCACTCTCCGCCATTGTCGGGTTTGTTTGGCGCCATCTTGTTCTGGCTTGGCGCTTTTTTCAGTTTTTTGCAAGGGTGTGGGCTCTCCTAGAATTTTATCAAAAATGTATAACTAAAACTTATAAATTACTTCATTTGCTTTAATATTTTCAAAATCTTATACAAAATCAAGAATTTTATAAAATGAAAGAGAAATGAGAAAAAGGGGGAAAGGGAATAGGAAAGAACTAAAATTTGCATGTTGCATTAATAATTACTAATAATATTTAAAATAAACTATATGGAAAATATTTCTTGAGGCTTAGATTAAATCTTTATCACCTGGGTTGATTTGAACTACAAAGATAAACTATGACATTTTGTTTAACAAGGTAGAAAAGTTCAAAAATGGCAGACTTAATGGTAGTTGGATATTTGGTTAGAATTGTTACTGAATTATAATTATGTTTGTTAGGATTAACGTTAGATTTTACCTATGATATTTTTATCCCTTTAATAAGGTTATCAATAAAAATTTAAAATAATAATGCATGCAAAATGCGTAATGTTTTGAAAATTCTTATTATTTTGTTATTTTTCTTTAGGCAGCTACAGAAGACATCACAAATGCTTATAGACGTCTTAGCAGGCTTTATCATCCTGATAAACATACTGATCCTGTTCAGAAGAAAAATGCTGAAGTTCTATTTAATAAGACCAAAATAGCTTATGAAGGTAGTAGTAAGAATATTGAGGGTTAATATTTTAATTTGATTTGTTTCCAGTTTTTTAAATGCCTTTGTTTATTTTTTCAGTATTGAGTGATCCTCATCAACGAGCAATATATGATACTTTAGGTATTAAAGGCTTGCAGACAGAAGGTTGGCAGGTATAGTTATATTATTTGAAAGTGCTTGCTTTATATTCTATGGTTGTAACTTTAGCTATATAATTTATAGCAGTTATTTGAAAACTTAAACTTACTTATACTTACATATTAGTATCACCACAGCAAAATTTGTGCCATGCAAATCGTGCCATGATACCAAAAACAACAAAAAGTTTTGGTACTTATCACAGCAATGCCAATGTTCAAGACAACTCGCCAAATTGGTAATCCTGATTTTGCATTTGCATTACACACTGGATTGGCAACCATGCACTTCGTTTCATATAATGTTGCTAATGCGGTTGCAATAATACATAAGTTCCAAAGTTTCTTGCTTGTTTTTTATTTGAAAAGGAAACAACCTCTCAGATTGTGGCAAAAAATGGCTCGATTTGCATGACGCAAATTTGGCTGGGGTGACGTTAATATGCAAGTACCAAACTGTTAGATATTTTATAAATAAACATTATTTTTATTATTACATTATGCATTCAACTGCATCATTATTTGATTTAAAAAAAATTGCTTTTCAATATTAAAATGACATTTTTGGTAAAATTCTATTTTGGTTCATTCTTAATTCTATTTGAAAACATTTTTGATGAATCTTTTTAGTGTTTTTGTTATATATGCAATTGGAGTTGGGAAGTAAAAAATGACTATTCTAATGGATGTTTTATAAATAATTTATTTCCTTAATAGATTGTTGAACGCACAAAAACTCCCCAAGAAATTAGAGAAGAATATGAACAGTTATTGAGAGAAAAAGAAGAAAGAAGGATACAGCAAAGGACAAATCCAAAGGTAAATGATTTTTTGTTTCTGCATTTAAAAAGCAGTTAAAAATCATAGACATATCAAGTAGATGTTTAATCTCATGTCAACTGTAAGGAAAAAACATTTGTTGTTATTTTTTTTTAAGATTTATTTTCAGTTTCAACTTGCAGAATTTCCGCAACATAATTGATAAATTAATCTTCATATGCTCCTTGATTTTAAAGGCATTGTACCTCAGATTGTTTTCTTCCATTAGAATCTAAAACACTTTAAAAAGAGATATTACTGATCCTCTGTTTTCCAAGATTAAAACTGTTATTTATGCATTGTTGTTGCCAAAATCAAAAAGAAATTGACACTTACCATTTATATTGTCAACAAATTTTGCTAAATCAAAAGATATTGCCAATTAAATAAAAAAAAACATTGCTAAATGCTGTCACCATTTCCATAAATGGGAAAAAATTAATTCATGCACATTTTTCTTACGTATTAATCCATCTACAAATAAACTGGTAAAAATTTGTAAACTTTAAATACTGTATTTAAAAATAAACCATGTACTTTTGATATAAATGAAAAATCGAACAACAGATACATTATGGGCGGGATTCTGTAATTGCCATCAAAATCACAACAAATCATGTAAATATCATCACATAAATTAGTTTAAGTATTAATCTAAATGCTATCATGCAGTTCTGCAGTGTTTCTTGTTTCACCACTTTACTAAACCTCATAGCCTTTCTTGTACTCACCTATTAGATCATATTTTTGGAAATACTTCACACAATTCGCTTCCATAAAAAAAATGGATCCCAAATTTTAATCATTTTCTTAACTAAATAGGAGAAGAACAATGTTATAATTGTAAACAATGTCCTTATTTTCAAGCATGCACAATCAGCGTTATTGTATTTGAACACATACAGGAATTCTTTTTCACTTATTGGCTGTATATCATGGCATTTGGCATTTTTTTTTTTTTTTTTTTTGGTGTGACAAAATCAGTCTGGCATAGTATGTACATATCAAAATTCTTTTTTGTCAAGTAAAATTACTATTATGAAAGAAAGAATTTCTAGTAGTAATTTTTGCATAGATATGATAGCTTGACATGTTTGAGTTTGAGCATTAGTATGCATCTCTAGAGAACTTACTTATGAACTAAAATATAGTTTATAAAATCTTATCAAATGGTTTGAATCCACAAATTTATATTCTGGTAATGATTTTATTGTTTTAAATTTAATGTTATTGTCACGTGTGTGTGTGTCAAGATTTATTATGCTGATCAGATGCTATAAACTTCTAAGTTCACTGAGCTTTTATTTATTAATTTTTTTGTTATAGAGAGGAATTAAATTAAATGATCAAGTTACTTGAAATTTTGCCTTAAAATTGACAAGGCATTGAAGATTCACAAGAACTACTACACAAAAACTTACGATGAAAACAATGTCCAAAAATTAAATTGATAATTTTTTTTTTGCTGTTTAGATTTTTGTAACAAATTGTTTAAAGGCTTTGGTAGAAAACAACTTTGTGCGACAGTCCCCCCTACAATAAGATTTTTAGAATTTACATATGTAGTAACAGCTAAGAAGAATACTTCAAAAGAGCACATTTTAATTTGTACTGCATTTAAGTAAAATCCTTATGTGTTCTTTTATTTTAATTTTTGAGGATTGTTAAGGCAGATTAAAAAGATCAGAAACCATGAATGGTTAATTGTCACATTTTGTTATAAAAGTTATACTTTTATTTTTCAAATAAATTTATCACAAAATTCATTGAACTTATAGTATTTTATAATTATTGAAAAACAGAAAAATAATGGAGAAATATCAAATTTGAATTGCATTTTAAAAATTTAATGCATTTTTAATGGTTTTCAATATATATTCCCAAAAAATAACCTCTGTACTTTAAGGTTAACATGTCTAGTTTGTACATGTTTTAGTATATTATGTTATATATTTGTCCCCCCCTTATTTTGTGCTTAATTGTTTTAAAGGATCATTCTTATATTTCACTCCACTGTCTTTTAATGTAAATGCTAATTTAAAAAGTATATTTTTCAAGAATTATTTATTAGTTTTACTAAGAATTTTTAAATTTTATTTACTTTCTTTCAAAATCCCTCCTCTATGCATACAGATTTTCCCTATTTAATCACTCAACTATTATACTTTATGTCTGTATATAATGATATGCAAGACCAAATCATACATGCAATATTATGATATTTTCATTTCTGTTATTATTAGGGAACTATAACTATTGGTGTGAATGCAACAGATTTATTTGAGACCTATGATTTTGACACAGGGTAAGTACCTCAGTTCATTAAGCTAGTTTTCTTGCATTTCATTTTGAATTTTTTTTACTTTGCTCCACAATTATTTTGTTGAATATTATTAGAATAATATATATTAAGGGAAAAATAGAAATTATATATATTTAAAAGAAATATTGAAAGAATTTTTTATTCGAGGAAACTTCCTGAATTTTGAAGTTAATGTACAAAGGAATTGTGTGTAAAGGAAAAGCATTTTTCTTAATTTTATATATTCATACCAGTTCTTTATAAAGTTCATGTTAAAATTATTGTAATAAATTCTGAAAAGAAAGATTATTTTAATTTCTGTAATAGTTTTATTTATACAGGCTTTTTCTCATATGTGTTCCATTGCTCATAGTGATACATAATTGTTTGATATGTTTTGATCCTAAGAATATGGTACTTTTGAATCTTGATTCATTTTTGTCACATTAAAGTTTCTCTGCTCCTTATTACTGATGATATTATCAGAAATGCTACAAATTGTTTCAGAAATTTTTAAAGGAAAAATGGGTCATATTTTAAATAATATGTTGTTTGTTTGTATAAAAAAACCATTTATGAGAATTATTTTTCTGTTAAGTAATTACTCACTAATCATATTTTTATACTCATTAATATTTTGTTTAATTAAGCCTAAATCTTAATTTTTTTCATAAATACTAGCTCACCCAGTTACGTGTTGCTGTATCTTTGTTGTAATACATTTATTTAATATTATTCTAAAATATTCAATGCTGACAAATTAATCTTTGCTTGTATTTTCGAAGAGATGAAATTAAGCATAAAACAACATAATATTTATAATTTTGCATTTTATTCATCACTTACTGACAAAGTTGTTAAGTGAAACATATGAAGATTTAGTTTCATAAATGAGGTAAATAACATTGATTTTTAGCAATTTTTAATATTATTTCTATCATTTTAAATTATAATAAATAATTATAATTTAATTAGTTTCTAATTGGTGGACATGTTTATTAGCATATGAGATATCTGAAAATAGTGAGTTAGTACAAATTTCATCTATCCATAAAAAGAATAGAAACAATTCCATTTGTGGTTACATTTTTAACTTAAAAAATAAAATTATTGAGCTTACTTGTCGATTACTAACATTGGCTATTATTTGTAATATTTCTGCTATTTCAGGAGCCATTGGAGTATTGAAGTGTCTTTTATGCTCATTTGATGGAATTTTATCTGTTCTGATAATTTTTACAAACATCCATTTATATATATATATAGATGATCAACCTCTTTTTGAAGGGAGTAATTAAAAAATAATTGTCAACTATTTAAGAGTAGAATATTTTTTTATGTGTACTCAATTTAGTGTTTATAATAATTAATATTTTTTAAAAAATTGTATACCTTCTGTTATGTTTGGGTGTAAGGATACATTTTATAATTATTATAATTTTACACATTACTACCAGATGCAACAATCTCTTTTTCTTGTTTAGAAATGTTGTTTCTAATGCCACCTGTCTGACGTAGTCAGATCGTGGCCTACAAAATTCATTGTGGCAAGGGGCTAGATGTACGCCTGTTGTTGACCTTAGCCTTGAGCACCATGCAAGTGACAGTACGAATTAGCTCCGAGAAATTCCCAAAGGGATGATAGATGGCAACACGACCAATCTCCACCTCCACAATTTAGGCATCAAACTGAAGGGGAGGGAAATGAAATATTCTCCAGTCCTCTGCACTCGTGACTACAGCCCACAAGACTTTCGAACCCACTAATTTAACGAGCATGTACTCCGTGTGCACTCGGTGGTTGTTTGGTGGCATCGAACCCATGTCTTCCAGTCTGGAGTCCAATGCTCTAACCACTAGGTTTCCCACTGCCCTGTTTAGAAATAGGAACAATGTATACTTTTACAATAAATACTTAAAACAGAATCACTTATTTGATAGAATAAATTACACAGTAATAATTGTGTGATGAATTGCTGTTGGAAAAGTTGTTTATTTAATTTCTATTATGTTGATACTTGCAATTCAACTTACTATCTTAAACTGTCTTTAGTTTTCCAAATATTGAAGTTAGTGCTATGTCTATATCTCAGTCTGTTGAAGCTCCTTTGGATGTGTCTGAAACAGTAATTTTAAATGGCAGCCTCGCTACTCAGAATGGTACAGGTGGTGGAAATATAAATTGTTCGTATAAAAAAGTAATTTCTGATAAAACATGGCTTGAGGTAAATATTCTTATTCATTCTGTAATTCTACTTTTTTTTGCCATATTTTGTATTAATTAATCCCTTAACTAATTTGATAAATTTACTTAGAACTGTTATAATAATTGGTTTTTAACTATAAAATATTGATTAAAAATTCAAAAATCATTTGTTTATAAAAAGAACATTAGTTTTAGATTATTATTAAATTTATATAATTAAATGATATAAAATGCTTTATCAATGCAAAAATTATTTAATGTATATCCCCTCCTCCTATAATGTGTTGCATTAATTTTAATGCAAAAAAAAAACCTAATATCAACATGTACCTTTTCAAATTTGATTAGTTTGGTGTATATATTAAATGTTACTGAGATTTTTAATTGAGTTATCAGTAAATTATAACATGTATTTTAGTTACATTTTAGAGTGTATTAATTTTTATTAATGTATAAAAGCATCACAAATTATAATTTTTAACACTTTAATTTTTAAAATCAGTATTCTGAGGTGGGTATCTCAAAGAACTATGATCTTATTTATTATTCTAATTCTTTTCATCTTACCATGATAAACACTGCTCATGATTTTATACATTGGCAGGTTTATCTATGTACTTAGAAATTACTAACAGTGTGTAAATGTTTGTAAGCTAGATTTTCATTTCACAAGAACTGTGTTAATATCCATTCTGTAGAAGGTTCGCTTAATACATGGGATAAAATTTACAGAGTATAAAATTAATTCTAATTTTACTAATAAATGAATGAATTATCTCATGTATTCATTTCTTTCCATTTCTTTTAATTAAATATTTTATCTTCTATATTATAGACTAGTAAGCTTTTAGGACAGTATAGCTAAGTATATTTCTTACTGCAATTTAAAATTGAAGAAAGTATAATTTCTTGGCTCTAAATTTAAATGAAATCTAAAATTATATTATATAACTGTAATAGTTATTTTAATTTTCCATTTAAAGCTGCTTGTGAATATTGATTGTTTATCAGGAAAAGAAGTATAAGAAATTTGAGTTTGAGGATGGATTTCTTATGCTATTTAAATAAAATATTCTTATTGATTTTTTTTCTTCCCTTAGACTGGAGTTGGAGCAGGAAATGGCTTAGTATTAAATCTGAAAGCCTTCCGAACTGTGTCAAAATATTGGTGACTACTTTTATTAAATATTTTTTTAATACTTCAGCTCAAACTTGTTTTTTTCTATTAGCAAACTATAAGCTTTTAAAAAATGTCCATTAACATTTAAAATTATATTGTTTTATTGTATTTCTACAGTCTTATACTCTTTCTATAAATATTCTTTAGCAAAAATAAAAATCATTATGCTTTCTCAACCATTACTCATTCTACTATATTAATTGCAAATAGTTCATGATTTTTAATATACATACAACGTTTATTCAATGAAATATACATTGAAGTGCCATTACATCATGATAACTTGTTTAATATGGAATAGGACCATCCTTGCCCATTAAAACTGACCAAACCCGGTGACATTGACTCAACAAAGTGTTGATAGGTAGTCTGAGGTATGTGGTACTAGGCACTCATCAACTGATCCTGCAGTTTATGTAGCACCACACATTTAATTTTTCAGGAGAAACCACAAATATTCTATTGTTTTCATGTGAGGCAAATTCAGTGGCCAAGGCATGACTTGAAATTCTACTGAGTGTTCCTCTAACTCTCCTCTACAATTTAGCCCTTTTGACATGGTGTGTTATCCTGTTGGTAAATATCAACACCTGATCTGCAATATTATTTGCATAGTGGATAAATATCATTGATTGTTCTGTAGCAGTGGTCTTCAAACTGTGTTTCATAGAACCCTGGAGTTCCACAAGTCACAATAAAAAATGGAAAAGAAAATTATAAATGTGTATGCAAAATGAATTTACATTCACTATGGTCCGTATAACTACAAGTATCGAAAGTTCATCCCAGTCATTAAAGCTGATAATTTTATTTTTACATAATTTAATTTATTCTATAATACTTTTTAAACTTTTATTATAGTTTGATAAAAGAATATTTTATATGCACTATGTAGAACCTACTAGATTGTGAATATTCTGGGCTCCACAAAATAATTTTATACTCATTGGTGCAATGTTTTGTAAATATAAATAGTTTTCTAATAGAAGTACTTTTTTTCATGTGTGAAAAACAAATTCTCTATAATAAAAGAGAAGGAACAACTTATCGATTTATCAACAAATTGGATGTTAAAATCTAAATTTAAGCTGGAACAGCTCCTGAATTTTAGGTTGCAAATTCGTGAAAAATATGTAGGATTTCTCATGCAGCTATAAGCATTTTAATGCTATTTAGAACAATTTATTTAAGTAAAAAATATTTCATTGTGAGTGGCTACAAAAGTAAAATATAAAAACTAATTAAATACAGAATATGAAATGCAACTGCAGATAATTTCATCAGACAGTATGTGTAAAAAAAAATAATAAAAGCATATATCCCAGTTACTAAATATAATGCATGGGTGTGTGACCCCTTTTGATTACAAATTACTATTATTAATATAAGTAAATTATATTAAAAAATTTTAATAACAATTATACTTTTTTAATTGTCTTTATATAAAGTACCTATAACATGTTGATCTACTTTAAATATTTTAAGATATATCCTTTTATGTGTGTGTATGGAATGAGGTTCCACTGAAACATTCTATAGTTCTAAGGGTTCCTTTAGTCAAACAAGTTTGAAGACCACTGTTCTATAGAAATGGTGGCAAGAAAATATTTCAGTCGCTGATTTGACACTGCATTTTGCACACTGTGCTGTGTGTTGAGAAGCACCATCTGGATCACCTCTGTCATAGCCACTTGGGGTATCAGCTATTGTAGCCTCTAACTTAACTCTGTGGGCAACAGCCCTTGAGGGTCAAGGCCTATGAGCCCAACTCAGTTTAAGTTTACATGACTTTGGGCCCTGAGGTGCATGAACAGATGCTCCATTCAGCTGGTCAGTCTGACGTGAAAACCCCAGTGTTAAGTTCCCAAGCAAGCTTGGTACTCATTTATCTATCCATTGAAGGGATGAAAGGCTGAGTCAATCTTGCCTAGCCCGGGAATTGATCCTCGGACCTGTGATGTGGAAACGTGATGCACTAACTACTCAGCCACTGGGTTTCATTGTAGCCTTTAGGTCATGGTAAACTATGTGTAGCAATTTCTTCTCTCCTTTGAGATGAATGTGCTGTGTTTGACAAACCACTAGTGGTTTGTCATTTCACTATCCACATACACCACTTCTGAAACATACTCATGATGATTAGATGTGATTAGCCAACCAAATACACCATTTTTAAATCAATGTTCCCAGGTAATGAGCCATAAGGATTTGACCTTTACTGAAATCTGATTAATCTGCTGCTTTTTCCATTATGTTGCTAAACACTATACAGAGAAAAACTGTTCATGGGCCTTTTATACACAACAGTGTGAGCTGTGATTGCTATGTTTTTCCACCCTTCTAGATAAGCTAATTGATTTATATGAGGGATGTTCATAATATAATGTTTCTTGAGAATACAAGTCAATAAGTTTTCTATTCATCCAATATGAAACAAACTCATTATACAAAAATATAAAGGACTTGAGTACAAAAAGTTTAAAGCTAATTAAAAAAGAGTATTGATATATTTTTAATTAATGTTAAATCAAAAATATTTCTTTAAGGCAACATGTAGCTTTTTCAATAATGTTTTTAAGGTAATAATATTCAGATTCATTATATAATTTTGAAGTAATTTGTTATATTCAGCACATTCAATATTTTTTTAATAAATATTAGCTTTCTTTCTGAAATGAAGTTCTGTATTATGTTATAAATTAAATTCATATTTTATACATCAGAACAATTCTTTATTTTTGTATGAGTAATTTGTTTTTGTATTTGTGTGTAATTAAAAATAAATTATACTTTTTGGATATTATAAAGGAATGAATTTATTAAAGGACTTAATTTATTTTTTTAAGCTTTGGGTCTGTTCAAACTGCTTTTCATTTTATGGGATCAGGTGTATCTCCTGGTTTTGAGATGGGTAAGTATTATTATATTTAGAAAACATTCTACAACATAAAAAGCAATGCACCAAGAAGGAGTTATCTGAATGGAATAAAAATTGACAAATGTGTATGTATGCATTGAAAGCAAAATGCTAACAGTATCATATGAATTGAATGTATTATTCAAAAAACATAGCTACAAGAGCAAAGGGGAAAAAAGGCTCATTTCTGGCCATGATGTAGTATATAATTCGACGGGACATTGACTTGTGCAATTGTTCTCCTACTGAATAGTTTTCCATATGTATTGCAATTGAAAAGTTAGATCCAGGGATGGTGAGAGATACCTCTCTATTCAAGTCAAAACATACTTTGTTGGAGAAGAAATGTCATGATCATTCCAGTCAGGGGAGTATTAGAGAAGCACAAAGCAAGCAGTAGATAGGTGTGTTACATGCTGCTTGCTATCATCCTGTTGAAATGTAAGCCCAAAGTTATGTGAATGAAAGGGCAATTCTATGGAATGTATAATCTCTGTAGCATATTACTGTGCTATTAGAGTATAATTAATCACAGCCAGAAGATTCTAGCTGTAGAACAAAAATATTATCTCATACAATAATTGTGTGGCATATGATGGTCTGGTGAGTATCCCACAACTATTGTAGATGTGTCTGAATACATCTTCATTGGTCACCAGGGCTCAATTCAATGTGGAACTCATCAATGAAACCGGAACACATCACCTTCACTTTGTGAATTTCTGGGTTGAATGCACTTGGCACCACTGGAAACATGTCTGACAGTATGCAGTGGTAAGGGGAGTCAGCACAATGGTCTCTGGGACTTCCACCCCATTTGCTAAGTGGTCTGTTGATAGTTATTGGTGTCTGAGTTACGCATTGAGTTGTTTATAAAAATGCATTTGCCTATGAATGCTGATTGGACAGTCACTCTGTCCTTGCTATCAGTTAAACACTACCTTCTAGATGCTCTGTATGGCCATGGTTTAATATTCCTGCCAACATCAGTGGCTGGTAATATTACTCTAAGCCAAATGTCAAACAATCCTGTCATTAAATCCTGTTTTCTTTAGTCAAATTGTGCATCCTTTTTTTCTCGGATAATGACATCTTTTCGTACTACTTGTAAATCCAACTTCAAGCCATTGTGAGTGTGTGTCATGAGTCGACAAAAGCATATTTATATCAAAAAGTTATGCCTTAGCATTCGAATATCCTGTTTTATTCATTATCAAGAGGCTCTGTTACAATGCATTGGAGCTCCAACTTGTTAGTAATTGGCTACCAAATGTGAATCATTTACATATATTGTATAATATGTGCATATGCAGTTTCCTTCCATTTAAATTATCCATCTTGATGCATTTCTTTTTGTGTTGGACATAGTGTGTGTATAACATATATATATTAATAACATATATGTATTAATGTTGAAGTTAGTATTTTTCTACCATTGATATTTTTAAATTTTTATTTGTAGTGTTAGCACGTCAACTTGCTCGAAATACAGCTGGTTATCTGACAGTAAAAAGTGGGTCATCATCTTCAGTAAATACTATGGTTACTCATGATACAGAAAAATACAATTTCACTGTTGGTATACAAGTATGTAATATTTTAATGTATGGTAATTTCCCTGTATTTTTTGACAATGTAAATAAAGTTAAATAATTTGAATGAACATTTTTTTAATATTTATAAATAAGTAATTTTTTAAGTTAATATATATTTCTTTTGAATTGCCAGGAAAATTTCTTTTCTATGTCTTTTTGTTGCAGTATTTTTCAAGGTAAAAAAATGGAGCAAATATTTTATAAATGTTGTACATAAAATATTCATAAGAATTTAAAATATTTTCCTTAGATAATATTTTATTGTTAAGAATGCTTTGTACATTTTGTTACACATAACCAAAATTTTTATCGAAAATAGTGTCAATGAAAGAATTGTTCATCCATGAAAAAAGATCCTGAATAGAAATTTAATAGAACATTTTAAAAGATTTTATACCTGTTATTTATAATTTTTATTTGTTTTTAAGTAGTATATTTTTCTCAAAATTTCACTGCTGTCAACATCATTCAAACAGAGAAATGTTCTATCATTACAACTGAAACTAATAGAATAATGTTTTAAGAAATACTAACTCTGATGAATTGCTCTATTCAAATACAATTATTTTCTGTTTGTGCCTTTTGTTTTATTTCATATTAGATAATTTGAATCATTTTTCAAAACAAATAACATTTTCAAAGTATTTCAAATTGTATTGGGATATATAAAGCATATCTGTGGCATTAATATAATTATGTCAAGTTTCTGATGATTTGAATTTTTAAAAACTCAATTTGTAATTTTTTAAAATAAGTTTTTTTAAAAGTTATTTGCTCAAGCCTTTTAAGTTTTAAGCAATATTATGTTATGATTAGTAATTTAATTGATGCTTGATTTTTTTTTCCTCATAGTTTGGTATACAAAGAAGTTTTTTCACTGTAAGCTATATTAGAAAACTCGAGGATGAAGGAAGACTGAAGGGTTCTGTAAAGTAAGAAAATCACCAATGTATCTGTTCAATATTTTTAAATTACATAATTTTTTTATTGCTTACATTGAATAATTCATATTTTAATAAAATAAAATGTAGATTTAATATAATGTTTTTGTTAGTACACATGCGCAAAATAAAGTAAGGTATTTATCAGCTATAAGGTCCTTAACACTAGAAAGTCAGGGATTTTGATAACCTCCGTCAGTGTCATTTTGACCCTGTGATGTAAAACATATAAAATAATTGTATAAACTAAATAATTGCAGGACCTGTTCTGTAGGTTATATATTTTAAGACTTTTTAATATTATTTTATGTAATTATATATTATGACCCTTTTTATATTATAAAAAAACTGTAACAAAACAAATTGCTTTATTTTCTAAAAAGAAATAAAACAATAATATTCATAAATAGTATAATAAGCGAAATCGTAATTTTTGTGAGAATGCAAGTTTTTTATTGTTTTTATGCATAATGTTTCATATATACCTAGTTTGCAATGGATACAGTGATATTCAATTTTTCCTGTATATTACCCGCACACCATTTTCATGCAAGAGACATATTTTTTTATTTGCATTTCCATTACCCTCTTTTTTTTGCATTTTAGCAAATTTTTTGTTCCTTTAAATTCAGTATTTGTCTGATTTTTTAAATATCTTGCACTTACTTAATTTAAACGTAATTCATTAACTAAGTTTTGTATTTAATCCTTTGTCTTAATAGATTTATCCAATACCAAGCGATAAATAATCTAAGCATTGACATTGTACATAAAATATATGCCATCTTCTTGATCCAGCTTTATCGGAATATTTTCTTGCCATTTGGTCTACAATATCTACACTACATTTGGTTCACTGTAGAAACTGATGGTTTCCAGTCTTTTCTTTTCTGTGTTGTCTATTTAAATTCTTGAATGAAGTATGCTAATCACAACATATATATATATATATATTTGCTTTTCTTGATACACAGCAAGAGTGGTACAGGTATTAGAATGTTGATAAATTTAGTGGAATACAGATCTTTTTTGATTTTTGTGCAATCTTGAACTTCTCTTTTTGCTTTATTCAATGTTCCAATGACACTTATGTTCCACTTTATTGGTTTTTCTGCCAATTTTAAAGTCATAAAAAAGTTATCCACTGTGATGTATACTTTGTTCTTAAATGGACCCATAAATTTCAAAGCTACATATTCCACTAATTTTTGTCCTTAAGGTCTTGAATAATTTTTTTCCAAATATGGGAATGCATTCAATGCATATTTACTCTTCACATTGGAGCAATTCAAAATTTCTGCACACTTTTATCAGGTTTGGACATACTGAATTGTGTGAAAGGACAACAGATTTTGCTTAGAAATAACTGTTTGTTGATTGTTATGTTTTCACTAGGCTTGTAGTTCTTTATGCATTTTTCAATAAATTTGTGGCAAATGTGTCGGTTTGAAGTCTCTGAGAATGTGTGAATTTAAAATAAAAGCTTAAATAAATGAAGAATTTCTCAAAACCTGTCTCAACTCATTGTTTCTTTGCAAAAGTTTAGCTCCCAAGAATCAGGAATTGTAGTTCAAGGTTTCTAGCACCACTTACACAGTCTGCATATAATATCGCTAGAAAAACATGGAGCTCATCTATAGTAAAAGAACTGGTGATATTATTCAAAACTCTTCTTGTTTAACTTCAATGTGTTTCTTTACTTAAAATTTAGAATTAAATGATTATCAATACTGAAATATCTTACTAATATATAAGTGATAATGAATTGTAATTGAGATTATTATGAAGTTTGAAGCCAAAAATATGGTTCTTATTCTCCTATTTAAGTCTTAAAATAAAAATGTAATTTGAAAAAAACATTTTTTTTTTTAATTTCAGATTTGGTGTATTTGGTGCTATTTTAGAATATGGTTGTCAGAAAAAGATTTCAAAAAACAGTACTGTTGGTGCTACTATGGTTATTGGGGTACCATCTGGTGTGACTTTGAAATTTAAGTAAGTAAATTTATTTTGTCTTAAAAAAGAATAAGAAAATACAAATTTTTATTAATTTTTAAGTTATTCTCATATTTTTCCCCATAAAAAATGTAAAACTGTGGCCAGAAAGGAAATCATTGACCAATTCAATATTTCAAAATATGATTATAAGTTTATTTAAATTTTCTTCTTTACTATATTTTATATTTAAGATGTATTTTTTACTTGAAGTTTGGATGGAGGAGTTGATTTCAGTTTTTTGTTTTATCTATAGAAACATTTTCTTTAAAAAAAAGAAAGGACCAGATAAAAGTGTTCATACATCAGGGACAGTAAAAACTCCCTGATTCAATTCACTTTTCTCACAGTTTAGGGAACTTGAAGCACATATATCTGAACCATTCCCTATATTTGGGCAGTGATTTAAGAAATTTGTTCACTAGTCTAATTCAATACAAAGTAATAATATAATTTTTTTTTGTTTGGTGAAACCAAAGTTATATTAATGTCATTCCCCCACACCAGGAGATAAAGAATCCCATTGTATAACCAATCTCTTTTTGTGTAATGCAGTTCTTGGGTTTTATTGTCTCCCAAATATAGAAAGCAAGGGTACAGGAAGACTTTGTATAACCTACCTGCTGGCTCAACAACATGGTTGGTATTTTGAAGTTCCCACAAACTATCCATTGATGCTCTTAATATTTGATTTTCTCAAGAATTGTATCCAAATCATTACAGTTTTCTTCCATATACACTCTGAGTGTTCCATTGGAAGAGATGCAAATGCTTTTCTTTTATGCAGCAGGATTGCTTTGAAGCCAGTTTGGGATGAATCAATATATAAGTGTCATTAAGAAGAATTATATTCTATCTCAATCCAGCCAGCCATATTCCTCAAAATTCACAACAAACTAACAAAATCTGTTTGGACATAATCATCTGACTTTCCTCTTAAAACCAAACCTGCATTGTTCATCTTCCACCTCTCTCTTTCCCTTCCCCACTCATTTGATTTAGTTTTCGTTTATAGTCTATTCCAACTTTAATTTATAAAAGTATAGTGTGTTTCATTTAAATTTTTATAATCAAAAATGAAATATGATATTTCAAGTATAAATTTAGTCTAAATGAAACTAATTTCACAAATAAATAAAAACATAAAGTGTAAAATTTGGTTAGCAATTTTTTCTTCTGTTTTTCAGTTCAGTTACTCTAAGAAAAAACAAGAAAAAAAATCCAATGCAGTTTTTTTAGTTACAGACCTGTGATAATAGTATGTAATTCAGTTGAGGTGTATTGAAAAGAAGACTGATAATACAGTAGTTTTCTTTTGATATTATCATTATTACTTTTTTATACTTCAACCATTGCTGTTCTTTCAATTGTTCAACTCTGTTGGTCTATTTATAGCTCTAGCAATAATTGGTATGTATAATATTGAAGTAAACAAGAATAAGCTTTAATAAAACTATACTCTTGATAAAGAGTTGCTGGGTTTTTTATTATTATTATAATCAAGTTCATATATAAAAGCATATATTAGAATTCTTTTAACTTTCTGAGTTCAAGTTTTAGTTATACCAATAATGTTTTAGTTATACCAATAATGTTTTAGTTAATGAATTTAACAAAACATGTGTAATATCAAGTAATTTAAAGCTATTTACATTTATAAGTATTAATTGCAGAATATTATTTTGGTGATTTTATTGTGAGCTTTGGGGTTTATTCAGAGTGAATAAAAACACATGCTGTTTTCTTTTTTAAGTGTAGAAGCTTATTTGCTAACTGACAGATCTATTCATAATCGAACTGCCGCCAGTTTAATTTAAACTTACATGCTACTTTTGAAATTTTAATTGTTCACATTCAAACTAATTTTGACTGGACTGATTTGCTGCTTGCCTTACACGTTTTAAAGTTTTATGCTAAATTTCTTTACAAGTTATACAAATATAATTGAATGTATAAAGAAGTTAAGAGTGCATCTTCTTAAAATAAAATGTCATCAGTTGTTGCCACATAATTTGTCATGGTAAAATATTATTAAAATTAGTGACAAAATCAGTTTAAATTAGCACTACTGATTTAGAAATATTTTGCCAGTTGGGTAATTTCTATATGGAAATTGATACTAAAACAGGGCATTCAATTCCTTCAACTTTTTAAAGCATGTTTATACTAATTTAAACAAATGCTTACAAAATTTATTGCAGTACTTTTATTATGATTAGTTATATTTGTATAATTATTACTGTTGAAAATTAATAATTTTAGTGCTATCAATAGCAATACTGATTGTATCAATATATAATTAAATCATATATAATGCTGTCAATGTTTGCTGTGTTGTTGTTATACAATACTATACAGATACTTATCCATTCTCATGGATAATTTCATTATAAACGTTTAAAAATGTTATGTGATATCAATTTCTGTGTGGAATTAATGTGGGCTTTTTTATATTTTATTTTTCGTAAGTAAAACATGTGACGAATCTTTACAGCACTTTATCACTAATACTCTGGGGCGTCTTTGGGGATTGTAAATTCGCATATATTCCCAACCAGCTGTAAAAGGAGAAACCAGGATATGCAAATGAATCCAAAGTATTTAAGGAGAGTGCTGTAAGTTTGCAGGGAGAAGACTATTGAGCCCAGAGATATATTGACGTTCTAAGTAGATTCAAGTGACTGTGTAATTAGTTTCTGACTGATTATCAGGCAACGATCTGCATTTGGAAAGTTTGAGCCGACTGGAAAGGAGTAAAGTAGTAAAAGTCAGGTGATATTTAAATTTCAATTATCGGATCATAAGAGTAAATATATAATATGAGTCCTCTTATTCCGGTAAACCCGTTCAATATTGAGTTTAATAGTTAATTAGTATCATATTTCGTGATTTAATTTAATAGTAAAGTTCAATCCCATTGACGTAGACATATTGATAAATCTTTGTATTTAGAAGGTTGATAATTGATTCAAGTGAATAAATATAATTTGTTATTGTAAAAATGTCGTCTGGTAATTCTTTGCCTCAATTCAATCTTGATGTCCAAGGTGGAACCCAGGAGGGTTCTCACAAACATATATTAAATTTTTATCAACATGCTTTTCCATTTTTTAAAAATTATCCTTTATATATGTATAATTTACTTTTTTTAGGTTCAATAGAGCAAATCAAACATTTCTTTTACCAATCATGTTGTCTGAGGAATTGATTCCTAGTGCTGTTTTTTATGGGACAGCGGCTCCTATACTTGGATGGTATATTTTAAAAATGTTATATATTGATCCTTATAATGAAAGGCAAAAGAGAAGGTACATCACGTCTTATCTCATTTAATAGTATCTATTTAAATATTTTCTTTTATTATTTACTATATTTTATAAAAACTTTTTGAATGAAATAAAATGACTATGTAAGATACAAATGTTACAATTGTCTTTCTTTTATTTTTTTTATTTACTTTCAAACTTTAATAACATGATGTAGGATTTAATTTAATTTACTTGATACTTCTGCTTACATTCTCATGCATCTGTTATTTAAATACAATAAAAAAGCTAATAGTTGACAAATTTATAATTATACACCAATCATTCCATTTTTATTTAATAAATATGATGAAATCATACACCCTTGTTGGGGACAAATTTAGATATTAAAATTTGCAGATTCTGTTATTTTTCTTTGATTTAATTCTAAATTATTTATTTTATTTTTTAAGTATTAAAGTTAAATCCTTATACAATAAATGCTATTTTGAAGTTTAAAAATTTAATATTTAAATATTTGTTATAAAATAAAATTATTAATATATATATATATATATTTCCTGTATTTTATGAAAATAAATTGTCATAAATATACCTTGTTTTTTACTGGTTTTAGAGAAACTGAAAAAATGAAAGAAGTCAATGCTCAGAGAATGGCTGAAAGAAAAAAAGAAGCTTCAATAGCTGTAATTATAACATTAATTTATTTTGAGAATTTTCTCATAAATCAATTAGTTTATGCAATGTAAAAAAATTCACAGTATTTATGATTATTAATATATAGTGAAAGACAGTTTTCAAAAATTCTTGGTGATTTAAAATTTAGATTTAATGGTTCCTTGTTTTGAAAGTTTTTTTTATTTTTGTAAAATTACAAGCTATATTTTTATATACTTAAAGCCAGATTCATTTAAGAGATTTAATGTACCAGTTTTTGTTTCTAAAATGAATTGTAACTGTTTTATGTTATTTTAATGATGTAAAATTATCTGGATAAGTTCTAAACATTTTCTTTTAAGATATATTTTTATTTTTTGCATGTGCTTTGTTACTGAAATACTTTAAATACTACTAAGAATTTACCAAAATGAATTAATTTTAAATCAATAAATTCTTAAAGATGAATTCTCTCCAGTTATTATTCACATACAATAATTCCTCCCCTTTAAAAATACATGCTTTATTTGAATGTAAAAAAAACTGCATTTCATAAAGTTAACTTTACTTTTTATTATATTTGCTTATTTATATTAGTATTCTTATATTTATTCATATGCTCATACCACTTGTTCTGAAAGTGTTTTAATGATTAAAACTAAATTTATATTTTTTTCTCACAAAAAGGAGTACAACTCTGCTTAGCATATTTTTCCAATGGGAAAAGTTTCTTTAAATTTTTTTCACCCTTAGACACGTAATTGTGGTAAATCCTGAACTATAAATCTAGGTATATTCAAATTACAAAAATTGGAAGTTAGATATATGTTGTAATTGTAATAATAGGAATAGAGTAATCACATGCTATTGTTATGTGTATATTTTGAACTAATGTGAAAAGATTTATTATATTGCTGATAATAGTTTATTAATATCAATAGTTTATTGATAATATTGGTTTATTATATATGGTAATAATAATAATTTTCATTAAATTTCAGAAAAATATTTGTGAATGATTTTGAGAAATAAGTACTGTTGTAGACTCACTTGAATCCAGCACTCATGCTTAGGGATTTCATACTTAGGTCAGGATAGAATAACTCACTACTCAAAATCATTGATTTCCACCCTTCTTTACAAATATAACAAAACTTGACCCACTTTTAAATATACTAATATCATACGCAAATTAGAACACTTGGTAATATGGTAACTCTCAACAGGCCGGATACCTTCTCACTCTCCAGTATGTGGGCATACCACTAACCTTTATATACATGCGCGCTTTTTCAGCACCCTGTGTAGTTGGGACTCTAACAGTACTTAAATATATATAATAATTATAATTAGTAAACTAACCAAAAAATAAAATGGCTTCTTTTAATATCATCAATAAGCAATATATAATAATGAACAACTACTATGTTTGTGCTATCTTCACTAGAGATAATAAAAATGCATGTGCTGTGTGTTTTCAATTGTATCATCAGAGTGTCTTGCTCATTTATTTTTTTAATATGAAACTATTATTTATGAATCTTATAGATGAATATGTTTAAATGTGAGAGATGGATTCATTCAAAGTAAAGTCAATACCTAAGTATTTTTTCCTTTGTGATTTTTAAAATTTTCTGAATTCTTAAAGTCTACTTATAACTATACTTTTATTCAAACAATTATTTTTACCAAATTATATATTTAATCAAATATAGAAAAAATAATTTCATGGATATATATAATATCTAATGCAGATATACAGGATACAATAATGGGAAAAAAATCTCAACACCAAGAAAAAGTTATTGTAGTGTAATAAAATTTGGACAATGTGTGTGCAATTGTCTAGTTAACATATTTAATTGATTAAATTTTTAAGATCACAGGTTAATTTAAGTTCAAGAAAGTACATTTCAAATGTGAAATGCTGTTACATTAATAGCCGGTGTAACCTCCAGAATATTAAATGCAAGCCTGCAAGTGTTCATGCATTGTGTCATACAGGTACCAAATGTCACTGTGGATACTGTTGGAGTTGTCGCCCAATGATATCCCATACATGCTCAAATAGGAGACGGATCTGGTGATATTGCAGGCCAATGTAACATCTCAACTCTGTAGAGCATGTTGTGTTACAACAGTGGTGTAAGAGCAAGCGTTATCCTGTTGGAAAACTTCCCCTTGAATGCTCTGCATGAATTGCAGTATTATAAGTTGAATTACCTGATTGACATACAGATTTGCAGTCAGTGTTTTTGGGATAACCACAAGAGTACTCCTGCTGTCATAGGAAATTGCTTCCCAGACTATGACTCCAGATGTAGGTCCAGTGTGTCTAGGCCACAGACAGTTTAGTTGCAAGCATTTTCCTGGCCTCCTGACTAATACACAGCCATTATTGGCACCAAGGCAGAACCTTCTTTAATCAGAAAATACAATAGATCTCTCCATTCCTTCCTCCAATGAGCTCTGGCTTGATACCACTGACGTCGCAAACAGCAATGGCTTAGAGTCAGCAGAATACATGCTACAGGGCACCTAACTCGGAGCCGTCCTAGTGAACTGTTGATAATGTCTTCTTCGTCTTCTTAAAGGCATTCATGGCTAATGTCAAATCTCACAGATAAATAATGCTCACAAATTTACAGCATGTATTTAAGGTTTCCCTCATTTGCAAGCTCTGAGTGGTGCTAATAATGCTACACTTAAGCACGAAATTTGAATCTGTCATCTTTCAGATGTATAAACATGCCTACCAAATTTTGTTTATCTAGCACTAGTCTTTCTTGGTGTTGGGCTTTTTTCCCCCCCGTCAGTGTATAAGAGAAATATAGATTTTACCTTTATTAAAGAATTTAAATGTTTTGCAACAAGAATTCATTGAAGTACATAAGTACTCCCTTCATTATTAATAATAATGATTTAAATTCAAATTTCAGGTATCTCTAATGCAAGAAACATACCGTAGGATAAAAACCGAAGAAGAAAAGAAAAATGGACTAGTTATCAAATTAGCAGTTTATGGAAGTGCAGAAAATATATCTAATCTAAATTTGGAGTATGTTCCCCTTTTCATTATTTTTGTAAAAAAGTTTTAAATATATATGCTGGCTTACATAGAATTGTTTGCTATGACACTTTAAAAAAATATCGTGCTTTCTATTAAAAAGCTTTATAAATGTTTCAATAATGTATTTTTTTCTATTTTCTTAACCTTCTCATTTTTCATATAGCCAAATAGACTCTCAGTTAGATGTTTTGGATGTTACTGTACAGTTACAATGCCTGGTTAAGGATTCTAAATTAATACTTCCAAATAGGTCAAAGGTAAGAATTCATTCAAATATTATTTTTAATCAATAATAAATCATGTACATTATGAATATTGTAAAGTTATCTATTTTTACCCTTTTTATTCAGAAAAATTTTGTGAGCCATGGGGTTCATATGACAAATAATCTTATTTCTCTAAATTAATTTTTAAAAATAATATCATATACGTCCAAATTTTCTACATATACTTGAGGTTAGATTGTAGCAATAGTCCGATAAAATCAGAAGATTCAAAATTGACAGAGTGTTGGTTTAAGTCCTGATTCCTCCTGCGATCATCATGAAGTATAATGGGGACAGCTACATATTAAGCCAGATTAAGGCTCAATATCCTCACATAGCCTTTTATGGCAATTTGATATATCAGTCTCAACATCATTTGATTATGTTTTGTAATCTTAGCCATTTTACAGTAAAAAACGAGCAATATTGTTGTTCTAGTGTAATATTTACTAGGTGTATGCATATCTAATGAGATGATTGCTAACAGATGTTGCCACACATATATACAAACAATACGAAACTGTGACACATGATTTTTTTTATAGTTTGACCTTTGATACTCATGTTTAGTTTACATTTGGAGGAGTTTCAGCGTGCATTGTATTTTTTTTTACTGTGTTGAAAATGTCAAATTTTATGCCTTCCGACCACGATTTGCGGACAGCATTAATTTTTTGTTACCATCTGAAGAAAAATGCTGCCAAATTGCATAAAATGCTTGTATAAACATACAGTGGCAATGCTCTGAGCTGTGCACAGTGCTACAGGTGGTTTGAAAAGTTTCAATTGGTGATTTAGATGTGAGAAATGAGGAGCTTGGCAGACCAGCAAAAAAATTTGAAGATGCTGAGTTGCAAGCATTACTCGATGAAGATGATGGCCCCAAATGCAAGAACATCTTGCAGAACAATTGAATGTTGACTAGAGGACTGTTTCCTGTCATCTCAAAGCAATGGGCAAGATAATAAAGGTCGGTAGATGGATACCACACTAGAGCTAACGGACTGTCAACATGAAAACCGAAAAATCGTGTGCAAAATGTTGCTTGCCTGCTACAAACGCAAGTCATATCTCCATCGTATTGTGACTGGTGATGAAAAATGGATTTATTTTGATAATCCCAACTGTAATCTATCATATGTTGACCTCGGACAACCGTCCAAATCGACCACAAGACACTGCTGTGTATTTTCTGGGATCAGAAGGTACCAATCTATTATGAGCTTCTCAAACCCGGCGAAACCGTTTATACTGATTGCTACAAGCAACAATTACTTAATTTGAAGGATGCTATTCTCGAAAAATGCGAGCAATACAAGAAACAGCAGTACAATGTGATTTTCCTTGATGACAATGCACCTAGCCACCGTGCTAAGCCGACCAAGGACGTTAAGGCACTCGGCTAAGAGCCATTAGTGCATGCAGCTTATTTGCCAGACTTGGTTCCTTTGGATTACCACCTTTTTGCATCATTAGGACACGTATTGGCTGACCAGCGCTTCACTTACGAAAACATCAAATCTAGGCTTGATGACTGGTTGGCCTCAAAAGACCGATCATTTTTTTTGGCGTGGTATTCACAAATTGCCCTAAAGATGGGGAAAATGTGTAGCTAGCGAAGGATATTATTTTGAATAAAGAAATATTAACAGTTTGCAAATTTATTGTGTTTTTTTTTTAAACAATTGTCTCATTTCATTTGCATACACTTGGTATTTAAAATAGAGCAAACAGAAAACATTTAACAGACATTGATTTGACTAATAATTGTTATTAAGATATTTACGGTTTTACTATGAAAAGAGTGAAATTAATATCTGATTCTCCTATCTAGTATTGATTTTTTTCATATAATGTGTGTGAATATCTGATAAAGTGTGTTTTAATAATAAAGTAATTTATTCAGAATTCTTCTTTAAATTAAAACACTTATTGAAATTGTTAATAAGAAATTAAAATCACTGCATTTTTCTCTTTTTGTGTTTTTGTATAAAGTCAATTTTACCTTTTTTTTTTTATTGTGACACATATCATGGAACAGTGGTGCTCAACCTTTAATTTGACAGGAGCCAGTTTAGAATTTTAAAATTTTCGATGAATCACAATCATATATTGCGCTTTTAATATTTCATTTATATAAGTGTATATGATGTATAAACTACAGTATTGTTTTTTAATAACAAAACTCATAGTATATCTTCTTTTATTAAGCAATTGTTAATACATTTTTATATAAGGGCACAGTAAAAATATAAAGTATGTGTTACATATGTTCATTGATTCATTTTTCTGTAAACGTGGAAAAATACATTTTGTAAACCATCTTGTACTTGTTTTCTGACATAGTGTGATATCACTTGTATTCTGTGAGTACCAGAATATTGGGTTAATTGGATATCTTAGATAGATAGCATATAGTTTAGTTTTTATTTTTAACTTCTTGAATATATATACATTAGTTATATAATACTTGTTATATGTTTATATTGCATGGCAAAAATAAGTTGATTTCTGTTTAGAGCTGTCTTCCCATTAAATATCTTAAAAAAAAAAAAAAAAAACAGAATTATTTATAAATCACAGTATTCCTTATTACGATGTATTTCATCCATGAGATTCAGGATTATAAACAAAAAAGATGCTTACTTATACTTGAACATGTATTTGAGTCATACTATATTATTGCTTTTGAAAAGAAAGTATCATCAAGCACCATGTTGAGTATTGTTGTAACTCAAAAGTTAGTGTATGGACCTTTGGGAAAATATATATATAGCCAGTGACGTCTTAAAGCATGGGAACAGGACCTCGCCCTGGGGGGGCACATTTCATTCTTGACTTAATCTTAATAAGATCATAATCTGGATAATTTTAATGGTCAAATATTATTCCCTTACATATTCCCCCATAGAACAGAGAATCTCAACTGCATGTCATCTGGCAAAACTGGTAAGACTATATTATTATGTGATCACTGTTTTCCAAGTCTAGGCATAGGTTTAATACCACAAACAATCATTCAACTCATTTAGTAGAAACGTGGCCTTCAGTCAAGCCGGTTTGTGTCAAAGTTTTTGAGATTGTGAGTCATGCACATTTATTTGTTTCAAATTACCGTTTGAACGAGTGTTTGACTATGCATGATATATACTGCCTATTTTAAAAATCTCAGGTAGGGTCTAAAAAAATCTTAAGATTTTTCTGGGCCCAGTGCATCAAGGAGTCTTAAGTCATCCCTGTATATAGCTGATAGTCAAAACTTATTTAAAAAACACCTTTAGTTTTTTTTAAACATAAAGTTCAAAGTGTTTAAAACCTATTATCTTATTCCTATTCTTTGAGCCAAATAATTTTTATTTTTGAAAAACCATTTTTATTAGTCAAACGACAAGTTTGCTTCTTGGGTTCACTTGTGTATTTACTACATTAATTTAATATTTATGAATGTTGTCATGGAATCAAAATTGATTCTAGCGGAAAATTTATTTTCCTTAATTTTTAGCTTCCTTTTTAAAAAGGTAGAGATATTTCATTTCACTTTTGAAAATATTTTTTAATATATAATTAAAGAATCTTAATTATTATTATGATTGAATAATCTGAATGAATGTTTAAAAAATATACTTATTTTTTAGACTGAAATATTTTTATTAAATACATTTTCTGGTTTGTGCTCATAAAAATATTTGTGGATTTAATTTCATTATTATTATTACTTTTTTTTTCATTTTCCCTCCCCTTTCTTTTCTCATCTTCTGTTCTGTGGAGTTTTGTTTATTTATCTAAACATTTTTATCTATATATTTTAAAGAGAAGCTAAATCAATTTTAATTGGTTTGTGTATTGTTTGAGTATAAAATATAAAAATGATTTTTTTTAAAAAATTGATGGTATGTATCTAATTGTTTTATTTCAGAGTAATTTACCTGGATTTTATGATCCTTGTCTTGGAGAAGAAAAATTGCTTAGAGTAGAATATCTTTTTAGAAATAAAACTCATTCCATAACAATATCTGACAATGAAATGCTTAGGATACCTAGGATAACAGATAGTTAGAAAATAAATAAAAGGTAAATTTATTTATATATTTTTTTCTACACTCACAAAATATTTCAATGTTGATAGCACTTAAAACAATTTTGTTTAAAAGTAGAATTCTGTAAGAAAAAATATTATTATTTCTTCTGTATTTTAATTTTAGAATTTTTTTCCCTAGCATCTACTCAAAACTTTAATTAAAAAATGTATCAAGTTTTTTCCTGTAAAAGTAAAAAATGTAGTTTATTTAAAATAATTTTAGGATGCCTGATCAATGTTTAAATGAAAATTATTCAAATTAGTTCATTTTCTGATTTATGTTATTTAAGTTATGTTTAAATTGATTATCTCTTTTCATTTTATGTTTTAAGTTTTCTCATTTGCATTTCTATAAAGAAGTGCTAGATGATAAGTTTCTTTCATTCATGGTTTATTATTATTCTTCATTATATAGTTTTGTATTTCTTTCTTTAAATTATCTTGATTTAAGTTTTTTATAGTCTATTTTTGGTATTGAAACTTTAAACTATTTAGAGATGCTAAGTCCAATTTATGTAATTAGAAGAAGAGCTAAAAAGAAATTTTATTACTATATAATAAAAGAAATACATAATCATTATTAGTAACAAAAAAACCAATCTTGTAGAACAAGTTACTAAGAATTTTGTTGAAAAATATCAATGATTTATGTTTAATTATTAATAAATGAAAAGGTGTAGGAATTTGGTGAATCAAAAAATGTATATTCAGTTAAGTTAAAATATGGGCACAGAAGTGCATCTATCATTTTATTTAAATTATGATTTTCAGCATTGTAGTAGCTCTTCAGTTCATATTTAGCAAATATTAAAAAAAAAACATTAGTGTGCTGTTTATTTTGCAAACAAAATCATCAAAGTATTCGGAAATATTACAATGAGGAAATAAAATTTAATATCCAATTAAAAAAAAGTGTACTTATGTATTATTGCAACCTAATGGCGACATTATATGAAACGAAGCACATGATTGCCAATTCCGCACATATGACACATGTGAAATTAGGGTTGCCAATGTGGCTAGTTATCTTGAATGTTGGCAATTGTTGCGATAATACTTAAGTACCAAAAAAAAATTATAAAATTCATCCTTAATAATAAATATGATTACTACCCAGAAATGATTAAGTGAGCACAACATATGAATTTAATGTGATGTAAATCATGTTCACTTTTCCACTACACTTTCTTGTATTTTTTC
This sequence comes from Trichonephila clavipes, assembly GCA_019973935.1. NCBI lineage: Eukaryota > Metazoa > Arthropoda > Arachnida > Araneae > Nephilidae > Trichonephila > Trichonephila clavipes. Next base: position 1,670,015 of record BMAU01000465.1, on the reverse strand, counting down.
CCCTCGTATCTGCAACTTATTTTATCACACTAAATTAGCTTAACAATATTTTCCTGGCTGACTATTTTTGGTAATTAAGCTACCCAGGAAACATTTAGAGTTGGCTGGCACATTTCTTTAAGGCACAAATCAACAATACTTTCTTAATTTAAAACTGAGTATTGTTTGCAAACTTAACAAACTGTAACATCTGTAGAATCAGTTTTCTCCAAAACTAGATCAAATAATGTACAGATATAGTATGATTTGAAATACTTATGATTCTTTGATCCAAAAGTAGCAGTAGCAAAGTGGTATTGCTTGGTAAAAATGCATTCTCAACATAGGGATGATGTAAATCAATTAGATAGGAAAGCGCGTTATATATCTAAAATTAATAGGACTTTGATTGTGTTTTTGCACCAATTCTCTGTTCATGTTTTTATAATTTCTAAAGGATTACACCACAAATAAAATGGTTAGAGCCTAGATAAAAGGAATTTTATTAGAGCGTTTTCCATAGGCTCTTGTTCTTACTCTGTTTACACATACACTCTGTTCTACACACACTAGAGCCCTCTCGCAACAAATATTCACTTGTTGTGGGCATTACAAGAATTATTTGTTCAACACTGAACAGATTGCCAAGCTCTTTTTTTAAATAATTTTCTATATCCAGTACAAAACAATTATGGAACAAATTTTTAAATAAATGGCCAGTCATCCATTCCTTTCATTGGCTATCTAATACATGGGGAAGTCATTTTTGTTGCACTGTTTCATCGAGCAGGGATTTCGTGCTTGAAGAAAGAGCATTGGCTTGGTAATAAAATCACCAGACATGTTACTACAAAGAAGTAGTTATGTAATCTTTGTCAATTTTATAGCTCAGAGTATGTTTGTTTTTCATTTTTTGAGTTGCAGGTCACTGTTAGGCCTTTGTTTAATATAATCCTGTTTCTTCAGCATTAAACAACTAAATTACTCTTGGTCAGTCAAGTACTGTTTGTTTGAATTATATCTGCTGAATATTTTTTGCTGCATCCTTATCCATTAAGGCATTTCCCCCTTGTATGTGTATCTTGTGCAACAAATTGCATTAAAAAATTTTTTCAAACCAGCCATTGTCAGCTACAAATTTAGCACTAGTTTCATCAGCGGACAGCTGTCTCATATTTTTAAATTAGCAAATATTTTTAAGACTTTTTATTTAAGTGCACTTTTATTTAAGAGAAATTGTGTTTGTTCTCATATCTTTTATCCATAATGTTAGTGCTTGTTCCATTTTTTTCCATTATAGATGCTATCATAAGAGCAATATTTTTTCACAAGAATAGAGGATCCAGATGTGATGGAATTCCTAATCTTTTCTGTTCGATTGCGCAATTGATCAAATAATTGACTCATTTAAATTAATATGCTTAGCAGTATCAGCTATCTGCTCTTGAATTTTTAATTCAATCCAGAATTTCTGTTTTTGAAGAGATATAAATTTCCTTTGTAAGGACAGTCCTTTCTTTTCATTCGGCATTGTCGTGGCTATGACACTGGAAAAGCAAGCAAGCTACAGCTGTGAGGCTAAGATAATACTCTTGGTCTCGAGGGAACAACAAGAGTGAATGTCTGTTTTTGGTGTGGTTCCTAGAATCCCTGTCTGGGGGTAAGTTTCTGTTTTCTTAGTTGAAACACTGCATTAGTTAAAGGTTTATTCAGTTGGGGACTAGGAAGGGTCACCACGCATTTCATAAAACCGCATTAAATACCTGAAAGTGCCACACTGTAAGAATATTTCCCTGGTTTTTTCAACCTTGTTAGAACAAAAATGCATTGTAGAGGTCCTGCGTTGTAGGACGCTGTATTGAAAATTCATCGACTATGGAAACTGCTGTCTTTTTTCCTAAAGTACACTGCATATTTTTTTTTTTGAAGAAAATTTATTTTTGTGTGGAAAAGGATCCCAATTTCTGATTTTTATAATGATGCAAGTACATTATGTTTACATCTAGTACATATGTGTATGTTTGTATTTTATTACTGTTACTTTAAACATTGTAATTATATGCCATATGTAGAAAAAAATAACAAGACTCTCCATCATTTTGTTTAACTTTTTTTAAATTACAGGTTACAGTTTTGTTATGCACATGAATTCTACTTTCATTCACACATGTAATGCTGCCTCAGCTAAATTTCCATTAAAATATAACCTTTCTGTTCTTTGATATATTCTATGTAATTATTTACATTATTTTAAAATATTGTTTTATTGTTTTTCAGGTTATTTTGAATAGAAATATTTACTAAGCATCTTCATAGAATGAACAGTTCATCTGAAGCCATAACATGTTTTTGATGATCTACATCTTTAAATGCAGTTTTAGTTTAATAAAAATATTATTTGTTTATTGTGTTGTAAATATATTTCATTCAATACATTTTATTTATTAGTTTTAACAATTGTCCAATATTTCTTTTTATTGTATTGGCAAAATTATTTCCTGTCTGTTTACTATTTAAACTGAATTTGCCTAAATTAAAAATTGTTGACTTTTTTATTATGTTTTTGAATTATTAAAACACAATTATTGGAAGGAAAGCATAAAGTTTTATATTTCATTTTCTAATCCTTACAATCTAGCATTTGGCTAAACCAGTTCCTTGAGACCATTCATGGAAATATGTCCAAAGGAACAGTTTCTATTAGTCTTAGCCCTTGAAATGCACAAGGGTAGATCTGACTCAATTCTTGTATGCCTTGTAAATTTGTGCATTTTCTAGATATTCTCAGCCAAATAAAATTTTCTCTAGATTCTATTAAATTCTTTCTGTGGAATGTAAGATTTTCGAAGATATTATTTATAATTTGTGTTCTTACAGTTGTTAAAAAAAGCTTTACAATTCATAAATTATTTCGAAATTTAGATACAATAGATATATTTCATAAGCAAAATGATCAACAAATAACATATGAATCAAATTTTCAATATAACATATTAAAAACTTAATACACATTAAAAGACTTTTGTTTTTGTTATTTCAATATTTAACCATGACTTAATGTTTCCTAGCAGTACCTAGAATTAGAAAATTTATATCCCAAATTTAAAATTATCTTAAGTAAATTTAGTACTTACGTATTATCGCAACAATTGTCAACATTCAAGATAACTCGCCAAGTTGGCAACCCCTATTTCGCATGTGACGTATACCCTGAATTGACAATCATGTGCTTCGTTTCATATAATGTGGCCAATAGGTTGTGATAATACGCAAGTACCGTAAATTTTTACCTCTATTTATATTGTTTTCAAAAAACGGATTTTTTAAAGTAAGGACAAAATAGTGGGATTATATCTCTTTTATTTATTATATATATTGAAAACAATCACAAAGCAAAAGCATTTATAAAAAAACTTAAACTATGAAATTATTCTACATAATAACATTGAGAATTATATCTAAATTATATCTACATGATATTTGATACTAGATACGAGTATTATAATTTTTTTCTTCATAGTAAAATTATTACAGTAGAAAGAATGTTTAGCATATTTATTATTATATTCAGTTCTGGTTTCTAAAAAGAAAGAAAAATGTTTTATCTTAAATCTATATGGAATACTTAATTTTGACTATTCATTTTACACATACATTTTTATACTCACATATTTATTGAAGTGGTAGACAAAAGTTCAAATTTATATTTTTGTTTTGTTAAAAAGCTAAAAAGTTGCAATTGGCATACATTCAAAAAAAAATCAAATTTGATAATATTTTTCAATCCTAGAGAATGTCTGAATTTAAAAAAAAATAGAAAATTTCACTGTTTCTTAGTAATGATATCACCATTGCCCCCATATTTTTTTTAATAATATTGTAGCCCCAAAAGTTGCAACAGGCTCTGCTACATACTATATATTTATATAAATTTCTATTTATAGAATATCTTACAAATGTCAATTTATCAAATTTGGTTTTTTTTTTTATACTTTTCGTTAATTTAAAAAAAATAACCGATTTATTTTAATTCTTAGTTATTTTGATAGTTAAAATGTTCAGAACAGTTTGTATAAATGAAGTCTTTTAGATTATAAATTATGATATATATTTAAAATTTAGTCCACTAGTCTTATTGTTTTAAACTTTACTTGATGAAGCGACCTTATAATCTGATTTCTTTGAAAACTCAGGCATAATAGATATATATTTCAATGCAACCATTTTCTTGATTGGGATATGTGCATGCTTTAAACAAAGCTTCTATCACTAACAGGACTTGTCATTCAGTGGCTTTCATGTAGCTGCAGAAAATGGAAAATTTGTGAAAAATCTGACTGTTTTTTTTCTTCTTTTTTTCATATAAAACACGTTAGAATCTTAGTCGTTTTGATATCAAAGCACTATTTGCGTGCCGCCAATTTTGCTGCAGTGATGCTAATACATAAGTACCACGATAACTTGGTTGTGTACTCCAATGAATTATTTATGAGGTTAGTCCCAGATGTACCTGACCTGACTTACAAATGGCGGTTGTTTGAAAAGAGTGATTGTTGTAGAAAGTTCCAACACTTTTGTTTCTGTTTCTCTTAAGCTTAAGTTTGAGGACACTAACTTGTTTAGCAGCCATCAATAGTAAATATTCTCAGTGAGTTTCTAAACATTCTAAAAAATTGGTTATTGTTCTGTGATACAATATTTTTAATTGAAAGGCCTTATTCCAATCAATATAAAAGTGGTGTTAGATGCTACTCTGGGGGATCCTTCGTTTACAACTGTAAAATATTGAATGGCAGAGCTTAAACCAAGACCGTACAAACTGCTAAGACGAATATTGCAAAGATCGACGAAATGAGGTGACTACACCAGAAGAAAAAGATGGTATTGGATGACCGTCACCTGAAAGTGCTTGAACTAGCAGAAATGGCACATGCATTTCAAAAAGCGTTGTACATTGCATATTAATTGAACATTTGGATATGAAAAAGCTGTGCGTGCAACATTTCAAAATGGTCACAATGTCGAGGGATTTGTTGCATTTACGAACAGCGCTTCAAGATTATTTGTGTACAATTGAATCATCTGGAATGTTAAATTGGGTTGGGGTCAAAATTTCACAAGTCATTAGACGTGTTTGAAAGATATCCGTTGTCTTTGCTCATTTTCTGTCCATGTATGGGAGTGCACAATCTTCTGGTTGAAAATCTCCTGACAGTTTTTCACACCTCAGATTTTTCACGATCTATCCATAAAATAATCTTGATTTTCGCATCTTTGTGCTAAAAAAATGGTGACAGAAAGGTAACTCAATGAAATGAAGTAAACAGACAGCTCATTCCAGTGGTCATCTAACATAGGTTTTGGTTTGACGACCAGCTCCTCTTTTTTACCCCTTATACTTATAATGTTACCCAGCACAACTACAGACATCTGAATGTTCTAATGAAATTACTAGTTCTTTTAAGTAAGATTTGCATAGTATGTAGATGTATTAAACATTAAAGCTACTTCAGAGAACCAAATCTTTTCTCATGCATATTACAGATGTTATGCTAGAGGTGAACAAAAAAATAGTTTGTGATTTATTAATGAATAAAGTTTCATTCTGGTTTGTAAAAAAAAAACCTTGAAAACATTTAATTTAATATTTTAAATTTACTTTATGAAATCTATTGACCAAGAAGTGAATTTTTTAAAATTACTTCAGAGATAAAGAGCCTTTTCGAAAATTGAGTTAAAATCGTTGCCAGATGAACACAGTTTTATTTTCGTTTTAGGAGTAAAGATTAGTATAATCTCTACGGTAAAAATTAAAACGATTTGTAAGTGGGTGACGGGGACAGGTTGAACCTCCAAACCCCTCACTTATATGCACCACTGATGTTAATTCTTTTTTAAAGAATTTTTATTTCATAAATGAAACAAGACACCGTTTCTTTCATACGACAGGGATTGATAGCTAGCTCTATGAGTTAATTTGTAAAACTTTTTCATTCGTTTTAAAAAAAAATTTAATTTTGTAGCCTGAATTAAATGATCTTGTAATGTTAAAATCGGGGAAGGAAGAAATCGCGCGCGCGAAATAAAATTGCTCCATAAACGTATTTGATTTGTGGCGCCATCTCGTAAAGATGCATAGCATTTTTTATAGCTAGAAGAAATTTTTTAGCATAAGAGATACCATTTTTAAAAAGTGCTGTATTAAAAATTAAAGTTTCTATTAAGTATTAAAAACTTCTTACAACTTGAAATATTTCGTTAGAGATCGAACTGATTAAATATGAAGCAATTTGTTGCAAAAATTGTGTATCATATTACATTTGTGTATAGTTTTTATTTTAAAAGTAAAAAGGATACATTTAAATTTTTGAATAGTTTTTAACCTAAATTACTAATAGCATTCCTTAAGCTACTGATTGATAACTTTCATAATTTATATCTTTAAAATGAATCTAGAAATTTTACTAATATTTAACTTTGTCTCATGTATGAACCTCACTTCATTTCTACTACTTTTCTAGTTTTAGCACTGTATAATGTGTTTAACGACATCTAAATTGTAGAATTGTCAAGAATTTAGAACTAAGGTGTTTCTATGGAAATTCTGAAAGTTTAATGAAGTATTTGGAGATTCTTGAAGTGATTCTCATTTTCATTGATTGACAATTGTTTGTTTAATCTGTGTGTCATTGGTCTTAAAAATAAAACAAAATACAATAGAATTTTTTTTTCAAAGTAAGTATAAATAATCCGTATTTTAAATAAACACGAATTCCAGATTTTAATTAGTGCTCTTGTAATTTAAACTTTCTCCCCTCCAGTTAATACTAGCACTAGGTTTCTCAATAAATGTTAATCGAGTTGTCATTGAGATTGTTTAGAAGATTTGCTTTCCATTAATTATTAAAGTTCCAAGTGTTTGATTTCTAGTTCCTCAAAAAAAGGAATGATAAATATATTTGACAAGAAACGTTATAGTTTACAAATAAATGGTATTTCATATTTAAATTATGAACCCGTTATAAAGTTTTAAAAAAGTATTTTACAAGATTTCTTCAATAAAATAGGATTTAGTTAATATCTAGCAACATGTTTTCGTGTTCAAATTTCCACTTACTCAATACATTAGTTATAGGGGCATCCAGGTATTCCAAAAATACTCAATTGGCCATTGAAATTGCAACACCATGAAGGTAACTAAATACAAAAAATATATTTACTGTTCATAAACAATATAGCATGAAGACAAAATGATTAAATTTACAAGCAGTTCGGGGGTTACAGGGGTGCAAAATTAGTAGAAACAGCTTCCGCCCCTGCCAACTGAACGGCCCTTATCTGGTTAGGCATGGAGTCGAACTGGATTTGAAAGACAGAAATGGGCAACTCATTCCATGCTACTTCAAGTCTACGGCACACTTCATTAACCGTATTAGTTGGTGAAGGGTGGCAGGCCAGTCTCTCAGCTACCCACGACCAGATGTTTTCAGTGGATGACAAATCTGCAAACCAGGGTAACAATTGAAAACCCTGTGTAACGAGGAAGGTCAAAACACGATATGCAACATGTGGTCTTACATCCCCTTGTAGGTAGAGGTTATTTGGCAGACTTCAAAGATAGGACACAACCACTGGACGTAAGATGTCAGAAATAACCGATCTGCGTTCAAATTATACCGTTGATCCATTTTAAAGATGTGCGTGTCTTTTACCCAATGGTTGCTCAAGCCATCATACCAGGTGCCCCGATACCAATATCGAATGTTAGCAGACTACGAGCGGCCTCCTCAGAGTCTCCAGACGCGTATATGGCCATCAGAATACTGGTTTGAAAATATGACATTGTGCCAATCCTGTGTCCAGTTTTGTCGTTTGGTGCACCAGAGTCGCCGTTTCTGTCTATGCTGCATTGTCAAGGAAGACGAAGTAATGGGCACCGTGTTGACAATTCTCGCTGCTGCAGATGTCGTCGCAACATACGAGTGGATACTGGGCGCTCTGCAAACATGCCCATTTCTTGACTAATAGTCCGTGGTGTGGTTTTGTAGAGCCTTCAGTATGATCCTTAACAGCCCATTGATCCTATATTCACATGATAGTGGTTGGATTTCGATTAATGTGACCAGCGATATCACGGAACGATAATCCACACTTTCGATAGGCAACTATTCTGCCACTATCGAGATCCTACACTTGCTGGTAAGCATTTCTTCTTATTATTCGAGGCATAACACGATGTTCTGAGCAAACTCCGTGACCTTACAAAGCGCTTTCTGAATGAGAAATCCACTACACTTTTCTTTTATGCATTGTTTCAGATGTATCTCCCTCCTGCGTTGTCTAAAAGACTTATCAGTTGTATATCCCAACCTCTTTTTCCTCTCATGTGATTTTGACGTTTGTCGGATCCTATTCATTCTTGGTGTTGCAATTTTAAAGGCCAGTAATGTATTTAAAATTCTAAGAAAGATTAAACGGTTCTATACTAAGAAAAAAAACCTTTTTTACTTCATTCATTAAAATTTTGTGCTGGCTGTTTTAAGAAGTCAATGTGGCTTTAGATTGCGAATTACATATAAAACTAATAGTTTTCTAAAGTGTACTATGCTTTTACTTCTTAAAAATATTCAAGAACACTATTCTACTAACATTTCTCTCTCGGTATTTTATGAAGTTATGGAATAGTACACACATGCAGATTTAATTACTAAACAAAGCGTTAATTAATTTAGTTTTTTTAATATTTTAGACTCAGGTAGTCAAAATGCCTTATAATTACATTCTATAACATAAAAAGTGACGCATCAAGAAAAGGAGTATCTAAAGGAGAGAAACAAAATGGAACATATGCTCATAGCAATTTCTAGTCGTCGAATACGAAGTGTTTATGTCTTCTATAGAAAATTCCGATCTTTAAAAAATTAATAATAATTCCGTTAAAATAGTTAATTCAATCAACTATTTAAGGGTAATCTTGGATAATAGACTCTCCTGGCATCTCTATATTGATTATTTAAAAGGGAAATGTACATAATATTTTAATAAGTGGCTCATAATTTAAATGATTTCCGAACAATAGTATATTAAACCTTGGTATTTACTAGTTATTCAGCCAATTCTTTGCGATGCTCTCTCTCTCTCTCTGTGGGAATGTTACTTCTGAAATAATTTTCAAGTGGAATTTCCATTCAACGTATTACCAGAAAAGTGATAAATTTGGTAAAAATGATAGTGAGACATCTTGTAAAGTCCCCGCACAAAGATACTTTTCTCGAAGCTTCCTTGTCGATAAGGGTGTTAGAGAAGGAGATGCCCTGTCATGTACCTTTTATTCAAAATTACCTTTGAGAGGGTCATCAAGAAGTCTAGAATAAACATTGAGAACAGTATTTTCAGAAAATCTGTTCAGGTGCTGTTGTTTGTAGATAACACAGCACTCGTGGCCAGAAGTAAGAGTTATTTAACGAGGCATTTGAAGCTATTGAGAGGGAGGCTAAACCTTTGGGCTTTTTTATGAAAATAAAACTAATTATTACTACTATAGGAAAGGCTTACACTCCAGCTCTTTTTTTAATTGAAGATTATGAAACGGTTACAGAAATCCTTTATCTGCGATCACAAATTAATAAAAGCAGAGATATCCTACCTGAAATAAAGAGAAAATTTTTTGCTGTTAGTAAAGTTTTTTATGGATTGAAGAATTTAATTAGATTTTTTTGTCTAGAAAAACAAAAATATTATTTTACAAAACCCCAATCTCTCCTGTCGTGAATTACGCTTCGAAGACGTAGACTAGAACCATGTAAGAGGAAGAGATTTGGCGCTTTGAATGCGCGCGCGCGTAAGGTACTGAGGTGTTTTCAGAAAAATGGTATTTGGCATAGAAAACGCAATGTCGAATTATGCCGAATGCTCATAGAGCCAGATGTTGTTTATTACATTTAAATAAACCGACTCAATAAGACTTGGCTTGTTATCCGTATGAACGATTGTAACATTCTAAAATAAATCTTTTCGGGTAAACCATGTAACATCAGAAGAAAAGAAGACGGAATTCTGTGGATAGATGGAAAAAAGGAGAATTGTTTTGTCCTCAAAGACCTTAATCGTACGTATCTCACGTACATGTATTTGGAGCAATTTTTCTTTCAAGCAACCCTTTTGGAGAAATTTTATCCAGTTGCCATAGCGACAGCTTCGAATAACCGTTTCTTTATGAGCTGAAAGAATTCGTCAAAATTCCAATCAATAGGGTTTTTCGTCTCCCTATGCCATAAACAAGATGGCGGAAAAGATGGCAGACTCGGCTTCATCAAACGTATCAGAAATGACGTATAATATTTTAAACAGAATAGTGCTTCATTTCTGTTGATGATCATCAACAAAAGCGAGAACGGAATAAAAGAAATAATGTTGGATGTTCGTTTTCGGAAGCAGAAAAATCGGTGAGTAATTTTTCAACGAGAGAGTAGAGTGTAGCTGACTTCAGAGCGTATCGTTATGTGTACGGCAACCCTTCACCCTCACAGCTGCTTGAAAAATTTCCGGAAATGGCTGTTCGAAACATGCGTGTGTAATAAGGCCTTTAAACTAAGAATTGGAGGAGTTTGAGTGCCAATAGAGGTGGTCGGAAATGTTAGGCTCAGAAGCCCTTGGCCTATCCTGGGATATCTCTCCATGGATGATGATGACGATGGGTAATTATTTCATAAAATATCTTGGAAATTCTATGAAATACTGAATTATGTACTTCAGTGGGGTAACATATATATAAATTCCATTCATTTCAGAGAAGCATGGTAATTCGGTGTTTATTTTCGGCTGGTGATGTTGAGCTTGAATCTTTAATTCCAGTTTTGGTTTCAATGGCTAAGGACGTGAAATAAAGACAATTGGTGGACAAATTCAAAGGAATTTTGAAATTTTTCATGCAGAATCATGTTAAAATTAGTATAATTAAAATACAAGCTTGTCATTCTTATCTCACTAAAGTATGTTTTTTAAAAAAATTAAGTCTTTCACTTACAGCTCTTTTAGTTCTAGAACAACACAACATTGATTTGAATTAATATATATATCCATTATTGTAAAAAGGTTCTTCACTTGATTTATTTCGAAAAATTCTCTTATATTCGGCACGAAAATGATTGTAGTTTTGTATAAAAGCTTATCTGCTTATTGGATTCATATGCTATAAAACGAGAAAACAAAAACTCGATGAATTGGATATATTAATGTATTTCTCATCATGAAAAACATTTTTTAGCCTCAATCATCGGTTAAATAGTGTCATTTGCATTCAAACATTATTATTTCATACTTTGTAGTATACAAGATTTAGCTTTAAAAAGTAATAACACTCTTCTTGTATTACACATTTTGAAGTGAAGGTTTCGTTTTCCTGAATGTTTACTAATCGAATTAAGGTATACGACTACGTTCGGAACCGTGATTTTAAAAAAGCGCATAAATGGATAATTTTCAGAATATTTAGTGCCTCTTAAATTAGAATACATGTATAAAATTGTTTTAAGGACACATTTTGATAAAAAAAAATTATTTAAATATAATATTTTGGCAAAAAATTAACTTAGAATAATCTTTTTTTTTCAAATGTTCTCCTTTTGTAAAAAATGGTTCTATTATAATAATATTCTGCCTGTATATAGCTCAGACCTCTCTACAGAGGCTCAACTAGAATTTTTGAAAAATTCACATTATTTTCAGAGTTACCACCAATTGAAATAATTATTCGCGCTTTTTTCTTAAAATTCCTCCCCTCTGTTGTCGTAAAATATGAATAAACCCACTTCTAAGTTATATATTTCAAAAATTCTAGTTGAGCCTCTGTAGAGAGGTTTGAGCTATATACATGCACAATATTATTATAATAGAAGCATTTTTCACAAAAGGAGAATATTTTGAAAATGGGTCATTCTATGTTCATTTTTTGTCAAAATATTGTATTTAAATAAATTTTTTTGTCAAAATGTCCTTAAATCAATTTATATCTATTCTAAATATCATAAATATTATCCATTTATATATACGCTTTTGCAAAATCACGGTTCCGAACGTAGTCGGATACCTTAATCTTACTTATTCTAAAGTAATGTAACTTTAAATTAATGGTAAGATATAAATATAGCATCTCTCTTAGGATAGGCTTTAAAAAACTTTTTATTCTCGAATGTTTTTGTTTTCTAATAATTTGTTTTGATACATATATTCATCCTCCCTCCTCTCCTCGTATAATTCGTGATAAGGCACCAGGAAATATAGATTAAGAATAAGAGACTGAAAATATATCACATTGTGAAAAAATGCCATTTGAAACAGGAACATCTTCTGATCCAATAAAACAGGAAATCAATTAGATTGTCATAAGTTACTTTATTCGTATTTACAATACACCGTGAAAAATGACAGTAGTAATAAAATAATAATTTAACAAACTCTCATGACAGGACTATATTTAACAATCATTTTAATACTTGGTTCTAATATGAAATAAACATGCTCGCAAATTCGGTTCTTAAATTTCAAGTGCAAACATGTTTCTCTATCAAATTCTGTCAACGTACATGACCGAAAATATTTGTTCACAGATATTTGCTAATCAGTAGGGATTTGCTCAATGCAGTACATTATTTAGAAATGATGAATAATTTTTTTTTGAATTAAAACATTACAATAATACACAGTTATAATTAAATTTAGGTTGTCTCTTATCGTTGCTTTATGTGTGTCAAAAAGTTCTGATTAAGATGTATGTTGGGAAAAATTAGCGAGGTATCGATTTCTTCATACAAATTGAAATGAGCATTGGACTTTTCGCAAAATGTTTAAGCTTAAGAATGTTATTTATATACCTTAACTGTGGCATATTGTGACGGGCTCATGCGTCCTTTCATTAACATGTCCTTTGGGGTTTTGGGGGTCAGAATTAAGGACAACTCTTTTCCAACCAAACCCAAGAAGTGAAGCGTGAAGGAAAGATGCAAATTAGGAAGCTTTTAAATAACAGAAATTTAGAATAAGCTGTGTGGAAATTTGAGGAATGTTATGATAATCCGTGATTCAAGCGTGAAGAGGTTTTGGAAAGGTTAAGTGACAGCCAACAGAAGTTATACGTAATAGAGAGCCCTTAGGTCAAGGTGCATACCATTGCACTCCAGTAAATCCGCAACTTCCAGTAGGATTGGATTGATCGATCGACATTAAGGTAGGAGTGACTATTTAATATTAGGATCTGTGATAGTATTAGAATTGAGTTTAGACGAGTTAGTTATTGATAGTGGTCCGTACTACGTTATTTCGGTATTATATATATTGTGTGTTTAGCCACCGTAGATTCTCTCACATATATTATTATTATCTAATCTGTTAGAAGTTTAAGTTTTAGATCTTAATAAAGTTAACTTAAGATCCTGGAAGCTTCTAGTTCTTCCGTTATTCCTACACCTCTTGCTCACGCTGATAATCAAGGAGAAGGGCACCCGAGAGGGGCATCCTTACAATAAATATTGGAAAGAATATTGAATTTATAAAGAAAAGATGGAATACAGCATAAGTAAAATATACAAAATCCGAGGTGAACCACCAATACTTTAATGAAGGGCCGTAAGCGGCCTTCAAACTGCAATATGTCCATCCTTGTTTAAGAATGACGCTAATTTGAAATTAATTGAAGAGTTTTGATATGATACGTGTGGCCACGGTAGCTGAGTGGTCAAGGTATCGGATCGTGGCTAGCATATTGCAAGTTCGAGCCCAGTACGACTAAAGACCCGCCGTGTAGGGGTACACGTTAAATCTGTCGAGAGCTCAAATGTCCTCCCGTTGGTGTGGTAGTTAGTAGAGGGGGTGCTAGCTCAGGTCTCGTCCTCGGCACTTGACCATGGTTCACAATTACGAGGTCCGTCGCAAAAAGCCTTCGTGTAGATGAACAGGGCGACGTTAATATACACTTGATCTAATACGCCCCCGAAAACCCCGAAAAGGCATCTTTTTCTTCCAACTATTAAATACAGAATTAATATTAATTGTTAAATTAAACTTTTAAACAATTGATTCAAATGAAACATTTAAGAAATGCTCTTATTTCTAAAGGGAAAGGTGTTCTCTGAAAACAAAATTGGATATTAAGGTGAAAGTATTCCGAAAAAAATCTCTTTCGCTAATTTTGTAATTTATTCCAAAGGAATATATTTCCCTGTAACAGACTTATTCACAGCCATTTAATCTTGTCTTTCACATTATCTACCAACTCTCTATACCCCTTCACTTTTCTAATATCCGTATCCTATACATACTTCTATAGCTAAAGTTTCCCAAGTGCCAAAATTGGCTGGCATGGGGCATTGTAATGGAGCAGAAGTTTTCCGACTGACGAAGCAATCTGAAGCGTTTTCACGCAATCGTTTCAAAATTCAAGTAATATCCGCCCCGGACATGGCTTTTCGACAAGATACTAATATCTTTTCGCCTCACCCTCGATTCGCTTCGCTTCACCCTCACTAAAATGCTAATTCGAATCGAAGAGCCAAGGAGCTTTGACAAATCATCCCGAGAGCGAAGTTAGGATTTTCTGAAGTGCAGACGATGTTTTGACACCACGGAAGCCCTCGGAAGAGGGGGAGATCCCCATATTTGAAAACTGGAATCGGTCTGATTTTTGCAAATAGTTTTCATCTAATGCTATAGAAAAATTGCGAAATGGTGCATGAGTTTAAAAAATTGCCCTAACTAGACTATCAGTACATAAAATGTTGTAACATATATCTGGTTTAAAATCATTCATTAAAACGTCCTTTTTCAATTTCTACTATTAGCTTTGTATTTCTAAATATTTATATATCTTGTTCAAATTTTCAATCGTTAATAAAATACTTTCTATTCATCCAATCAAGTTCAAAAACATTTTTTCAATCTTATAGTGAATGACATTTGATGTTAATACAGTTTTTTTCAAATATTAATTCATTTATTAAATTAAATTAAATTAATTAATGATTTTTGACGCGAACTTAGATTCGTCTCCATTGTTGCAACAATGTAACTGTTAAGACAATGACAAAAGTTAGCATCGAAAATCGGTTTTTCAGCCAAACTAGCCAAACCAGGTGTGCATTGTTAAAACAATGCAGACAAATCATGCTCTTTTCAATTCCTACTATTAGTTCACTCTCTTCCCTATATATATATATATGGGGATATATATTTAGTTATATATAGGAAATATATATATATATATAGGAAATATATATATATATATATATATAGGAAATATATATATATATAGGAAATATATATATATATATATATATATATATATATATATATATATATATCTTGTTCAAATTATCAATCGTTAATAAAATACTTCCTATTCATCCATTCAAAGTAGGAGTTGACTAAAAAAATTTTTTTTATATATAGTTAGTTATATATAGGAAATATATATATATATAGGAAATATATATATATATAGGAAATATATATATATAGGAAATATATATATATATATATATATAGGGAATATATATATATATATATATGTGGGAGACAACAAGGGGTCCAAGACGTTGGTCTTTCTTCTATTTTATTTTAACATTAAACAAAAATTAATTAAAAAGGTAGAAAAGTTTTTACAGATAAGATTGACGATCATTTTCAGAAGGTAACGCCTGCTCGCGCACCTCTCGCGTTCTCCTTCGCTGCTTCTCTCTTTCTCTCTAATTCTGCTCTCATCTCCAAAAGTTTTTGTTTCACTTTCACTAATTCACAAGTTTCAGTTCTGCTTTTACTTTGATGCGCCTGCGCGCGAAGACTGCTTGGTTTTGGCTGCATGCCACAACGGCCAGCCTGACCGTACGCTGTCCGCAGCGGTATTTCCATGGAGACCAGAGGGGAATCTGAAACATAAAAAAAAAAACGGAACAGACAAGGACTATACGACAATTATATAGAGATTAAACATATCAAAATTTTTCTGAACTAGACAGTTTCTCCATCATGTGAAGACACCTCTTCGACATCCGGAAGGTTCCACAGGAAAACATTGTTTCACCGGCATAAGAACATCTTTTTCAACAAGTTGATCTTTGGTTGAACGCATCTAGATTTTCCTCTGTAGAGTTCTGGACGTCTGTTCAAAACGATTTCTCTTTTTCCTTCGTTTCCACTGCCAAGGCTCAAAAATTTTTCGGAGCAACACAAACCGTCGATAATTACTATTCATAGGTGAAGGGGTAGGAGATTGGGAGATAAATTCCACGGAACTCGTTTTCATGGCACCATTGGCTTTCTTACACAATACTATATCAGAACAATAATCAAAAACACTCTCTTTTATAATACCTTGTCGTAACCAATCATCAATTTGATTGTTTACCTGTAATTTCTCAGAACAAGATAAACGTCTAGCTCTCTGACACACAGGAATATCATTTTTCAATTTAATATTCATTTTTAACTTAGTACTCTTAATTTTATTACATTTATAATCCTTAATTAAAGAACTCAAATCATTCCTAATATTAAAGTTTTTAACATATGGCAAATCATAACTAGAGTTTTCTATCACATTTGAAACAGAAACATTTGGAAAAGAAACACCATTAGGATAAGCATAAGCATGAGCACCTAAAGAGGATTCACTTTCATTCAATAAAACATCGCTCTTTGCGTGGCCTAGTTTCTCTATTTCAGAATATACACTGGGATGTATAATAAATTCTTCGGTCAAGGTCGGTGATATTGCCGTTCTCACACTTAAGCTAGTAGAGTGTTGATTAAGAGAAATATTTATGGGTTTAACTTCTACCATTCGCTTTTCGCCAAAACATGAGCTTAATGTTATGATTTCTTCGGAAGGTGTTTGCACTCTAATTAGTGAGGAATTTAAAACTGGGATCTGGCAACCTGAATCAATCAATGCTGTTACGGGCTGATTTTCCACAAAAATGCTTACGTATTGAAGATTTGCGCATTCTTCGCTATTTTGTTTTTCGCTCTCGATTTTCAAACTATTCACATTTATTCTATTATGGATGTGGTCATTAGATTCTTTAGGTTTAAAACGCTTCTCACAGTCTCTTGCGCAATGAGATGAATCACCGCATATAAAGCAATTTTTATTTTCTCTTTCATGATATTGGGGATAGTTCTCTTTAATCTTTGGTTTAAAGTTTTGTGATTTATTTTTAAAGGGGTCTTGGGTATATCCATAAGTAATAGGAATTTCTTTATGCGATCCGCTTCTAGATGAAATATAAATATCACACTCTTTAGCTAAATCAATAGGCCTAAACCAATCTTCTGCTTCTCGAATGCCAATATGAGTTGCAGTTTCCTTATTTAAAGTTTCAAATAATTTATCAGAAATTATAAGATCACATAGAGATTCAAAGGAATTAACTTTTCTTAACGAACAATAATATTAGAAGTTTGCCGTCAATCTTGCAGCAAATTGGATGTATGTCTCGCCTGATGATTTTACAGCATTTTTAAATGAGTTTAAACACTCGCGAGGGGTTAATTGGAATTCTCTGAGTACTATAGATTTTAGTTTTTCATAGTCATTTAATTCCTCTTCTTTAATATACAGTAAGACGTTATGAGCTCTTTCGCCCAGAAGATTTATTAAAATTTCAGATTTATATTCGTCATTTATTTTCTTGGTTAAAAATGCGCGTTCTAATGATTGGAAGAACAGATTAAAATTTTCAGATCTGGTGGGAACAGGAAGAGATAAAGTTTTTATACTTTTTATCATATTTTCTATGTTAGTTTCGAACTGTTTTTCTTCGACTTTAGCTGCAGGATTTAAACTTAATGCTTTATTTTTAGCCAATTGCAGTTCGATTTCTTTTTCTAATTTTGCTAACTGAAGTTTCGCGAGCTCAATTTTTTGTTCTGAAGTTACCTCTCTTTCGTTTTGCGATACTCTCTCATCTATACAGTTTTGAATTAAAGTTTTAACGAAATCTGGATCACTTTCAAATGTACTACTGTTCTCAATTTTAGTCTTTAGTTTAACTATAGTGTCAGTACTTTCGACAATACCGTCTAGCTCCTGAACTACTCTTATGAGATCCTCTTTAAGAGCGTTTTTATACATTTTAGAAATGGAAAGATCCTACCTTTTTTTTTTTCTGGCTCCTTGTTGCTCGCACGTACGATGTATCCAATGAAGAAAAACGTTGTGAATCCACTGATTTCACCTCTTCGCAGGTTATATAGTTGAAATTGTAGTTCCGGCCTCTACACAGGCGGATTATTCACACTGAATTAGTTCCAACCTCTACACAGGCGGGATTTTCGTCGATGGGTTTTCCAACCTCTACACAGGCGGAATATTTGTCGATGGGTTTTCCAACCTCTACACAGGCGGAATGAAATTGAAAAATTCAACCTCTACACAGGTTGAACGAAGTTTCCGAAAAATGGCGGAGCGTCTCCTTCACGGACGCTGTTGTTCATTGTCCAGACTTTGGTTCAAAATCGAAAGTTTATCGATCCCTTGATCGCGGCCGAGCCCCCATAATTTGTGGGAGACAACAAGGGGTCCAAGACGTTGGTCTATCTTCTATTTTATTTTAACATTAAACAAAAATTAATTAAAAAGGTAGAAAAGTTTTTACAGATAAGATTGACGATCATTTTCAGAAGGTAACGCCTGCTCGCGCACCTCTCGCGTTCTCCTTCGCTGCTTCTCTCTTTCTCTCTAATTCTGCTCTCATCTCCAAAAGTTTTTGTTTCACTTTCACTAATTCACAAGTTTCAGTTCTGCTTTTACTTTGATGCGCCTGCGCGCGAAGACTGCTTGGTTTTGGCTGCATGCCACATATATATATATATATATCTTGTTCAAATTATCAATCGTTAATAAAATACTTCCTATTCATCCATTCAAAGTAGGAGTTGACTACAAAAATTTTTTTTATTACTTGTGTTCTCTAATTAATATAAAATTTAAAATCGTTTTGACAGTAAAAAGCCCAGATGAAATGGGGAATATATTGCATTTTCGGAAATAAATGGATTTATTTAAATAGAAATTAAAAGAATATATTAAGTAACATTTTTAGCACTATAAATAGTATTATCTACCTATAAAGAATTATCTATTGTTTTTTTATTAGGAAAATACAGCATGAAATTAGGATTTCCTAATATTTTTGTATCGATTAAAACTAAGTCATGTGAAGTTTGTAATAGAGATTTCATATTGTTTTCAATTAAATGTATTTTAAGTAATTTATTGTCAAAGAGAGAATCTGACAATTGACTGTGAAAGACTGGGTGTTATAGATGACTTTGATTTTTACAGTAAATTAGAACTATTTCATAATAGTGCATTGTTTTAAGGGTTTTAGTTTGGGTTTGAATCATCATTACAATAGAAGCTACATGAGGGTTTTAGCAACAGCTTTCATAATTTTGAGCCATTATAAAATGACGAGAATGACACCTAACTTAGTGACTCATTCTCCTATCATCCATCCTATGCAGTGTAGAGACCTTGGGGTTCAGTTACATTCAACTTGTAGCACAGCACATTTTGCTATGTATAACTGTTCTTTGGGGAAATTTAAGTTCGAACTCGCTTCTCGGCATAAATTGAGAATTCGACATGTATGGAATGGGTCTGTTGGGAAACACTTATTAAAGAACTGACTGGACCAGATTTTGTTTTCTTTAAAATTGCGTTAAAAGATATGTGTTATAAAAGCTTCTAAACCCGATTTATTATAATGCTTAATTTATGTGATAAAGATATTCATAATAAATAAATGAATAGAAGAATTCGATAAATTAATCACCAAAAATGAATCAAACATTTGAAATAAAAAGATGTTGCTTTCGTTATAGTTTCAACAGAGATACGAGTCGTTGCATTTGTCGCAGAATTATATGAAATGTCAGCCAGGGTTATATTATCCGTGAGGATGATTACATTGAGCCCTAAAGTTCTTTTGAGTTAAGAGATCAATTGTAAAGGGTGTTTTTTTGAGAGGTATAGAACTTTAAAAATTGCAATAAAACAACGATGTATTATTCGATTGACATGAATTTTTTTTTATTCGAAAGATAATCTTGTGGCATTACATTTTAAATATGATTTCTGGCATAGGACTGCCACGGCTGGCTCGGATGTAGTCCAATCTGGACGTCCAATTTTCGATGACATTTTCCAACATTTGTGGCCGTATATCGGCAATAACATGGCGAATGATGTAATGGTCAAGCGTTTGTGGCTTATCCGCATAGACCAATGACTTTACATAGCCTCACAGAAAATAGTCTAGCGGTGTTAAACCACAAGATCTTGGAGGCCAATTCACAGGTCCAAAACGTGAAATTAGGCGGTCACCAAACGTGTCTTTCAATAAATCGATTGCGCCGTCTTGTTGGAACCACAGCTCCTGGATATCGTGATTGTTCAATTCAGGAATGAAAAAGTTAGTAATCATGGCTCTATACCGATCACCATTGACTGTAACGTTGTGGCCTTCATCGTTTTTGAAGAAGGATTCCACCAGCCCATAAAGCGCACCAAACAGTCAGTTTTTCTGGATGTGGATTAGCTTCACTCTAAATGCGGCAGTTTTGTTTGTTGACGTAGCCATTCAACCAGAAGTGCGCTTCATCGCTAAACAAAATTCGCTTATGAAAATCGCGCGCGCGACCATTATTTTCGAAATAAAATTGCACAATTTGAAAGCGTTGTTCAGGCGTGAGTCTATTCATGATGAATTGCCAAACCAAACTGAGAATAAATCACTTGACAGCTGTTAAATCGGTCGCCATCTTGGAAAGTAATGCCAACTTAAACTTCTATACCTGGAAAAAAAACACTCTGTATATTTGCGTTCTAATTATTTCCTTTTATGTTTGTAATGTTTCATATAAAATGCCGAAAATTTTTGTAGACTGAAAACATTAAGGTAAGTTTTTTCACAGAATCTTCAATTCAGAATCTAAATTAAATCAGTATTTGGCATATAAATAATTCTATCAATCACAGGACAGAAAAATTATATACGCAATAATAAATTCATAAACTTTTGTCACTTAGACTACAAGCTGAAATATTTATTTTTATATTATGAATTATTTATTTATGAAATCCAACATATGTAATGAAGAAGAGAACATCGTTTGATATAAATGTAAATGAAGAATGATTTTGTCAAAAAACTTTTAGTCATAGCAAATATCAGTGGTAAATCTTGTACTAAATGTTCCTTTTAATTTATCACAAAGCTTAAAATTAAGAAGTTGCTGTAGTACACAATAAAATATATTTGGAATTTAATTTTAATTTATTTTTTAAACTAACTACCATTTGATTTTCTAAATAGATGATTTGAACAATTAGGTACATAATTACGATTCTTAAATTAAGAATTTTTTTAAAAATATTTATTTATTTATATTAATTTTATGATTTTTGGTATGATTTCTGAATTTGTATAACATTAAGAAATTACAAATATATTAAAATATTTTCACTAAATTGTTAAATTTTCAGGAAATAATTATACTAATTTGTTGTTTTGAATGTATTTTTTTAAATATAGCAATTTATTTTTTAATACCTATTTTAGAAACCTAGAGAAAATGTTTTGAAAAAAAAGATGAGTCACAGGAAAACTAAATTAACTAAAAGCTGAATTAGGAATACAATTTTTGTGTGCTGTAGTTTAAATATTAAATTTTAGTCCATATAAGTATTTTTTTTTACAAACTTACTGACAGTGATTCAAAAAAATGAGTTAATTGAGCTTTTCCATTTGCAAAAGATCGAATTCAGATTGCAAATCTTGTAATGTTAAACAGCATCACTTTAAATGTATCAATATTTCTACAAATGCAGTTTGCGAAGGATCCCTTCTCTGTAATCGGCCTCTTTTACAGTCGGATGCCAACCAAATATCTGGCAAAGATGGTCTCACATAACTCTGCAGCAACAGATGCTCTTGACAACGCTCCTTCGGTAACGGAGGATTTCACTTTTCTCGTGGACGCTTTTCCTGGAAGAACTTTCAAATTCTTCTATATTCCGATAGCTTCTCCGTTTCCATAAATAAGTAAAAGAATATTTATTAATACGTAGATATGCTTCTAGATTTTGAAAAATGGCGAATCTGTAAGAGAGGAAGCGTTTGAAAGATTGCTGGAAATTGTACAAATCATTTCACCAAAGACAGATTGTGTTTGAGTATGCTTGTTAAGTGGAGATAAGTTTCACTAACTTGTGAATTCTCATTACAAAAATACCACAACTAAATTGTATGAATATTCGAAACAATAGATGTCTTTTTAAGTTTCTTAAATACATAAAAATAACTAGTGGTGAACTTAAAATAAATTTGAAATTAAACAGATTGATTGATAATAAAAAATACTCATTTTAATCTAATAAAATAGTTTAACTAGAGTAAAATAATATAAAATTAATGTAATAAAATAATCTGAGCTCTCATTTTCTACATATGTAAGTTATTATTTGTCTTCAATGGAAGCCTTCTTTGAAATTCAATAGTCTTATGTTTACATGTACATATCTGCAAGTCTTTTCAAGGAAAAATAATTATGATAAATACTCCAATATGGAAATAAATGAGGTCTCCAGAACATTGCGTGTTCAAATCATGTGCGAGTCACCCATACGATGTTCTTGTTGTCGAGTGTTTTATCCTGAGATACATATGAAAGACGAGAAAGGGAAGAACAGAAACATGCAATACAAACACAGAAAAATGTAGACTTTTTTATTACAAAAGATGATCCGAACATAGAACAGAAGGAGGGGGGCGCTGCTTCCCATTCGAGACGGGAATCCATTTCAGGAGAAAGTCCGACTTCTTTTTTCGAAGATACATCCATGCCTTAGGCGGGATTCGAACCCGAGCCGACTCGATTACAAGCCGAGGTTCATGACCACCATGCTGGTTGGGTGGCCACAAATATGATAAATACTCCAATATGGAAATAAATGTGGTCTCCAGATCAGAAGAGAAAACATCGTTATAAAAATTAACTTATTATTTTTTTAGTTTAAACTTAAAAAATAAAAGAAAAAACTATATAATAACATCAAGGCAGCTCTAGCCAACTAATCCATGCTTGGCTTGGGAAGGAAATGGTTGGTGGGTCGAGCTTCATCTTTGTTTTTATAGCCATCCACTGTGACGGTTAGCTTGCCCATCCTAAGAATCTGCATATCTTGGTTAGAAACATTATATCTGCCTATCTTGGTTGGAAACGCCACAGAATATTTGTTTAAAGTTCTGCGTAAGGGTTATTAAATTTTTGAATGAAAATCATTGCGTGTGCATTCGATAAAAAAAAAGTTAAATTTAAACCAACACATTATAGTATTCAGAACTAAGATTCATAAAACTCTGACTGAAAATCAAATAGCACCCAGTAAGAAAATAAGGTTATAGCTATATGAGCATCTTGACTCTACAATTATATTTTCTCAGTATATATTTCATATTTTTAAGATAAAGACAAAGTACTGGAAGAATTTTATAAAATCTGATTAAGTTCTTAGAGGCATATTTCACATTAGAATATTTTTGTATTAGATGGGGAGAGGAATGCTTATTTTGATTCACTATGAGAAGATGGAAACATGAGGGGTATCCGGAAACTAAGTACTGCTTTGTTCTACCGCAACCGCAGTTGTAGTATAGGAATACATGTCTCTGGTTGATCGAAAGTATAGTGAGGTCATTACAGTCAGATCGTGTTGTTTTCACCCGCGTTGGTGAGCATTCAAAATGTTTAAGACACTTGCCAATCCCGCCAATTGTGAGGTTTGTTCTAAAGAGTGTTTTTTTTCAAGTATAGAAGTTTAAGTTGGCATTACTTTCCAAGATGGCCACCGATTTAACAGCTGTCAAGTGATTTATTCTCAGTTTGGTTTGGCAATTCATCAAAACGATCATCAAGCAAGGCGTAGATTCGTCGAATGGGCCCAAAACGAGATTGCCGTTGTTCCAGATTTTCATAAGCGAATTTTGTTTAGCGATGAAGCGCACTTCTGGTTGAATGGCTACGTCAAAAAACAAAACTGCCGCATTTGGAGTGAAGCTAATCCACTAGTGTATGTCTAAACACCGTTACATCCAGAAAAACTGACTGTTTGGTGCGCTTTATGGGCTGGTGGAATCCTTCTTCAAAAACGATGAAGGCCACAATGTTACAGTCAATGGTGATCGGTATAGAGCCGTGATTACTAACTTTTTCATTCCTGAATTGAACAATCATGATGTCCAGGAGCTGTGGTTCCAACAAGACGGCGCAACATGTCACACAGCTCGTGCCATAATCGATTTATTAAAAGATCACGTCCTAATTTCACGTTTTGGACCTGTGAATTGGCCTCCAAGATCTTGTGATTTAACACCGCTAGACTATTTTCTGTGGGGCTATGTAAAGTCATTGGTCTATGCGGATAAGCCACAAACGCTTGACCATTTGGAAGACAACATTCGCCGTGTTATTGCCGATATACGGCCAAAAATGTTGGAAAAAGTCATCGAAAACTGGACGTCCAGATTGGACTACATCCGAGCCAGCCGTGGCAGTCCTATGCCAGAAATCATATTTAAAACGTAATGCCACAAGATTATCTTTCGAATTAAAAAAAATTCATGTCAATCGAATAATACATCGTTGTTTTATTGCAATTTAAAGTTCTATACCTCTAAAAAAAACACCCTTTATAATCCGTTTTTGAATGCAAGGAGTGTGTGGAAATTCAACTTGTAGAGGTTTAAGGGGAAAATATAATGTGTTGGAATGTTGAGAAAATAAGTTCGACGATATTCAGTGTATTCATGACGAAGCACGGAGTAGGCGCCTTCATATATTACCCTCAAATTATTAAAGCAATTGGAGTGAGTTTATTGTACTTATTAGCGATTGTTATTAAAAACTGTATTCATTTTTGTATGTATTTTTTATAGCTAAGTGAACCTTATAAATCTAATTTTTATGTTCAAAGTATATGGTTACATGAGAAGTATAGAAGATACGAGAAAAGAAGAAAATACATATATGGCTAATAAAAGAAACGTCTATTTAAAACAAATATTTTTTAACGAAAAAGGTTTCTTAAGGTATCCGACTACGTTCGGAATCGTGATTTTAAAAAAGCGCACGGATGGATATTTTCGTGATATTTAGTGTCACTCAGATTAGAATATATGCATAAAATTGTTTTAAGGAGATTTTGACAAAAAATTTTATTAAATATAAT
Source organism: Trichonephila clavipes (assembly GCA_019973935.1). Taxonomy (NCBI): domain Eukaryota; kingdom Metazoa; phylum Arthropoda; class Arachnida; order Araneae; family Nephilidae; genus Trichonephila; species Trichonephila clavipes. The sequence goes on along the minus strand of BMAU01000465.1, from coordinate 1,644,751 downwards.
ATTTTGGCAAAAAATTAAATTAGAATAATCTTTTTTCCAAACATACTCCTTTTGTGAAAAATGGTTATATTATAATAACATTTTGCCTGTATATAGCTCAGACCTCTCTACAGAGGCTCAACTAGAATTTTTGAAAAATTCATATTATTTTCAGAGTTACCACCAATTGAAATAATTATCGACGTTTTTTTCTTAAAATTGCTCCCCTCTGTTGTCGTAAAATATGAATAAACCCACTTCTAAGTTACATATTTCAAAAATTCTAGTTGAGCCTCTGTAGAAAGGCCTGAGCAATATACAGGCAAAATATTATTATAATAGAAGCATTTTTCACAAAAAAGAGAACATTTGGAAAAAAGATTATTCTAAGTTAATTTTTAGCCAAAATATTGTATTAAAATAAATTATTTGTCAAAATGTCCTTAAAACAATTTTATGTATATATTCTAATCTAAGTGACACTAAATATCATGAAAATTATCCATTTCTGGACTTTTGCAAAATCACGGTTCCGAAAGTAGTCGGATACCTTAAGGAAAATATTAAATCATATCATAGAAATATTTCAGTCCTTATTTTATACGATTGTTTTAATCCATTCTTTTGGAAAATTTCGAAGTTTGTTCCAGTATCATGGACCTGATAGTGAATAAAGTGGAGAATTGTAAACATCATATTAGTAAAAGCATATTAATAGCTTCGTATAAAAGATATTTTAAATATTTTTATCTCAACACACAAGACCCCCACTTTTTATTTCTGTTATAGAATAAATAAATCTCAACTATAATTTTTTTAAACCTTGATTTTTTTTTGACAAGTATACGTACTTAGAGTATTAAATATTACGCAAAGTGCTTGGATAAAAAATTGTTCTCTTTGTTTTATTCAAAGAAGAAAATGAACTTATATTAAGGTAATTGCTTAAATATGTGTGATAATGGGGTAAGTATTTTTATATATTGAACAAAAATTATTTTTTAAAAATTATATTTCTGTCAATTTCGATTTATCATTCGCTTACACCTATGTATAGTTTTCGAATGTTAAGAGTTTTTAAAAAGAAATTCTGGGTAAATAATTGTATGTAACTAATTTTTTTAAAAAAAATTGGTTTTATGTTTTCATACAAATTTAAAAATTGACAATGTTGCAAAGGTTTTTTTATCGCTATTATTTTAAAATTCGCATAAAATAAGAAATCACAATTGCTATATAAATAAAATATGAATAAAGTCAATAAAATATGCGTTTAAACAAACTTAAGTTATTCCTTTTATTTTTATCTTCTATTTTTTCACTATGTTCTTTTAAATATTGTTAATTTTTAAAATACTTTATTTCTGAATTCATAGACAGTATATGTTAAAAACAATAAAAATTCTTCCCTTGTTTTATAAAAAAGGTATAAATAATTTATATTTTTAAGCCAGAAATTGTTGTCGTTTTTGAGACACACCATTCTTCTTACACCATTTTTCACATTATTAATAATGCTTCATAAGCCACAGAAGCTCACTACAAACATTATAAATCCACATTATTGCATTCTGTACGCATCCGGAATTCAAATTATCTATTAGAAAGAAATAAAATCATTTCACTTTTTCTCCTTTATAAATGAATATTTGTTTAATACCATGCCTGTATAACTAAAACGTACTTAATATGCTCTGGGAACTCCACATCACTTTATTAAATGTGACATTCACTATCCACCCTTGCTTATTAATTCAATCCGCTTTAAAAACTGTCTGAAGAGAGAATAAAAAGTTTGTTCAAAAGCTCTTTTGCAACATTAAAATCGCCTTAAAACACCCCTCCCATGTCTTATCTCTTAAACTACTAGTCTTTCCACTAGGTACTCAAGAGATTCGGTAAGTTTTCCATAAAGACGTGAGTAAAGTATGCACACAATTAACTATCTAACCAGTCCAAGGTGAAAAGCAGCGATAACATTTTGCTCGTCCCTTATAACCTTTTAGTTTACTTTCAGAGGCAACGAACTAGGTCTGTCGTGAGTCACGTTTGCAATGTCGTGAGGATGCATACATGAGCATTTCATTGCAACAAGCGTGAATCTTCCTTATTTTTATCCGCCTCGTCATTTTTGAACAGAAGCTTGAAAATCATGAGCATTTGTAGTGTTACGTTTTAAACCTTTGAATACTTTTGACGTGAAATGTATTTACAATAGATTATTTAATATAATATGAAAACAGGAATTGAAATTGATAGAATCGCATACGTGTCTAAAATTTTCATTTTAAAATAAATTTTTTTTAAAAGTTAGAGATCAATAGAAAGAACTTTCGTTCAAAAACACACACACACAAGTAATATAAAAATTTTTTTAAGTCAATTCCTACTTAGATCAACAAAGAAAATTTTTATTTAAGCTACTTTTTATTAGTTACAATTACTATAAAAATTTATATACGTATGACGAAATCACAACATTAAGTGGTAACTAATTTGTGTTAATTATCATTAAAGTATTGTATTATCATCCAAAATAATCGCGTATATAAAATTTCAGTTCAACTGAATGCTTTAAACCGTGAGGAAAAAAACCTCTTCAAGTTTTGACACAAGTCGCCAAAATGGTCGCTAAGTCGCCAAAAATAATGCCATCATGACTGTATTTGTAATTCTTTAAGTAATTAGATTTAATCAATTAGTTTTTATTAATTATAGTTAAATTATTGTATTATCATCAAAAATAATCATGTATATAAAATTTCAGCTCAATTGAGCGCTTTAAAATGTATTTTATTAACGATTGAAAATTCCACCAAGATAAATAAATAAATATATAGAGAGTGTGAGCTAATAGTAGGAATTTAATAAATAGTTTATGGTATGTCTCTCTCCTCCTAATTAGTATACGACGCATTTATCTTTTATTTGACGTAGCATTGTCAAGTTTTCCCTTGCGCCAGGAAACCTCAAATCCTAACTGGTGTAAATGATATTCCACTCAAAACATTATCGAAATTAAGATTGAAATACATACATTTGCGAAAGTCATGAGATGCCCCTTTTTGTGGTATGATCTTTAAAAACCAGCATTATTATTGTTCTAAAATTAATTTTGTTATTGACATTTGTGTGTTTGCTTAAGAAAGAAAATAAATGAAGCGGTTTCATTATATATATATATATATATATATATATATATATATATATATATATATATATATATATATATATATATATATATATATATATATATACTTCTCTGAAATTGTAATTTGCGTAGATAATTATAAGGTGTAAAATTTTATGTTATAGAGCAATTTGATATCACTATCTAAATATTTGCAGGACGTTAAATTCGCGAAAGAACTAAATGAGTTCCATGTATAGAAATTTTTTCTTCTTCGCATGCTATATAGTATATCGAGAGAGAGAGAGAGATTCAATTTTTGACAGATTAGCTGAAATTGTAAACTTGTCTACTGAAGAGGAACCAAAAAAATATGACACCCGCTAAATAGATTTTAAGAATAAAATTGTTCACATAAAATTACTTTTAATAAACAATAGTATATTGTACTAGAACCAAATAAAAACAAATTTTAAAAATAAAAATTCAAAAGTGAGAAATTTTTTTAAAAAACTTTCAGAATCTGAAAAAATACTTAACAAGCTCTTTAATTTTATATCCTATATTAAAGTAGAGAAATGAATAGAAATCAGTACATACCTTTATATATAAAAATCTTCTGTGCGTGTGCTTGTCACTAAACTCCTCCTAAACGGCTGGACCGATTTCGATGAAATTTTTTCTGTGGGTTCAAGTAAATTCGAGAATGGTTTAGATTCACAATTCGGTCCCATATCGCACAATTAGTTAAAAGGATATTAATTAAAAACATTAAAAAAATACAACTCAGCATTGCCCTGCATTGTTGTAACAACGCTATTGTTATAAACAAGTAATATAAAAAAATTTTTTAAATCAATTCCTACTTAGATCAACCAAGAAAAAATTTATTTTAGCTACTTTTTATTAAATAGTTGCAAGTAATATAAATATGTATATACATATGACAGAATCACAACATTAAGTGGTAATTAATTTTTATTAATTATCATTAAAGTTTCGTATTGTCATCCAAAACAATCGCGTATTTAAAATTTCCTTTCAACTGAATGCTTTAACACGTGAGAAAAAAACCTTTTCAAATTTTGACATAAGTCGCCAAAAAGGTCTCCAACGTGGCTGTATTTGTAATTTTTTAAATAATTAGTTTTAATCAAAATTAATTTTTATTAATTATAATTAAATTATTGTATTGTCATCCAAAATAATCATGTACATTACATTTCAGCTCAATTGAGCGCTTTAAAATGTATTTTATTAACGATTGAAAATTCCACCACGATAAATAAATAAATAAATAAAGAAACAAATAAAATATGTATAGAGATCGTGAGCTAATAGTAGGAATTGAAAAAGACGTAAGTTGGCGTCGAAAATTGATTTTCAGCCAAACTGGACAAACCCGGTCTTTATTGTTACGAAAATGCTGACGATTCACGCTTTTTAGCGTTTTTAATTAATAACTTTTGAATTTGAGATGTGTGTACAGGACAACGTCTGTCGGGTCCTCTAGTATATATATATATATATATATATATACATATATATACATATATATATACATATATATATATACACATATATATATATGTCATGTTGTTACTGGGATTAATTCGTATACTCCTTTGACAGAATAATCTGTTTATTTTTAAAATAAGAATAAATAAAAATGTAGAATAAAATTAATTAATTAAATGAACATTTAAACGTCGTTGCCTAATTGGTTTTCATTATTTTTAAAGAAATATAACGGCTCTGTCGATATGCGTCTGCTTCCCTTGCGGTCTCAACGTATTCTGCGGTTCTCATGTTCCTTCTCTCGCTGCTCCTTTTCCCGTCGGGAACATTGCCCTCTCGTTTCCTTTCGAAACTATCTGCTGGGGGATGCTACGGGGGCTTGCAATAGCGCCTTCTACTTCACACACACACACATATATATATATATATATATACATTCATAAATGAATGATTACTTATATGAAACCAATAGCGTTTAGATGTAAAAGAAAAAAAATTAAACCTATAATATTAAACTTAGTACAAGTATATACATTAAGAAAATTAATAAGACTTCTATATGTTCCAGACAATATCTTATATATATATTTTAGTATTATTAATTTTACTTCTATTTTTTTAAGCTAAATAAGTTGAAAATTTCATTAAATGTTACTGTTACTGTTACAGCTGTTATAAACTGTTACAAAAAGAAACTTTACTAATCTTAAAATTATATGAGAACATTCATCACACAAAAACATTTTAATTATTGCATTATCCATATACACTCAGGAACATTGAAAATAGCGACCCAAGATGGAAGCTAAGTACAATCGCGAAACTTTGCAAATAAGTACAGAGTAATGTGATATGCAAATGATCCAAGTTTTGTGTCAATACGCATGCTCATACACGCCGAGGTGACGCTACAATCCGGAAGAGGGTGCTATATAAGCCAGCGCAAATTCGAAGATTCATAAACGTGACGATTACCCGCCGATTGTAGGAAGACTTTGGTAAGCGAAACATGCTAGGTAAACGTGCTAGAAGACATTTCTCACAGTTAAGCGAGTTTGAGAGAGGCTTGTATCATCGGGATGAAAACTGCAAGCTGGTCGACGCGCCGTGTTGCTGGCCAGGTGGATCGTTCGGAGTGTGCCGTTAGAAATTGTTGGGAGCAGTGGACACGAGAAGGTACCCACCTGCGGAAAACCGGGTCTGGAGCGACCAGGAAAACCACGAGGAGAGAGGATCGAAGGATCGTGCGGCAAGCATTTGTGGACCCCACAGTGACTTGTTCAACGATACGAGTAGACGTAGATGTAACAATTGTTCCGCAAACAATTTCCAGACTCCTTGCAGAAGCAAATCTTAAATCCAAGCGCCCTTTTCGCGCACTCCCTTTAACACCGGAACATCGGCAACTGCGTCTACAGTGGTGCCAAGCCAGATCAATGTGGAATATCACATATTGGCAAAAGGTTGTGTTTAGTGATGAATCCCGGTTTGTTTTGGGGACAGATGATAACCGTGTACGGGTGTGGAGGCGCCCTGGTGAGCGGTACAATTCCCCCACATTGTTCTACGTCACACTGCCCGCACAGCTGGTGTAATGGTCTGGGGGGCATAGCCTATGATAGCCGGCCCACTTTAATTGTGATGCGTGGAACCTTAACGGGCCAACGCTACGTTGATGATATTCTTCGACTCCATGCATGACCTTTCCTAAATGGTCTCCCAGGGGCAAAATTTTCCAGCAGGATAATGCTCGTCCGCATACAGCAAGAGTTGCTCACGACTTCCTACGTCATTTTCAGACTCTTCCATGGCCGGCCCGCTCCCCCGATTTATCCCCTGTAGAGCACGTGTGGGATCAGCTAAAACGGCAGATCCATCGTGTCACTCTGTACATGATTTAGAGTTGGCTATTCAAGATTTGTGGGCCCATCTGCCTCAGGACAACTTAAGGTGTCTAATCAACTCAATGCCGGACCGTGTGGCGGCATGTATTGCAGCTGGAGATGGTCCAACGCGCTATTGAAGTTGCCCAGTATTTGTGTCGTTGCACACCCTGTATTCGTTTAATTGTCTTGTTTTTGAGATCAAGTGAATCTTTCATCTGTGTCATTATGCGTATTAAATTTCATTTCAATCCGATGCTTTCTTCTTGGGTCGCTATTTTCAATGTTCCTGAGTGTACGTAAAGTCGTACTTAGGTCATTATTAGTAATTGGTTATTGTTAATTTTAATATAGTTTAAGTAACTAGAATGAACTAATATTTAATATATATATACCCTCTATTTTTACTAAACACTATTAAATCATCAATATACTTATATAGATACAAATCATTATGGAGATCATATTGTTTTTAAAAAAAATGTAAACCAAATGATTAACAGTTGCTAATTTTTTTTATGTAAACTACCATTATAATTAGTACATAATTTTTCTTAAGAGCTAAATAAAAGTGTTAAAGTGTTGTTTGGGGGAGTTTTGTAGCATTATTTAGCTAATAGTCATTGTAATTTTCTCATAGAATCTTAACAATACCATTGGTATTTTTTGAGTTAAATAGATACCCACCAAATTCTAATTATTTGTAGAATAAATATCTCAGTCTCTTAAATAATTAATAAGATCTTTATTATTTTTAATAATAATTTCCCCATCGTAATTATTTATTTTGCAGAATCGATTGTTATATAGTTTAACAAAAGTAGTGAGGTATGTTTTAAAACCATTAGTTTTTGTAAAACAAAGCAAATAAACTAAAATTTCAAAACATTATGAATAGCAAAATATCGCTTAGAATTATTCATTTCAAAGTTATTTATTATTTATTCCTTAAAAAAATTTAAAATTGGGTAATACGCTTAATCCTTCTATGGTTTATTTGTGATATATTACTTAATCATATGATTTTGTGATTTTATTTTTATAGTATTTTCAAGGAGAAGACAGAGACAAATTTATGATAAGAAAGCAAAGTTAAAAAGGATTATTTCATTAACTAATGTGTTAATAAATATCCCGAAAATATATCAAAGCATATTATAACGGAGTTTTGGAAACTTTAAATAACGATCAAATTGTGATTATTTTCAAATTATATATTATTATGATCAAATTATGATTATAATAAAAAGTGAAAAATAACAGTATAGCGCAGCGTTTCTCAAACTGGGGGGCGTATCAAACTATGGGGCACATTTGCGTGGAGGGCTTGAACATACCGAAAAGTCGAAGATAAAAGATTTTAAAATAATTATTAATTTACTGGAAGGAAACAAAAAAAATTCACACACTCTTCACATCATACAATATAAAATACATATTCAGACTGATATAAGATAAAGAGTGTTTTTTTTTTCAGGTATAGAAGCTTAAGTTGGCATTACTTTCCAAGATGGCGACCGATTTAACAGCTGTCAAGTGATTTATTCTCAGTTTGGTTTGGCAATTCATCAAAACGATCATCAAGCAAGGCGTAGATTCGTCGAATGGGCCCAAAACGAGATTGCCGTTGTTCCCGATTTTCATAAGCGAATTTTGTTTAGCGATGAAGCGCACTTCTGGTTGAATGGCTACGTCAACAAACAAAACTACCGCATTTGGAGTGAAGCTAATCCACAAGTGTATGTCGAAACACCGTTACATCCAGAAAAACTGACTGTTTGGTGCGCTTTATGGGCTGGTGGAATCCTTCTTCAAAAAACGATGAAGGCCACAACGTTACAGTCAATGGTGATCGGTATAGAGCCATGATGACTAACTTTTTTCATTCCTGAATTGAACAATCATGATGTCCAGAAGCTGTGGTTCCAACAAGACGGCACAACATGTCACACAGCTCGTGCCACAATCGATTTATTGAAAGACACGTTTGGTGACCGCCTAATTTCACGTTTTGGACATGTGAATTGGCCTCCAAGATCTTGTAACACTGCTAGACTATTTTTTGTGAGGCTATGTAAAGTCATTGGTCTATGCGGATAAGCCACAAACGCTTGACCATTTGGAAGACAACATTCGCCGTGTTATTGCCGATATACGGCCACAAATGTTGGAAAAAGTCATCGAAAATTGGACGTCCAGATTGGACTACATCCGAGCCAGCCGTGGCAGTCTTATGCCAGAAATCATATTTAAAATGTAATGCCACAAGATTATCTTTCGAATAAAAAAAATTCATGTTAATCGAATAATACATCGTTGTTTTATTGCAATTTAAAGTTCTATACCTCTAAAAAAACACCCTTTACTTATAGATCTATTAGTATGGCAAAAAGTATTTGATAATTAGTTTATCAATACTAAATAACAAGTTTAGTAATTAGTAGTGACTTCCATAAGCTTGTTATATGAAAAATTATATACAAAATGTAATACTTATCTTGATAATTTGTGCAGTATATTATATAATTAAAGTCGTTAGTTGCATTTCATTAAATACTTAGTTTTTGTGTGAGGAGGTAGGGGGGGGCGATAAAAATTATGACTGAAAATTGGGTTGCAAATATTGAAAGTTTGAGAAGCACTGCTTTAGAGGGAAGAAAGTTATTTTATGTGCCAAATTGCTGCAGAAATATGATGTGGTCTTTGTACTGTCGTGAACATGTGTATTATGATATTCTGAAAAACAATTTTTTTTTTTGTTAACAGGAAGCGATTTGGACGCGACTAAGAACTTCAACTTTACTTGAAGATAAAATGTTGTGCAGAAGATTTCACTTTAAACAGATAGCTTAATTGCCCGTAAATGTTAAAATAAGGAACTCAATAGCCGACACCCTTACAATAGGGTGGTGCGTAACGAAATTTTACATCCCGTAGTATTGCCCTTTCACGTAGATCAAAGTATACATTTCAACAAGATAATGTGTCTAGCTATTCACGAAGCCCATTTCTACTGTTTTTTTCGTGCTTCTCCAACAATTTTTTTGTCGGGATTGCCAAGTTTCTCTTCCCCGATACAGCACATTTCAGGTCTGATGAGCAGGTGTCTCCGACTGCCTTTTGATCGCGCCGATTCAACTCGCCATTTCGAATGTGTATGGCAAACAATCTTGCAGGAGTTGGGCCAACGCTTTTTTGATCTTTTCTTTTTCTTGTGATTGTATTTCTTGAATAAATATTTAATTCTCATGATAGAGTTTTCACTATATGTAGATCCCCTCTACAGATTTTTGTCTCATTCAAATAATACTTTTTTTTGTTGCGTTACTTTTATGCTATACAGCCGGGCTGGGCATTAAGTCGATCGCGATTGACTGGTGGACCGTTAAGACCATTTGGGGTGACCGCCTGAAGATTACCAGTTAGTAATTGTATACGGAAATATTCAAGATTGGCTGACGGGACGCAGACTAAGTCTTCTACTGACTATAATTACGAAATTAACTTTAGAGGAAAATGTTTTATTTTTTAATGTATTTGAATTTTTTATTTGATAATAAATTCATCATTAAATATTATTATAATTGTGGCTATTATTATTGTTTGTATTTTGCGTTTTGCTTTAAACGCGGTTTAAAAAAAAATGAGTTTTTTTTAAAAATTTTATTTACGTAGGTATAAGTACATATTCTCCGTATTTATTATTAAGGTATGCGACTACGTCCAGAACCGTGATTTTCAAAAGCGCATAAATGGATAATTTTCATGATATTTAGTGTCACTTAGATGAGAATATATGCATAAAATTGTTTTTTAAGGACATTTTGATAAAAAAAATTTATTTTTAAATACAATATTTTGGCAAAAAATTAACTTAGAATAATCTTTTTTCCGAATGTTCTCCTTTTGGGAAAAATGCTCCTATTAAAATAATATTTTGCCTGTATATAGCTCAGACCTCTGTTCAGAGGCTTAACTAGAATTTTTGAAATATATAACTTAGAAGTGGGTTTATTCATATTTTACGACAACAGAGGGGAGCAATTTTAAGAAAAAAACGCGAATAATTATTTGAATTGGTGGTAACTCTGAAAATAATGTGAATGTTTCAAAAATTCTAGTTGAGCCTCTGTACAGAGGTTTGAGCTATATACGGGCAAAATATTATTCTAATAGAAGCATTTTTCACCAAAGGAGAACATTTGGAAAAAGATTATTCTAAGTTAATTTTTTGCCAAAATATTATATTTAAATAAATTTTTTTCAAAATGTCCTTAAAACAATTTTATGCATGTATTCTAATCCGAGTGACACTAAATATCATGAAAATTATCCATTTTTGCGCTTTTTTAAAATCACGGTTCCGAACGTAGTCGGATCCCTTAAGTTTTAATAAATATTGTTAACCTTTTCCTTACCTCACCACATCTACGACATTGGGCAAGGGGCACACTCGTGAATTTTTTAAAGGGATCGCAGCGTAATGGTTAAGGGTCGACTGTCTATCATTTTCATATCCTACTCCAATACGTAGCCAAACAATTTTTTTTTATTTTATAGATTGTCGGGAACAAAGAACAGTAAGAAATGAATTATTGAATAAATAATTAGCATCAATTAATAAAAAAGTATTAATAACATATACCTAATTAAGTTTTACGTACTATATATATGGGATAATAATCGATCGGAAAAATATCATGGAATATGGAGGAGGGTCCGAACCCTGTGGAGCCTTCACCCTCCCCCTTTGCGTGTGCCACTGATACTGCGTGGACCGCAACATCTTGAAAAAATTAGAAGTAGCCCGTACCCTGGAAGAGTCTACCCACCCCTGATGTACAGTATACATTATTTGCTAATATCCAATATTACATTAATTTCATTGTTATAGCATTAATATTAGCCATTATGAAATTCTCAATACTTTATTTACTGGTAAATTAAAAAAAATACCATATAGAATGTGTGATTATGAAGTACAATAAAGAAAGATTTGAACACTACATGACATTTGCACTGCTGGCCACTGTAAATGCAACATTCTGAAGGAAGTATGCAAATAACATGAAATTTACCACATGCATTAGTGGAGGTGAGATATGCAAATAATTAGAATTTCAGCGCAGGCACACATCACGCACGCCTGTGGCGCCACCTCAAAGCGCTATTTAAGGCTTGGAGATTTCGACGGTTTCAAATTCGGCAATTGTGTTTTTCTTGTGGTTTTTCCAAAAAATGATCAATTATGTCTCGTAGAAATCAGCGATCAGCTTTTGATCAAGTATCCGAGTTCGACAGAGGAAGGATAGTGGCCTATACCGAGATTGTGGATTATCTTTCAGGCAAATCGGTAGTCGTGTTGGATGAAACCAAACAATTGTAATGCGGATATGTGACCGTTGGATGCTGGAGGGTAGAACGGACAAACGTGGTCGATTGCATCCACCTCAGGGCACCACTTCACGTGAGGACAGGCAAATTGTGCGCATGGCAGTGACGGATCGCTCAGTCACATCACGAACCGTAGCACAGCACATTGAGTCTGTAACGCATCATTCAGTGTCTGCGCGTACCATTCGACGCCGTTTACAGCAGAGTGGTCTGTCCACAAGACGTCCATTGCTTGTTCTACCCTTGACGCAGAACCACAGACGTCTCCGCCACCAATGGTGTGATGAAAGAAGGATATGGGCGGTAGAATGGAATGAAGTTGTCTTTACTGATGAGTCACGCATCTGTCTACACCACCACGATGGTCGGATTCGAGTTTGGAGACACTGGGGAGAGAGGATGCTGAACAGCTGCGTTATGCACCGCCACACTGGTCCTGCACCGAGTATTATGGTATGGTGCGGTATTGGATATCACTCTCGCACTCCTTTAGTACACATTACCGGTACTTTAAACAGCCAGCGCTACATCTCCGAGATGGTGGAGCCAGTTGTTCTTCCTTACCTTTAGGGCTTGGCCACAGCCATATTTCAATAGGATAATGCATGACCACACGTGGCACGCATTGTCCGAAGGTTCTTCGTCAATCACCAGATTGAATTGTTTCCCTGGCCGGCTCACTCTTCGGATCTTTCGCCGATAGAAAACATGTGGTCCATGATTGCCCAACGATTGACCCAGATTACACCTGCTTGGTCTGCTGTACCCTAAGAACACATCCAAAGTCTCTTTGAATCAATGTCGAGGCGTGTGGCAGCGGTGATCTCCAACAATGTCGGCTACTCTGGCTACTGATTCTGGCAGGAACCACACTTGACAGAAGTCTATAAATTTAATCATTTGATACTTGGTCTACATGTTATCTACAAAATAAATTTTGTTGTGCTATCTCTTGTCTTTCTTGGTGTTGCATTTACGGGGGCCCGCAGTGTACATGAAATCAGTGTGAATGAGTGAGTGAATATTAACATCGCGTCGCACTGTTCAGCTAAACGAGGGCTTTTGGCGACGGACCACATAATTTTGAACCATGGCCAGTTGACGTGGACGACGCCTGAGCTGGCACCACCCTCTCCTAACTATCACAAACCACCAACGGGAGGACGTTTGAGCTCTCGATAGATTTAACGTGCATCGCTCCCCTATACGGTCTACATGAAATCAGAGACTGCGACATTGATATAGATTAACTTTGCTATTAAATTCACTTTTTTCATAGCTGAGGTTCAATTACGGCATTGGAACTTATCAGTAAGTTCTAATTGTAATGTTAAAAATGTCTTTATAAAATTTTTTAATTTCACTCAAAGAGAAGAATCAATATCTTATAGCTTTTAGATCAGATATTGATAAAAAAATCAGTATCTTAACGATTTAGATTAAAAAGGTGCACTGCCTGAAGTTAAAAGAAATTATTTATAGTTATATAAGATATTAGTTTTTTTTTTAAAAAAAAGGAGTTACCCTATTTCATTTTGAAATAATAGGCATAGAGCAACCCTATATATAAGCCATCAAGCAGCTATTTTCAACACTTCAACTATAAATGTCAATTTTTAAACGTTTCAAAAAATTTCTGACGGAAAATCTATTTTAAATCAACTAAATAATTTGGCTTATATCATTTTTGCACATGAAATACATGTTTAGGATTTTTCGTAGAATTACCTTAATAAACGCTATTAAATTCTGAGTTTGAAATTTTAAAGATAATTATTAACATCATCGTTAGAAAAAAAGGAATAAAATTTGGAAGAAATATTTGAAAATAAAAATGGAGAGAGAAACATAAATTACATTTTTTTTTATATTTATATATATTTTAATTTAAATAGACAAATATTTTAGTTTACTATAATACATATGCAAATTAATTATTTGAAGTGAATTTGTTAGCACTGTGTTACACCATTTTAGCGATACAAATTGATAAAATTATCAGTATATCTTTATGATTTTCAACAAATTTATCTTTATACGATTAAAATACTCAAAATTCAGAATATTTTAATATATTCTAAGGAGTATCAAAATATATTATTTTTACTGATTCACAGTTTATGACTTTTGCAGTACAATAATCAATTCACCACTGGAATTTTTCGAATGAGATTCATTTGAAGATAAAAGAATTTCAAAAAGTCTTTTTTTTTTATAAGTATGCATTCATAAAAATCGAAAAATGTTTCCTTTACGCTTTCTTTGCTAGCCACATTTCTTTTCGCTAAAAACCGTGACAAAATCAAACATTTTTTTAAAAAAATGTTTTAAAAAATAGCATCTAATTAAGTTTGGAATTGCGTTTTAAAATGCAAGAATGAAATCACTTGACCTTGTCTGAAGAATACTGCTGACACATTTGAAGGTCGGAACTGATTCAAGTGTTGCACTTGGATCGCATGACGCGTCTCAAAAAGTACGATTTAAGAAGTGACACTAATACAAGTTTTGCAGTGTGTACACTGATATATTGTGGACCTCTAAATTTTCTGAAATAACTTATAGATATATTCGAAAGAAGCAAAAGTGAGAAAAATTAATCAATTGCTTGCGATTACGTGTTAAACTTTTGAATGTTTCAAACGTAACCTGGGAAGTAAAGTGATTTAATGATGGTCTTGACCTAAATGACCCCGACGTAATTCATTGTTAACGTAACTGTTTAACACCTTTAACATGCGAGCGAAAAAAGGATTAGCTTGTTTAATGATGCATTCGTTATGCGGAAAAAATTAATAGCATTAGATTGATTTCTTAAATGTCTAGTTCAAATAAGATTATCAATACTTCATATTTAAAGGTATAAAATATATATATTATCTATTTATGAGCCAAAAATACTTATTAATTTATTATCAAAAAGAATAGAAACAAAATATTTTATTAGTTTTTAAAAGCTGTAAAATAACTTTCATTGGCACAGAAATAAAAATTAAATAAATAGATTAAACAATTCAAAATTTATTGTACACAATCGATATGTATTGATTATATTGACCATCATATATCATAAGATGGGATCTTATTATCATTGACAAAAAGATCCCATTTAAACTTTCAACACTTGCGACCCAATTTTCAGCCATATAATTTTCATCGTGCCCCTCCCCGTACAATAACAATATATGAATACAATAATAATGTACTTTGGTCTGTGTAAGGCTATGTTATGATTTTAATTATATAAGCTGTAAAAATTATCAAGATAAGTATTAAATATAGTTTTGAGTGTCACTAGTAATTATAAAATTGTTCTTCACATAATATTGATAAATTAGTTATCAAATACATTATGCACTATTGATATCTTTATAGATATATTATATCAGTGTTAAATGTGCATTACATTTTTTATTATGTCAGAATGTATTTTATTTTGCTTCCTTTCAGTAAATTTGTAATTTTTTAAAATTTCTTGTTTTTGACCTTTCGATATGCTTGCGCCCACACGTAGGGTTATAACACCTCCCTGGGGGGGGGAGGTACCCCGTAGTTTGAAAAACGCTGAGTTACTTACTCCTTGTTTTTGTATCGAGCGTGATACACATTTAGTTCAGGTGACTACGTGCGGACCATGATTTTGTATAAGCATGTAAAGGAATATTTTTTTTTATATTTAGTGTCCCTTAAATCGGATTATATACATATAAAATTGTTTTGAGAATATTACTACAATAAAAAAAAATCATTTAAATGCAATTTTTTGGCAAAAAAATGAAGAAAAAATGACATAAAACATTCTCCATTTATGAAAAATTCTTCTATAACAATATTTTGCCTATATATATTATATAACTGAAACTTCTACAGAGCACGAACTAGGATTTTTGAAATAGAAAACTTAGGAGTGGGTTTATACATATTTTAATATATTGGAGGACAGAAATTTTTAAATGCCTGTTATAATTTCAATTGATAGTAACTCTAAAAATAATGCGAATTTTTCAAATGAAAAGAGTATTTAGAAAACATGTCATTCTTTTTACTTTTTTTGCGCAAAACCTGTATTTAAGTAATTTTTTATTGTAATAATATTTATAAAATAATTTTACATGTATAGTCTGATTCAAATGACACTAAATGTAAAAAAAAATCATTTATATGCTTTATCAAAATTACGGTTCCGAACGTCAACTTAACATTTACCTCCTATCACATTTGTGAACACGTACTACACCTTGAAAACTACTGTTTCGTAATAGTGATAAAGTAGTTTGCCCTTTACGAGAAGGTTTCATTATCACTAGTCTGCGGTTTGTTAGGAAAAGAATCATGATATGCCCAGGGTAATTTTTTCAATATACATCAAAACAAATTAAAAGCAGAAAAACAGTACAGTACAGTAATACCCTGAACTTACGCGATAGGTGGGACTGAATGATAACCGCGTAAGTCAAATTCATTTAAGCCGGGCTATGATTTCACACTTAAATACATATAAATTATTCTTATTTGGGCTTGTCGAGGTATGATTTCGCATACATCAATACATATAAATTATTTTTATTTACCGTAAAATCCGGCGTATAACGCGCACTTAAACACAAAAAAGATCGAAATTTAAAGGTGCGCGTTATACGCCGGGTATAAAAATGATAGCTTTAAAAATAACAAGAGATCAGCATAAAAAAATTTTACCTCTACACACATCAAAATACTGTTTTTCTTAAAAAGAAATTGCATGCGCCTTATGAACTGAAAGAGTTTTAGTTCTAGAAGTAAACTATTTTTTCAAAAGTCTGGGATAATACCTCGTATAAATGACTTCAAAATATAAGAGTATTGTTTACTAATATTTCTGATTTTTTTTTGTCAAACAGGGGGTGCGCGTTATACGGCAAATGTACCTAAAAATTAAGAAATGCAGCTCTGAAGTACAGGTGCGCGTTATACGCCGGATTTTACGGTAGATTAAATAAAATAATAATTTAGGGGGAAAAGTGTTTAATAAAGTCTTAGATAACACAAATACAATAACAGAAACTGAAGTTATTTTGATGTAGATAGAAGTTTTCATAAATCTAACAAAGTAGTTTGTGTGTGTGTGTGTGTCAGCTCAAAGAATTTTTTTTTCTCCCACAACGTTTCCTCGTAGCAGATAATAGATTTTTTATTCCTTGTTTTGTTGAAAAAGTACGCTCATCATTAAAGTATATTTTCTAAAATTTGCAACCCTTTTTCAATTGAACACCGAGATCTTCTGCCAAATTTCCAGCTGTCGTTCAATCTTCTGATTGAACTGGGTCTAAAGACTCAAGTTCTTCAACGTCTTGCTCTTGCGCATGCATTTCTATGAGCTCATCAAGATAGCGGTAGCCTAGTAGTCAAGGTAACGGACTCGTGGCTGGCGTGTCATGAGTTCGAGTCAAGTACCACTGAAGACTCGCCATGTAGGGGAGCGATGCACGTTAAATCTGTCGAGTTCTCAAACATCCTCCCGATGGCGTGGTGCGGTAGTTAGGAAAGTAGGATGTTAGCTTGGGTGCCAGCAGTGGCGTAACGTACACCCGGTTTCTAGGGGGCCCAAAGCTAGACTGACGCCATTAACGTAGAATTTCACAAAATTAGCTTTACATTTTTTTAAAGAGATTTTCAAATTGGCGATCTAACATCATTCGAAATCAAAACTTTGATCGCTTGTTAGATATCTTAGATTCAATAACCAAATAAAAAAAAACATTTTAATTTGCTGTATAATCCCCGCGACGAAAGAGATACTTTTTTTTAGTATACTTCATGTTAGCGGTAGGGAGAAAAAAAAGACATGTTACTTTTTTTTTACTGAAGTAGCAAAGTAACTTATTGGCGTCTTTAGCTCCCCCCCACTTGTATTTCATTTTCATTTAGCGAACTCGTAAATAACGTACATCTGTAATGCTTTTTTCATGAAAAATAGTATTGCGATACTTGAAAACGCATAGAGAGCATTTTAAATGATTCTATGGTCTAGATTTATGATTTAGAAGCCCATATGCTCACAGAAATTTCCGTAGATTTATGAGTATTCAATCAAATAAAGCATAATGAGAAATGTTTCACAAAATTGTTTTTAGAACATATGTATTTTTTTATATTCAATGCACTTCAATATAGGGAGTGTTCCTTCGCTATTAAAACATTTTGATCTCACTTCTCTCTTGTAATATTTGAACTGTTTTTTGTAAACGGAATTAATTATTCTAGTTCTTATACTGTTATTTTGTTAATCAGACAAGAAGAAACGCGGCCCTAAAATGAGTTAAAAAAAACTTTGAGTGGTTCTCAAAAACGAAAAATTCAAAAGGAAAAGAAGTATAATATTAATAGCAAATATGCAAAATTGGATAACTTTTTAATATCCGCAAGTTCATCTTGTGCAAGTGCTACTAGTAGTAATGCCAAAGAACTTGATGAACAAATCCTGGAAGTGAAAATTAATCCAGAAAAAAACACAGTTTCGGGGACACTTCAACTAATAAGAATACTCTATCTAAAGAAAAGCAGTCGGAAAATGAAAACGAAGAAACAAAATTGATTAGAGAAATGATTTTGCGGATTATGTAGGTACGCCCATAGATGCAGATCTAAGGGGGGAAATTTTAAAATTGGGCCCATACCAACCAGAAGGTAATTTCCAAAAAGATGCCAAAGGAAGGAGTAATCTTCAAAAAGTATATAGCCTCGACCAATCTAGTTAATTTCCAAATCAAATTATGTCTCTAAAAGCAGTTTTTAGTGAAGATTTAATTAAGCTGAATTCAAAAAAAGATTTAGGTAATTTTTTGATGATTCAAAATAAGTTTGCTGCGCCAAGTTTACCAGATGTATGTATTGCAGTTTTATTGTTGTTGACTCTTCCAGTAATTTCTGCAATGGCGGAAAGATCATTTTTTAAATTAAAATTAATAAAAAATTAACTACGTTGTACGATATCAGAAGAGAGGCTCTCCTATTTGTCTTTGATAAGTATTGAACAACAAGAAGCAAGAAAAATTGAATTGTATGAATTAATAACCGACTTTGCTAAGAAAAATGTGAGACGTCAATCGCTTTTTTTTTGTGATTTACTTCTTGAGTGTTAGTGCTGTATATTAGCTAGTAGTGTGTGTCGCGAACAACCCAACGAACTAGTTACATTTGTAGTTCAACCTGAGTGGTACTGCGAGCACATTCTTTTTTTGTGTCCATGCTTTCTTATTAGTAACAATAGTTGTGTCTTTGACTTTTTGACAATTTATGCTAGAATTTTATCGAACTGAAGGTCAAGCTCATCCCGGGATTTATAAACGAAGAATTTGGTAAGTGATACCTTTTTTCTATCATGAGGATCTGAAATCGAAAATATTATTTTGCAGTGTTTGTGTTTTTCTTAGTGTATCGTTTTTATTTAAGTTACCTGGTTATCAGTCGACTGTTGTTAGATTTTCCATTTTTTAAATACTCTCTAATGTTAAACGTTATTTACTTTGTTTACTCAGACACAGGTTGATTTTATATTCAGTTAGAAGTTTAATATTTAAATATTTTTACATGATGTACAAAGGTACATTATGTTATGGTTTTGCAATTCTTTGTATATATATATATATATATATATATATATATATATATATATATATCCGGCTTGGGGCCCAAGATCTGACCTTTCGGGGGGCCCAATTATTTTCCGTTACGCCACTGGGTGCCAGCCTATGTGCCGTCCTCATCACTTGACCATGGTTCAAAATTTCGAGGTCAATGTAGCCGAACAGTGCGACGTTAATATTCATTCATTCAAGAGCTCATCAACTGTCAACTCCTGATAGTGGGAATCCAACAGTTCCTGAACGCCATCACTATCCATTTCTAAATTTATTTGTCTGGCAAGATTAAGAACTTCTTAATCACACAATTGTACTAATTATTTTCTCAAATAGATGACAAATCGACGAGATTTGAAAATCGCGTAACTCCGGGTTCACGTAAGTTGAGGTATTTCTGTATATAGTAACTTATAAAATGTCTCTTTTGCTCAGTTAAACTAAATGACTTGCCAGAAGTGATTGTGAATTCCAAGAAAAATTGAATTAATTGATTAACTGTTTATTAACGTCATATTTAAAAACAAATAAGGGATATATGAAATGTTTGAAACTCCCCCTTTTCAATGTGAATATTTATACAGGTCGCAACACAAAGAAAATAATGCAGTTAATGGATATGGATTTTATTTATAAGAAATAATTTTAGAAAGAGAAGAAGAAAGTGAGAATATATATCGAGTTAACAGTAGTGTTGTCGAATTTAAGAACCTATACCTACCTGATAATATGAATCAATTTTAAGCAATAGTAATTATGTGTCATTGATTTTTTTATTATTTAAAACATTCCTTCATTTAAATCATTTAAATTTTTTAATCATTCCGCGTTTTGCATAAATTTTTGACGTAGTAACAAATACACACCTGTTCATTATACTGCATCCTTAAAACTTTTAAATATTCTTAAATTGCACAATTCCTCAATTTAATACACATAAAGTGAAAGTTCATTTAACAGTAAGATACTAGAAACGAAAAATTTAACCCATTTTATATTAGAAGAAAAGTAGATGAATTTATACACAAATGAGTAGTATTGTAAAATACACTGTTCTTTAAAGGATAACGAAGTTATAATATAATTTTAATCTTTCAAAGCTTCTTTGATTTGAAAAGAACTGTTCAGATTTTTTCGGTGCTGCTCTTTAACATTACGTGAAGGCAGCCTTAATGCTGGGTATAGTTGTCAATATTTAATTAAAAAGTATCATTATAAAACTCTCAAAATTTACACCTCCCTTTTATTCCTCTCCTTGATCAAAGTTATTCATCGCCGATTCGTATGAGAAATTTACGAGCGAGAACATAAATGAAACGTGTGATTTATTTCATCAAAAATAACTCTTCCATTCTGTTCTTTTATTTTTCACATCAATCATGAAAATGGCACGCATTCCTATATTTTGGCGATTTTGATAACGCCTTTCGTGTTGAGAAAATAAGGTCTTGCACGTTGTAAAGTTTTATCTCTTCTATCATCTAATTTGTTAACTGTCAGTTTAGAATGCAGGAAATTTATTGTTGAAATTATCTGAAAACTTCAAAGGCAAATATCGTAACGAGTTGTCGATTTTAATTCTCACCATTTATTGCTAATCATCTTATCTAAGGATTTTATACATCTGGACCATGATATTCAGGGGTTAAGGTAGTAAGTTTCGCAGTCAGTAATGAACAACCAATGGTAATTATCGAAACAATGTCAGATCACATTGGTTCAAGTATTGATTCTAGCGACAATTGCCTTGTGGAATTATTAAGCGCTGTTCTACATTAAATCTAATTTTATCTCAACGTCTACACACTGATTAGTGTGGAAATCAGATGAAAGAAGTACCTGCTCAGGTGTCGCTTTCTATCGACATCTGAGCTGGAGTTAGACTAAGGTTCTAAGTTACGAGACCCGTTATATTATTGTAATGTGACATTATTGAAGAAAGCTGTACAAGATTTCTATAAAGCGTTTGTTATGAAATAGCATTCATTACGAAACAAATTGATGTAACAAATGCCATTAGTTGCATCGGTTTGTGTTAATATCTCAAAAATGGAAAAGATTTACAGTCGAGGCTCCATATTACGAGCCTCTTTCTTGCAAATTTCTCTCTATAGCGAACTTTTTCCTGGAACCAAGAACATTTCATGATTTTCTTCGTAAAATAACCTCCCAATAGCGAAGTGATTTTCTATACAACGAATTTTTTCTCTTGTGATTCAATTTTTCTTCTTCCTTTTTAAAAGTAATTCTGTACATTTCAAGTTATTCTTTTTTTTTAGCTCATTTTATTATGGTAAAAAATCTTGAACTGGTTTTATTAGGTACTTAGCTCGCAGAGAGCAATAAAATTCTGGACGTTTCATCTCAGAAGTACAACCCTTAACCACCATCGTCCAGTTCACTGGAAACATCTTCGATGTCCCCTTTCACACTCATTGGAGTACTCAGGTGTCCCCGTGTCCTTGAACTAGTCTCCGTTCATTTGTACAGTTGATCAATCGGACTGGTAACTTCGTTTCTTGTAGCTCGAAAATGTCAAAACGTAAGTACTTGAGCATCAAAGGAAAATAATTAATTCTTCAGGAAGTGGATAAAGGCGTCAAGAAACTTTCCTTGCAGTTTTTCTTTCTTCCTTTTATTTTTTTAATAGGTAAGATGTATAAACTAAATATTATTAATTTACAAAAAGGTGTGAATAATTACTTCTTTTAAATATATAGTGTTTATGAATTTAAAATTAGTTTTATGTGGCTTATAAAGGAAATTGAAAGATGAACCTCTATATAATGAATTTTCCATATAACGAACTTTTTTTCGGGATTTAGCGACTTCGTTATTTAGAGGTCCGACTGTATTATCCTTAGAAACGCAGAGTTGATTATAGTCTCTATGTCGAACTGGAGCCGAGACAGACCAGTCGCCAATCAGAGATCGCCAACCTTTAGAACTTCATAGATCACTAAATGTCTAACTTTAGATTTGGAACATCACTAATATGATTGGTTTCTATACGGAGGGTTGCTATAACACTATATTATTACTTTTTTTACATCTTTATTTACATTTCCATATCACCGAAAAGGATCTTCTCGAAAAGCAAGAACAAACCTACAATGCAAAGCAATATAGACAAACTGAAATGTTATGCCGTCAATTTACCATGATTGCTAGCTCTCATTTTCAAATATCGTTAGGTACACCCGCAAAAAGTAGCTAAAAAGTCTCTGGAAGGAATTTCGCTAAAAATAGTAGCTAAAATTTGAAAAAAAGGAATGATCCATATTTTATAATACAGTGTGTTACTAGTCATTATTGAAACCTTATATTCATAAAAATATAAAAAAAATTACCAATTTTTGTGCGGACTATCAAAAAAGTTTTCATGGACTACCGGCTGGCGACTCATGGCTCAATTCATAAGCTTCGCAATCAATAATGCTCAAACCACGTGATTTGCATATTCGACTTTTAATATCACAAAAAAATGTCTTTCAAAATAATAGGATTTGTTATAAACAGTGTGTTCGAAGTCCTGAAGTCGTGTGCAAGCTTAAGAATTTGAATTACCAGCTTAACTGTCACACACATCCTCATTCAAATTTACAAGATCCATCACCATTAATTACTACTTTTTATCTTCGCCATTTTATTTCGTGTTCATAAAAAATAAATTTGTAGGGTTTTTATGCATTTTTAACCACTTTCTGCTACTTAAGATTTTATAAACAGCAAAGCAATATGAAAATTACTACAGCTTCAGCATTTCATTTTTTATTTAGTTTCTTATTTTATATTCTAATATTTTTTTATTAAATATTTAATATTTTATGCTCTCATTTACACGTTTTTGTATTTGATCTGAGTGACAATTTTCAAAATGTTTGATTGGCTGTACAAAAACAACAATGTCATTGGCTCGCAAAGATCTGCGCAATATTTCTATCTGCGCTACGACTCATCCCACAGTGTGCGAATTGCAGCAGGTGTCTTCCTCTGACACTCCTTCACCGTCTCTGTCATGCACTGCGCAATTCTAGGATGATATTGATTTCCTAACTCCTAGCAGTAGGAGTGCGTTTCATGATGAGTCTCCACCCTCTACTGTCAGAAATTTTTCGTGGCATCTTTCTATCAAAATATATATACTTATTAATTTTTTAACAGTTTTCTTAATTTTTTTATTCAAATTAAGTATAGGAATTTCTTACACAAAGCATATTTTTGTTATTCTGGTATATTATGTATTTCAGATTGTTTTAAACAAGAGAAATAAAATACTCAAGAATTATATTTCTCGTTTCATTTTACGGCAACGTTTTAAACCAGAAGATAGCAGTTTATAGAATTTTCGTCTTAAGCAAACTGATCCTCTCTAAAACCGTTGTATTTAATATTAAAGTATTTTTAAATTTCTAAAGAGGTATTAGAACAGTATTGATTGAGATTATTTTCAAGGAATTTTTTTACGTAATTATGTTTTCTTAAGCGCATTCATATGGAATAAATATCATGATATGAATGAGAAAAAGGCTCTAATAAAAAGAATCTAAAGATGAATTGGGTCAATAAAAAACAAAATTCAGTATGTATATACTAATAGCTAATGCAGTTATATTTCCTAACGTAAGCAAACACACTCTGACACACACTGTTACATATATCTTTCCTCACTCTTACATGTATCCTATAACTTTCCTAACTCACACTTCTACACTAATTCACACACATTCATGGCAGCGGAATACACTAACTTTTTTTTATGGGAGGAAGTAAGAGAATACGTTTTTATTAAAGTTTCACTCCAAAGCAGATCGAAGGTTATTGACAATGGATCGTGAATAAATGACGAGGACGCCACTTGAGCTGGTCCCCAACTCACCAAACTTCTCCACGCCACTCCAATGTGATGACTTTGAACAACAATAGATTTAAACATCAGCACAAATGACGTGCTAGCTACTCGTTGAGTTTTCAGTGACATCAAGATACGATCCCACGACTCGATATTGCCGTCCGCAAATTCATGATCATAACCACTAGGCTACCATGGTTAATTAATGATCGGGAGGTTAAATTTAAAAAAATGGAAGTGCCAAGATGTAATCACTCTGCCAAGAAAAAAAATCTTTCAGTCCATGGGAGATTTCATGCACCCCCCGTATATACCTTTAGTTCACGCATATTTAACTTAAGCACCTCAGTTTTACATGACACTGTGGCCGCGGTAGCCGAGTGGTATAGGTATCGGACCGTGGCTTGTTTTGTCACGGGTTCGAGCCCAGTACCACTAAAGACCCGCCGTGTAGGGCAGCGATGCACGTTAAATCTGTCGAGAGCTGAAACGTCCTCCCGTTGGTGTGGTGTGGTAGTTAGGAGAGGGGGGGTGCCAGCTCAGGTGTCGTCCACGTCACTTGACCATGGTTCAAAATTACGTGGTCCGTCGCCAAAAGCCCTCGTGTAGCTGAACAGTGCGACGTTAATATTCAATCAATCAATTTACATGACACTTTTACACGCACTTACACATACACTTATATGCAAAGAAATATTTTCCGTAAAATCCAGCGCTAACGCGCATTTGAGCACAAAGATTAAGATTGAAACTTACGGTACGCGTTACACGCCGGGTATAAAAACGATGGCTTTAAAAATAACAAAAGAGATGAGAGCATAAAAAAAAAATAATAAATTTACTCCTACATGTATCGAAACACTTTTTATTTAAAAGAAACGATTTGCCTTATGAACTAAAAGAGTTAAAGGTGTTAATTATTGCATGGTGATTAAAATATATTAAAAAAAATGAAATAAATTTACATCCATTTTTCAGAAGGTGAAAATATTGAACATCTTTATTCAGCTCACTGCGATATAATATCTTTATTTCCCTAGCTAGTTCTACAGTTCTAGGGCAACTCATTAAATCCATCATACGATTTTTTTTCATTGCCAAATACACCAGGATAAAAGACTACTGCAATCTGAACTTAAAAATATAGACATAAATTATTTCTCTGACAAATAGAACTAAATACACTACTCCCAACGAAGTTCTCGTTGAAAGAGTAATATCATATCCAAGCTCACCTGCCGTCCTTTATCCATCAACACCAGTTACTACAAGTTGCAGTTCTAGAAGTATACAATTTTTTTAAAAGTCTGGGATAATACCCCGAATAAATGACTAAAACATAAAAGCAATGTATATAAATATTTCAGATTTCTTCGTAAAAAAGGGGGTGTGCGTTATACGGCGAATATACTTAAAAATTTAAAAAATCAGCTTGAAAGTATAGGTGCGCGTTATACGCCGGATTTTACGGTACTATTTATGCACTTACACATTTTTACTTCGACACTTGTGACTCTCAGTTGAAATTTTATTTCCGTCCTAAAAAATATTAATTTTAAGATCAGAACAAGACACAGTTTGACTCTTAGTTTTCCTTTGTGTTTTCTTCTACTTTTAGTGCCCTATTTTGTCATCTTTATATTATTTTCGATGTTATGGCAAATAGCAAGATTATTCTGAAAACACAACCGATGCGGCAAATTAATCTAGTGAGTGACACATATTTTCAAATGGAATACATAATTTTAATCATTTCAAGTGTCTTTATTTTAGCACAGGCTAAAGCTTAATGAATACAATAACTTCATTTAAATTGCTCAAAAATTAAAATCATTCATCGATTCCAAATGACTATATACTCAATAGAAAATAAATAGCTTTTGCAATTCTAATTCGAATAGTTATTAGAACACAACTACTATTAATTAATGTATTCGATTATGTTTACTATGTTTATGTTTATTATAGGAAGTCTAAGATATATAATTCTGAAAAATTATTTTGAACTTTTTGTGTATGTTTAAATAAGGAGAAAAATACCATTAAAAATTAGCTCATTCATATAATTTAAAAAAAAATGATGGAAGAAAATTTTTTTTTTTTACTTCGTACCGTAGTGGAATAGCAAATAACTTATATTAACGAATGATGGCAAGATATCTTTTCAATCCTTCGATAAAAAGTAGTTATAAGTAATAAAGAAACAAAATTCTATAGCTAAGTGAAACTTAGAATGAGTTTTGCAATACAGAATTATATATTTAAATTTAAAAGGGCTAAGCATTCATAAAGCATCAAATAACACGGTATTTACATACAAGAACTTTTATAAGATTGTTCAGTTATTTTGTTGTAAATCTAGTTCGATATATCAGAGTCGCGACATTCTAGTTTTTAAATTTTGGATAATAGTTTTCAATTCTTAATAAACCCACTACGAAATCCAAAAACATTAATAGTGGGAAATTGAATCTCTTTCCTTTGGAATAATTAAATCTTCGCCAAGTCATCTTAATGTATAATAAATTCTGATCAGCTTCATGCTTGTGAAATGTGTATTGGAAGCAGATAAAGACAATAATGGAAAATTATATTTAAAAAAAAATTAAGATAAAATATAATCTCTGTCTTTTGCCTCATTATTAAACATTTATAAGATCAAGAATGTTATGTTATTATCAGAGTAAAAAAAGTGGGGAATTCCCCCCCCTTTTGAATAATTGGAATAAAAACTCAAACTCAAATATTTGAAACAAAAACAAGATAAAACTAAGCTAAAGATTAAATAAACAAAAGCTTTGCTCATAGTTCATAACAAAAAGCTAAAATAAACCCTGAAGTGAAAATAGCTTAAAGAAGCTTGGAATAAAAGCTAGACGACTACTGATGCACGTGACACATGTTGGTGTGCTGTGTAAATTTGGAAAGAGGGATGACCTCTCGACTCCTTGTCGCTTGACCGAAGCTCAAAATTGAGAGGTCCTTCACCAATAAACTTTGTGATGGTTTAGAGTGCAACTTTAATATATATATATATTTAAATCTTATAATATATAGAATTTAAAGGCAGAGAAAAGAAAAAAAAATCTATGCGCATCTCTAATTTTTTAACATTTTACTTAAAAATGCTGTTTTTAATTCTAAATTAATTTTTGGTAGGAGTGAAAAATGGCCTCACAGTCCTCTACACAGTGGACTTCCGGTGACATCAGAACTCGAACCCATGGCCACGACTCCGTGACCTTGACCACTAGGCTACCGCGGTGTCGACGTTTATTTGAATAGTTTTACAAATGTAAAATGTATGTTTATGTAAAATTTAGTTTTATTAATTTTAAAAGGTGACATTCATTTAATCATAAAAATTGCTTCAATTTTACAACATAATTAGATTCATAAAAAACTAATATAGATTTGTATCATTGTTTTCTGATAATCGTGATTATAAAGCAAAAAAATTCAAAAGAAATAATGGTATAGTCTGGAATTTTTTTTCTTTGTACACATAACTATTTTTATAACTTAAGTAACTGTTACTTTTTCTTTAATAAATAGAAAATAAAACCTAAAACCTTGCAAATGATAAAAGTATGTATAAAAATATGAATAATTACCAAAAATCCTGCAATTTTTTTAAAATTTAAATATTCATTATGCGGTTAGCGGAACACAGCAATAAATAATACAATATAAATTCCTAGCAAACAATATAGCAATTAATTTTATTCTTATCTGAAGAATCTATAAAATCAGATTATTCAGAGAGATTCATTTTTCATAATCATTTCCTTCTTGATCCATTTTCACCCGAATAAAAATTAGATTTGAAACATGCTTGTTTTTAAATAAGAATGTTTGTTCGGATATTAGTTTATAAAGTGAAAAATAGATGGCGCGATCAGCTTATATTTATTCAGAATAACTACGGTGATAAACTTTATCTGCGTATATTTTTGAGTAGATATTTCATAGTCGGCTTTCTCGAACTGATATAAAAATTAATCTATGCAGTAATATTTTAGAAATTTGAATTGTTTTTTTAATAACTTTTTAAAAGTGAAATAGTGAAATGTTATAATATCAACAAAATTGAACGTTTTGATTTCATGTTTTAGTTGATTTTAATTGCTAGAGATGTCAAATTAAACTAACAAAGACGTTTAAACACAAAATTGCTCACTCTTGAAGCATCACAAAAAATAATTAATATCAAGTGACCGAAAGTAAGTTTTGAGGGATACGCTTCAAAATGTTTCAATTTTTTAAAAATAAATTTATGCACAAGGAGAGAGAGAGAGTTGAATACTTATCTCTTTCTTTTGATAAGAAATTGCCAATTTCAAGGCCTTTTTAAACAACAAATCGATTTGAAGTTTAAAAGTCCTTAAAAATTAGAAAGGGTTTCTACATTATTTAGTTAAATAACACTTTAAGAAAATATAAGTTGTATTTTAAAAATCCCATTTCTGAACTGTTAGACCTTCAGGCCTGAAATTCATTAAACATGTTTCTTTTGCTCAGTAAAGATTCACTAAGAACAGGGTTTGAGGAAATCGACTCCGAAGGGTTTCTGAGGAGTCGTTATGGACAAAAACTCTCGTTTTTGAATTATTAGATCTGCATACTTGAAATTTGGCAAGCATGTTTATTTTGCTGAGTAGAGATCCTCTAATAATGGGTTTTGCAGAAATAAGTTCTGAGAGTTGTCAAGGGAGCAGGGGCGGCTCTAGGGCCGGACAAACCGGACTCCTGCCCGGGGCGGCAAATTTTAAGGGTGGTATTTGGAAAATATTTAATTATATTATAAAAAATTTTATATATATTTTCTGAAATATTATTGGGTATGAATTTGTTATTTTATTTTGTTATTTTGTACTCTGTATGTTTAATGTCAGTTTCCTTTTATATTGAAACTTGAAGGATTCGGGGCGGGAATATATGTTAAATCAGGAAATTTGATATGTTTACACATCTTTCTCTAATAACTTTTCCCCTTCCAGAAGTGCGGTCACAACGGACATTTCTTTCACCCATATGATGTTCGATGTCAACTATCCAAAAGGGGACAAGGGTAATAAGAGCTTTTAGTAGATAGAGAGCCACACGAGATATTTTATTTTAGTCTTGAGAGCAATTACTATAAGTTAAAATAAACGCTTGTGATCCTCACCATCAGAAGACTCTTTTTCGAAGAAATTGGCCTGCTGAAATGGGATATTTCTTCTCTTACATTTTCCTCATTTGAAATAATAACAGGTAATCATGTGCTTAATTTCGAATTGTTTTGCATTTTTTAAAACTAATATATATATATATATATATATATATATATATATATATATATATATTGTTCACAAGAATTATTCAAGTTTTACAGGTGTGTATCTATGTGAACAATTTTTCTTTTTGAATTATAATTTTTGCTTTGGAGTGAGGAGCGGCGTTTTCCATTTTTGTCCGGAGCAGCAAAATTGCTAGAGCCGGCCCTGATTGGGGCGTAAAAGTAAAATGTACTTTTGTTTTAGAAATTCAAGTTTGTCCTTTTTAAATCAAGAGGCGAGGGTTATAAAAATACTTTTCAAGATAATAGAAAGCAATATGGCAAGATTTAGATATAAATAACTTATAAACAGAGAGAGAGAGAGAGTATATAGTCATACAACATCGTGAAACACCCAGGGTACTAACCAGGTGCGGTACTACCAGGGTAGATAACGGCTCATAAAATATATTTTGTTCCATTTTTCTTAAAATTGGAACCCATTAATACTATTTGGTAATACTATTTTGTTTCATGCTTTAATTAATTGTAAAAAAATGCTTTAATTTTATGAAACAGAATGCCTTTATTATAGTAATTTAGGCTCAATCTTATACAGAAATATTTGCAAAGATCTGTTATACAAAAAATTCTAAGAAACTTTTAAAATTACATTGTTAATCAAGATGATATGTGATTGAGGTTTATTTTTTTTTGTACAATGTATGAAGGTTTATTAACGATGCATTGAGAAACAATAGGGGACAATCTACGTATTTTTAAACTACGATCAAGCAACGAGGATGATATAAAGTGGGAGCCCTATTCTTAAAGCTTCCTCACTATGCCAATGTGAGATTCTTCAATCTTGACAGATTTAACGTGTACCAGGACATAATAGGTTTTTCTTTTTATCAGTAATCGCACCACGACATGAATGAAAAAACGCCGGTTGCGAACTTGTGACCTTGATCATTTGGTTACCGCGGTGTGGCCTCGCCTGATACGCATAATAATTCAATGTCCCCCCCCCTCTAGCATCGCGATCAGATGGGAAACAAGTAATATAAAGTAAGAAAATTAAGTCAATTCCTACTTAGGTCAACAAAGAAAAACTTTATTTTAGGTACTTCTTGAAAAACTTTATTTTAGGTACTTCTTATTAAAGTTACAATTAATATAAATATGTATATACTTATGACAGAATCACAATATTAAGTGACAAAATAGAAAACGATTTTCCATTTTCCTTTCTGTATATGGCAGCGTTTCTCAAACTGTGGGGCGCCCCCAGGGAGGCGTGGTAACTCTGCGA
Source organism: Trichonephila clavipes (assembly GCA_019973935.1). Classification (NCBI taxonomy): domain Eukaryota; kingdom Metazoa; phylum Arthropoda; class Arachnida; order Araneae; family Nephilidae; genus Trichonephila; species Trichonephila clavipes. The sequence goes on along the minus strand of BMAU01000465.1, from coordinate 1,613,801 downwards.
GGGGGGGGGGCGAGCACATTGAAAAGTCGTAAGCAAAAGATTATTTTTAGAAAAATTATTATTTTACTGACATTAAACAAACAAAATACATTCTGACATAATAAAAAATAAAATATACATTTACACTGATATAATAAACTTATAAATGAGTTAGTACTGCTCAATGAATTTTATATAATTAATTTAAAATACTATAAAAACAAGTTTAATAATTGTCAGTGACTCCCATGGGCTTGTCATATTCAAAATTATATACAAAAATTAACATTTTTCTTGATAATTTGTACGGTTTACAATTAATCCTTTAACTGCCGAAAGGAAGTTATTCGATTCGCTCCTCAATGCCACCGTTTTCCACGTAGGCACGCGTATATCATGTATTGAGGGGGGGGGAAGAAAAGAATAAATAAGTAAATCCTTCGCAAATACTGTCAAAGTCCTTTTCTTGTAATCCATAGCCTTCGGAATAACTTTATTGACAAGAATGCACAGAAAAGATCGTACTGCGAAAAGACGTATATATACGTCCTGGCAGTCAAACTTTGACTGAGCGAGACGTATATGTACGTCGGTGGCACTTAATAGGTTCAAGTCGTATTGTAGGTTTTGCGTCAAAGTGTAGTATCATTGAAATTAATATACAATGCTATTGAAAATTATGATTGAATATTGGGTCGCAAACATTGAAAGTTTGAGAAGCACTGGTATATGGTGTTGGACTATTTTTTGTTTGTTGCTATTTATTCATAAATAATATTTAATTATTTTGATAAAATACTATAGTAAAAAGGAATCCCCATTCTCAGAAATTAGGCCTTCCCAGGTGGGATTTGAACGCACGACCTTCGGATTAGAAGTCCAACGCGCTATCCATTGTGTTGTGAACTAATAGTAGGAATTGTGAAAAAGAAATATGAACATTTTTACTGTGTGATTTTACTATAGGTGAGACTTGTCGTATTTGCTATAAAATATTTAAACGTATGACTAAGGAGGCAAGTTTGGATAGTAATGATCTAAATTATTACCTGGAACAACACTAATATTTGTTAAATCCCTCAATAAATTTGACAAAATGTGACCTTAAGCATATTTAAATAAACTTTAATAATAATAGTTTGTTTGCTATATTATCAATTTTTCTGACCATTGTCTCTAGTCCACATTTAATGAGGACGATCGACAGGTTGGAAACTACATTCCATTTTACTCTTTTATTTCCTTCTTAAGGATAACTCAAATTATTAAAACATTCAAAAAAATTTGTAAAATAATCTCTCGCTTTCGATCTGATGGTTGGATTCCCGATCTTCACTTTATGTTGCCCTTTAAAGATAAAAAAAGGAAAAGATTATTTTGTTTAAAGGGATGGTGGATCTTCACAATGTCAAAGTTTGATCAAAATTGTGATTTTGATTTTTTATACTATATATTGAGAACATGCCTTATGAACTATGCTTTATACACTTCGGAATTTCTCAGAATAATTCTGTTCAAACCTAGAGAAACAATACAATAAAAACGAAACAAATTCCAGTCTTTGTCCCGGGGCCGGGATTTGATAAATAGTTACTTGTAAAATTCTTTTATTTTATTTTCTCAAAAATAAATTTTTTTTTAAATGCACTTTTCAAAAAATAAATTGCAGTTCGTAAATTTCCCCTTTTCATTGTTACGTAAAATGCTCCGTGGGTTTCAAATTACGTCATATCTCTTTGAAACTTTCACATCTTATGAAAGATGGCATAATTCCCAAATCTGCGCATTAGTTTTCAAAAAACTTAAATGCATCATATTTTTAGTTGTTTGGAATACTTTGAATGTTTGATAATTGGGGAAATATTTCATATAGTATAGAAAATTTATCTTATTTTCATCAAATTTTATTCTGAATTTAAAATCCATGCACAGATATATTTGTTGTAGTTCATCTATTTATATAACACAAAAAATATGAAATTCAAAGTAGAGGATACAATGGCCTAGTTTTATAACATTCTCGTTTCAAGATGGATTCACTGCAAGGGCAAGAACAAGTTGAAGCATGGTTTACCGAATTTAAATTTGAGACAATGGGGTCTCATCACTCAGGAGTTTGGATGTGAGAAAAAGTTTCCTGGGTTACCTCAGGAAGTTCAATTCCTTGGCCACCTAGATCTCTAGACTTAACACTTCTGAACTTCTTCTTGTAATGATACGTGAAAAACATTACTTACTAATCTTCAATTAGTGACACTGATAAAATGAAAAGCCGAATTACAGTCAGGGGCGGCATTTAAATCGAATTTGGAAAATATTTTTTTATGTTACAAAAAATTTGATTTATTTTCTGAAGTATTGGGTGTGAATTTGATGTTTAATTTAATGTGTCTTATTTCCTTATTTTGTACTCTGTATGTTTAATATCTGTTTTTCTTTTTGTAGAAACTTGAAGGGTTCGAGTATATGTTAAATCACGAAATTTGATACGTTTACACATCTTTCACTGGTAGCTTTCTCCCCATCCAAGAGTGGGGTTACTAAGAACATTCTTATCACCCATAAGATGTCCGGTGTCAGCTATCCAAAAGGGGACCGCGGTAATGAAAGTTTCTGATTGATGGAGCCACATGAGATATTTTATTTTAGTCGAGTGTAGTTACTGTAAGTCAAAATAAACGCTTGTGGTCCCCACCATCAGTAGACTCTTTTTCGAAGAAATTGGCCTGCTGAAATAGCCTATTTCCTCTCTTACATTTTACTGGTTTGAAATAATGGCAGGTAATTATGTGCTTAATTTCGAATTATTTTGTATTTTTTAAGACTTTACACACGCTAACGCACGCACACTCACTCACTCACTCACGCACACTCACTCACGCACGCGCTCACGCGCGCACACACAAACACACACACACATATATATACACTGCTCAAAACAATTAGGGGAGCACGCAAAAAAGTGAAGAAAACCGTGTGAGACAGCCACGTATTGGCATGCAATGCATAGTACACGCGTATCAATGCGCAATACAGAAAAAAGGCGTAAAAAAATTTGGAATTAAGCTTTTATTCTTTGAAAATATGGAAAAAACATGAAAAGATGATTTAGGGCAACAATTTGGTTACATGTAAACGATAAAAAAAGGTACTGTTTAGACATGATGCATGAGTTTTAATAGGGCGTGTGGTCTCCTCGAACAGCTAAGACTGCTGCACACCTGTTTGCCATGGATGCGATGAAATTATAGATCAGACTTTGGGGAATACTGTTCCACTCCTCAAGAAGTACAATCTCCAAGTCTCGGACAGTAGCAGGCGGCCTTGGTCGCGCAGCAATGCGTCGTCGGAGCATGTCCCAAACATGCTCGATTGGATTCAGGTCAGGAGAGCACGCTGGCAATTCCATACGCTGTATTGTTTCAGCTTCAAGCATGCTCTCCACCAGACGAGCTCTATGCGGTCGGGCATTATCATCCTGGAAAACAAAGGAATCTCCAATGGCTCCAGCGTAAGGGATGACATGAGGTCGAAGTATCTCGTCTGCATACCTTCGGCCAGTCAAAGTGCCATTCCGAATGATATGCAGGTCCGTACGTCCGCCTATGCTGATTCCACCCCATACCATCCAACCAGCTCTTCTGTATTGTGACCTTTCACGGACGAATGCGGGGTTATTTCGAGTGCCCCTGTCCCTCCATACAAGAACACGTCGGGTGTCACATTCTAGACTGAATAGGGACTCATCTTTAAACAGCACTTGGCTCCAATCATGTTGCTCCCAATCTCGATGTTCAGCAGCCCATCTTCTTCGGGCCGCACGGTGGCGTGGGGTCAACGGAATGCAGACCATTGGCCTACGTGCATAGAGACCTCCCTCATGAAGCCGATTACGTACTGTTTGGCTGGACACCCTTTATCCTGTTGCCAAGAGCAACTGTCTTTGCAGCTGCGTAGCATTCTCTGTTCTGTTTCGACGGGCTGTTAACTGTATATACCGGTCATCAGTTGATGTAGTGGCGCGTGGCCGACCTGCCCCTGGTCGACGTCTAACATTTTCTGTTTCTTGTAATCGATTCCACAGCCTTGCAACAACACTTCTGGCGACTTCAACAGCGTCCGCGACACCACGTTGTGTTTGCCCGGATTCCAGTCTGCCTATAACACGCCATGCCATGGATTCAGGTAAAATCACGTTGTTGAGACATTCTCAAGTAACCTTGTCTCAAAAAAAAAAAAAAAAAATACTGCGCAATCGAATTTCACAGTTACGGCAATAAAACAGACGTTTCTGCAACATCTCGATTTCTGCCCTTATCTCCTTTTTCTGGTTTTTGACGTCATGAACTTTGATTTGCATATAAAGTTTTCTTCTTCGGTTTCCTGGTAGGCTTTACATTATGGATAATTCATTTTATGTTACTTATTGGTATACATCTTTGCTTACTTTTGTTAAAATCATGTGCTCCCCTAATTGTTTTGAGCAGTGTATATACGAGGTGTGGCTATTAAATAACGAGACTGTCGTTGTAAAAAGTTTCATTCTTATTTTATACATAATTATTTATTATCGTCTTCAATGTACAACCCTTCTCTATCCCTGCAACGCTCCATGCGAATTTTCCATTGTTGGAAACAGTGCTGGAAGTCATCTTTTGTCAACTCCTTCAGTACTCTTGCCGCTTTCTCTTTAACAGCTTCCACGGACTCAAATCTTGTTCCTTTTAATGCAGATTTCACCTTAGGGAACAGATAGAAGTCACATGGTGCCAGGTCTGGCGAGTAAGGTGGATGCTCTAATACTGGGATGCTGTGTTTGGCCAGGAATCTCTTGACAGATAACACGGAATGAGCTGGTGCACTGTCTTGGTGGAAAATCCATGATTTTTTTCCTTCCACATTTCGGGTCGTTTTTTTCTTATTCTTTCTCGCAGATTGCCAAGTACCTCAAGGTAGTAATGTTGATTGATTGTTTGACCTTCAGGAACCCAGTGAAGGTACACAATCCCATGAATATCGAAAAAAACAATCATCATTGCTTTAAATTTTGACTTGCTCATTCTTGTTTTTTTTTGCTCTTGGTGAAGTTGGCGTCTTCCAATGCATGGATTGGCGCTTTGTTTCCGGATCATACGTTAAAAACGAGGATTCATCACATGTTATTACCTTTTCCAATAAATTTGGGTCGTTTTTAATGGCATCCAAAATGTCAGTACAAACATTTTTGCGAGTTGTTTGTTGTTCAAACGTGAGAATTTTTGGCACCATTTTGGCGCATACTTTTTACATGTTCAAATTGTCATGTAAAATTTGCCATACACATTCTTTATCAATGTTTACAGCTTCAGCTATAGCGCGAATACTCAATCGACGATCAGACCGAATGAAACTAGCAACTTTTTCGACATTTTCATCCGTTTTTGACGTTGAAGGGCGACCTGGCCGCGAATCATCTTCAACGTCTTGTCGGCCATCATTAAAACGTTTGAACCATTCAAAAACTCGTGCACGGGATAAACATTCACTGCCGTACACTTCTTTCAGTAAATTATAAGTTTCAGTAGCGGTTTTTCCAAGTTTGAAGTGAAATTTAACAACAATTCGTTGTTCTATTATTACACTAACCATTTTTTCGCCAAAATAAAATAACGATGTTAACGGAAATGAAGGTTATGACTAAACCGTGTTACTTACGCAAATGAGGTTTAGGGCATTTTGAAGAGAAAGCTTCACACTAAACAGCTGACAGTCAATGGCGAACTACACATGCGCACTTTTGCCTCCGCAGCGTCATTCTCGTTATTTAATAGCCACACCTCGTATATATATATATATATATATATATATATATATATATATATATATATATAAGAAATATTCAAGTTTTATAGGTGTGTATCTATGTGTGTGTGTGAACAATTTTTCTTTTTTAATTACAATTTTTCTTTGGGGGAGAGGGGCGGCATTTTCCGTTCTTCACTCATATATACACCCTTAAATTATTAACTTTTCCATCTAAATGGTCTCTAACATCTATCTGCTTTTAATTCTTCTTGAACTATCTTGTACTGGATTCTTGTACTTTTTTTTTTTTTTTTTTGTCTTTTTGTTATTCTGAAAGCCTTTTCAATCCATTGGGAAGAAAAGATTGAATGATTCTGCTTTTGTAAGAACAAAATTTTTTAAAATTTTAATTAAATTTTTTACATTAAGTTTAAGGGGATCTTTCACAGAATTCTGGCTTCGAGGTATAATTCTTTCCTAATATTAACTAATGTCAATGCTACTACTAATTGAGATAATTTTAATTTATGTATATATATATATATATATACAATATATATATAATTTAATATATATATATATATATATATATATATATATATATATATATATATACAATAGTTAATTTAATTTAATTTCCTCTTAGTTAATTTAGTCTCCTTTTAGTTTTTTAGTTTTATTCTCTTCTAAAATTTTATAAGTAACATTTTGAACGAATACGGCTTCCCATTTATAATTTTGTGAACTGCATATCTTTGAAATTTTTCAATCAATTACTTCTGCTTCTCTTGGAACAATTCCTTCTAATGACATACTTTATCATCTTTAATTCGTCCTTTTCTATGTTTTAATACATTTTGACTCAAAAATAGTAATTTTAAAAATTAATAACTGCAACAGAATGGATATTTAAAATGCTACATGTCAAATTCATACTGACTACATACACTTAAAAAAAGAGTGTTGGCAACACTGTTTTGGGGACGTTATCTGACGCACCTTCTCTATCCATGTGGCCAGTTTCGTTTTAACCGATCACGCCAATTCGGAGTATTGCGTCATTGAGTCATTGCGTGGACACGTGCAACTGCATTCTCCCTGAAAAATGTCGAATCAACATCAAGTTTCTTGTGGCACTTAAAAAATCAGCCATAAAAACATTTCAAATTAACCGAGACTTATGGAGATGAAACTTTGTCTCGTGCACAGGTGTTTAAATGGCATAAGCGGTTTTCAGGGGGAATGAACAGTGTGGAAGATGATGAACGTGTTGGATGCCCAAGTTCAGTGATTATAGACCAAAATATTGCCAAAATTCGTGATATGAGTAAGCTCTCACTCACGTCAGTTATCAGATTGTTAATCAACACTACTACATTGAAGTTCTAAAAAGACTTCGTGAAAAAATTAGGAAGAAAAGGCTAGAATTGGAGAGTGAAGGATAACTGTAACACCAAGACAATGCACCCGCTTACATGGCCCTATCTGTCAAGCAGTTTCTAACCAGCAAAAATATTACTATGATGGAGCATCCTTCTTATTCACTTGATTTGAGCCCCTGCAATTTTTTTTAAATTTCCTATTGTTAAATCTTGCTTAAAGGCAACCCATTTTATCTCAGTTGAAGAGGTTAACCCAAAAACGGAGAATTCCTTCCAAAAGCCTCGTTTCAGAAATGTTACTAGCAATGGCAGCACCGAATGCAGAAGTGTGTGAATGCTGAAGGGAACTGCTTTAAAGGTGATGATGTCACAAAGAACTGATTCTGTACGTACAATAGTTTATTGGACCAGCCTCGTTTTTTTTTTGTGTCACACCTCGTATTTCTGCTAAATGTTACAATTCTTAAAAATTTCGTTGAAAATTTTCTATGCTTCATAACACTTTTATTTTGTCAAATATAACGGTACAATAGGAACTTTAACATCAAATAAAATAATTTTTTGCTATCAATCACCAGATACATGTCATCATTAACTTTTTCGATTGATGAATTTGCATCATTTGTGTATTTGCTATGTAATTCTTTAAATTAGCTAATCAAACTTTAAGTTCACTTGATTAGGATTTTTATCAAAGATTTTGAAACAGTAATTGGTCTATTTTATCTTAAAAGTTAACATCAAATTCTTTCAAACCTAAATTTCAGCTATTTGAAGTATTTCCCATGTGTGTAATTCCTTGGATTAAGTTAATGTTTGACATATTCCTTCAAAACACCTACACATTAGCTGGTCAAAGCAAATTATTAAAATTTATGCTTCTTTACCGACTTAATCTTGAGGAAAAGAACCGAGTCAGTTGCTGTAGGAGTACGTCATTCATTCATGGCTTTGGTGGTAACATCCGGATATATTTTGTCTCCCGTTGAAAATTAGGTGACTCTTAAAGGTTAATTCAATTCAATGGAAAGGTCAAACCTGGCTCAATTCACAAAAGAATTCTTTTCAGATGTTTAAACACGCCACTTTATGACAGAGTAACCTCGTATAAAATTGTGGTGCAAACGACCAGTAATAAAGTTCTAAGTAAAAAGGGAAGGGAAGAATGAGAAAAACTTAAGTTAGAAAAGATTTTTAAATTTATTATTCTGAAGTGTCATATGTTTTCTGAATCATAGCTCTAATGTACTGATGCAACAGAACAACTTAATACATTCTCTGGAAATCTCTGCATGCATGGTTGTTTTTTGAGATATTTACTGCCAAACTCTTTTCATGTTTGTTTTTTAATATAAGGAGAACAAGTTGCCCCTTATTTTAATTTCAAAATTCCTTATCTAATAAAGAGCATCCCAAATCGTAACGTTCTGTTATGAATGAGTTATGTTCCAGAAAAAGGAGAAAGGGCTAATTAATTTTGTTAGATAATAAAATGTTATTAATGTTAAAAAATGATAATTAAAATAAATAGCAATGATAATAAATAAAAATAGCTTTTTCTGGACTTTAATAGAATTACTACGAGGTAATTGGCTGAAGCTAATATGGGAAATATAGATTCCTTTGTACTCATAGTTTTTTTATAATTTATCTAAAGCTTCAGCGTACATTTTTCTGTTCTATTTCTTTTTCGGTTGTAAAATATAGAAGTATTTTCTTTCCACAGTTAAAAAACTATCTATACTTTTTTTTTTACCTTTTTTCATGTGGCTTCGAGCCTATTATTTGAAATAATTTTTTTACAAATTTGTTTTGGAACTAATTTTAGAATATATATCAAATTTTCTTGCGTCAAACAATTTTATATTTTTATATTTCCGAATTTAAAAAAAAATCAAACTTCAATTTAACATTAACAATTTAGGAATATTATAACAATACTGTTATTGACTGAAACCATGTTCATCTTCTTTGCATAATTTGCAATATTAATAAAAAATTCCAAAATATAAGAATTAGAAAATACGTTAAATACGAAGTACTAAATTAGGAGATATTTAAATATAACTCATTAAAATTTGTTAAATGCAATTAATTACTAAATTAATACTAAAGAGCTGTTATATTGAAAATATATTTCAAATGAGATAATTTTTTACCTATAAGTTTCGTTTTTATTCGGAAATAAGTTTCTTAAATGCATTCTTCTTACGTAGTTCGTGATTAAATGGCAGACACATACCACTCTCTTTGAAATATGTACGTAAATGATACATAAACTTAAAACTTACTTATTTACTTACGTAAAGGATACTTAAATGTTTGTTTTACTTAAGGTATCCGACTACGTTCGGAACCGTGATTTTCAAAAGCACATAAATGGATAATTTTTATGATATTTAGTGTCACTTAGATTATAATGTATGCATAAAATTGTTTTAAGGACATTTTGACAAAATTTTTTTTATTTAAATACAATATTTTGGTAAAAAATTAACTTTAAATAATCTTTTTTCTAAATGTTCTCCTTTTGTGAAAAATGCTTCTATTAGAATAATATTTTGCCTGTGTATAGCTCAGACCTCTGTATAGAGGCTCAACTAGAATTTTTGAGATATATAACTTAGAAGTGAGTTTATTCATATTTTACGATAACAGAGGGGAGCAATTTTAAGAAAAAAACGTGAATAATTATTTCAATTAGTGGTAACTCTGAAAATAATGTGAATTTTTCAAAAATTCTAGTTGAGCCTCTGTAGAAAGGTCTGAGCTATATACAGGCAAAATATTACTATAACAGAACCGTTTTTCACAAAAGCGGAACATTTGGAAAAAAGATTATTCTAAGTTAATTTTTTGCCAAAATATTATATTTAAATAATTTTTTGTGTTAAAATGTCCTTGAAACAATTTTATGCATGCATTCTAATCTAAGTGACACTAAATATCATGAAAATTATATATTTATGCACTTTTTTAAAATCACGGTTCCGAACGTAGTCGGATATCTTAAATAGTCCAGAGTTCAAGAAGCCAAACATTTACTCAAAAAGACTAAACATAACCCCTACCCCCATTTTTTTATATGAATAATAAATTTAAAAGCCCTGTTTGGGAGGTACAGCAAAATTTGACCGCAATGTATTTAAGTACAAACTTTAATTCTCTTCAGTTCTTACAATATTTGCATAAACATCTTGAAAATAGAATCCAATAAAAAAAAAGGAAATCGTGATGAATGGAGTAATATAAATACGAGTCTCACTAATCGAAGTCAAAAAATTCAAAGGAAAACTATTCTTCGCTCCCTGTAGGTATTATTTCCTAAGTATACAATTGAAACCTTATTGCATTATTTATATAAAACCTTCTAAAAACGTAAATAAATTGCATGAACAATTGTCTCGATTTTTTTAAAAAAATTAAGTGGACAGTGGGCCATTAAAACTAATTTCTTAAATTGGTAGCTTAATTAGCTGAAATTGAAACCAATACAGTAAATGATTACTATATTTCACAATATTTATAAATAAATATATATTTTTAAAAAAATATTATATATCAACTAATTTTTTTTCTAAAAATTAAATTTTTAAAACTATTTTTTAAAATTCTTGTTGCGTATTAGTTTTACAGATAATTTAAGGTATGCACGTAATTGTTTTTGTATATATTTATGAGCTACTATGCATGGATTTTAAATTCAGAATGAAACTTGATGAAAAAAAAGACAAACTTTCTATACTCTATGAAATATATTTCACCGATTTTCACACATTCAAGATCTTCAAAACTACACAAAATATGATCCGTTAAATTTTTTAGAAAACTAATACAGAAATTTGAGAATTATTTCATCTTTCATAAGTTGTGAAAATTTCAAACAGATATGATGTTACATGAAACGCAAAAAGCATTTTACGTAACAATGAAAGGAGAAAATTTACGAACCAAAAAAAAATTACATTTTAAACATTTATTTTTGTAAAATAAAAAAAAATAACTCAGTAATTATTAATTAAAATGACAAAATCCCTTGTCAGAATTATTCAATGAAATATAAGGAATATTATTAATATAAAAAATCAAAATCGCAATTTGGACCAATCATTTGGCATTGTGAAAAAAAAGGTCCACCATCTCTTTAATGATTCTTTTCGAATATTGCACAATGAATTAAAATAGTTTTATAGAAAATAAAGTGTAAATAAATAGCTAGAAAGCTTGAACGTTCCAATTTCTATCTCTGTCTTTTTGATGTACAGTAGAAAAAGAATCTCTACATCTCTATCTCGGGTAATGATAGAACCATGTCTCATATGTTTATGACAATTTAATATATAACGGTTCCATGCTTCAACGCCATGTAAGAATACATGATTTACAAACAACCGTTATTTAATATTTCTGTTCTAAGTAACATACGCATTTCCGTTGTGATTTACCAATTGGCGCTGTCTATTCTTCTCATTATCTCCCCTTGGTGAAGTACCATTCACGATGGCGTCTTTGGCCTGGTTGTAAATTGGCGAAGAAAGAGAGGCTGACACTAATTGGCGAATGAAGAAAGTTTTATATACATACATTGTTCCGTTTAGGGAGTGATTGTCTTTGTCCGCCAGCAGTTGAGAAATCGTCTTGAGTCCTTGTGTCTCGTTGGAATAATGGCTTCATTTTCACTCATTTACTTAGCCTCAGGCTACTAATAGTAATAACTTTCTAGAAAATGAATCCGACGTGATTAGAGTTTTAGGTTGCATAATTAATGCGTTTCTGTAATGACGGATCCGATTGTCTTGATTATATGATTTCTTAGTGACTTATGGAACGAAATCGAAAGGGAAGAAGCGAAAGTGATAACAATAGAAATTGTTCTACATTTTGTAGCGTTTAACGAGCACGCTTTCCCGTATATTGGTATAAGTTCTGTGACCAGCGCTTTCGCTTCTGGATGTTATTTGGTAATTAGTGTAGAACAATGCATTCTAATTAAGCGTGATTTATTTCTTGGAGTTTCAGAAATGGAATCTTGTAAAGTTGAACAATGAGAATGATTTGAATCAGATTTTTACAGCCAATATAAATAGTTAAATGTTAATTGTATTTCTGAGATAAGTAACTCAATATATTTGTATTTTAGATGATATCATATATTGTTTTTAAAATAAAAAGATTGTAATCGAAATAGAATAATCTGATTTCATTGTCCTTGTTTTGTGTGAATTAATCAAATTTAAATTTTGGGGTGAAATTAAGTTTTATAATTATTCTAACCTAATTGTAAAGAGCTTTACAAGAAAAATAAACTAATAATTTAATTTAAACAAATAACAGAGTTTTGAATTTTCACTATCTAAGAATAATTAATATACTGACTCTGCAATAAATTTTTTTTAAAAAAATCATTTATAAATTGGCCAACATAATCATTTATTATTTTTTTAAAATCTTTTCTAGAAAAGTATTGGTATATTGCATTTTTACGTTATTTTACTAGTGAAAAAAATATGCTGAAAGAAATTATCTGGAATTCATTAAAACGCTTAAACAGCAAAATAAAAGAGCATTGATAATTATCAATGCTCTTTGTAAAAATAATAATTGTAAAAATTGTAAAAATAATTTTTATAAATTATATAAGATAGAGAGAATAACGGTGAAAATAATTTATATAAATATTTAAAATTTCAAAATCTAATCAAAATATATATGTTAGGGAAAACTTTTGAAGCATGTTATGAGTATATAGTTTCAAAAAATATTTTTTATTTAACTTGAAATCGAGGCTTTTATTTGATTTTATGTTTGATTGCGAAAACACACATTTAAAGTTTTTTTTATTGTTCCTTAAGTCACATCAGTATTTATTTATAGCTTAACTCTTCATTTCTCTCATATGATTTTATAAATAAAAATTCATCGATTTATATAAAGCAATGTTGTTTTTTTTACATTTTTAAATCAACGAAGTACGTTAGCTCCCTGTTTAATAATTTTTACATGAATGTCATCCTCATTCATGTTAGCACCAAAGAATATGATTTTATATTTATATTTTGCATCAGAAGCGTTAAATATTTTTGAAAACATATGTTTCCAATTACTTATTCATTCCTTCATATATATATATATATATATATATCCATTTCAAAACACTTTTTTTAAAATAAAATTATGAAATAATTTAAAGTTTTTACAAACTCTTTACATTTTTTTCAAAAATTGCTGTATTTTTATCACACTAACTCAAAATTTTGTGTTAATGAGCTCAGTGCTTACTTTTTAAAATATTTTATAAAACTTTATTTACCAGCGAAGCAATTCAAATAATGATATTGTAATAATTTTGATTTTTCATTCGGTATATTAAGCTAATTTCAACACATTTCAGAAAACTAGTGTAATATCTTTACCCGTCTCTTTCTCTCTTTAAAGGAACAATTTTTTCATTCTTTGCAAAATAAAATGTCTTCAATAAAATCAGAATTCGATTATTTTAATATCAGAAATTGCTTACTTTCTTAGTAAAATATATTACAATACTAGCCATTATCCATCCTCTCCGCTGGTTATTTTAGGACATTGTAAGACTATACATTATTTTCAAGCTTTTTTTAAATCTAAATCCTAGCATTTAGTTTTCGATTGTATTTAAAATATTCTAATAGCTGTTGTTCTTTCATTTGAAAAGAACAGGACTCGAATTTCTAAAACAAAAGTACAATTATCATTTGCACCCCTGTAGGCCCCCTTTCCCCTCGTAGTTAATTTCCTCAAACACCATTTTTAGTATATCTCTACTTAGTAAAAGTAATATGCTTGCTGAATTCCAAGTCCACCATCCTAATTCTTCAAAAACGAGAAATTTTAATCTATAACACTACCGTAACCTCTGCAAATCCTTTTTGGAATTGATTTCTCCAAACCCATTCTCAGTGCATCTTTCCTCAACAGAAGAGAAATATAATTGCAAAATTTCAAGTCTTAATCTATAGTAGAAAAAATAGATTTTCTTATCTATAATGGCCTCACCCCCCCTCCTCCTTGATTGTCGCTTACCGCAAAATCCATTTTACTGGATCTGTATTATTGATTTGCAGAAGAAACATTTTCTTAGTTTCAAGTTTATGTCTAATAGTTCAAAAATGGGAAATTTTTTATCTATAACGCCTCCATTGTAAGACTATAATGCCTCATACAGCCTCTCTTTGGATCGCTTTGCGTAAAATCAATCCTTAGAGATCTGTACTCATAAAAAAAAGCAAGTGTACCAAATTTCAAGCCTGTAGGTTTAATAGTTCAAAAAATAGGAATTATCTTTTTTTATAGCGACCCTGTATTTCCCCTCGGGTGTTGATTTCCCCAAACCCGTTCTTAGAAAACTTCTACTCAATAAAAGAAACATGTCTGACAAATTTTAAGTCTGTAGGTGTAATCGTTCAAAAATGGAATTTTTATCGTATACCGCTCCAGCATCCCCTCTTGGGAGTCGATTTTCGCTAAACCTGTTCTTAGCGGGTTTCTACTGAATAAAAGGAGCATAACTTCAAATTTTAATCTATAATTGCATACACCTCGAGACAAGGGAGTGAGTCATTTTTATCCTATATATATGATTTATTAGGACGTATTTCATACAGACAAAATTTAAAGAAGAATCCCTATTTCAATTAATCAAAATTACAATTATTGCTAAATTGGTACTTTAAAGACTTAAAGTAAAGTCTCTGAAATATTGATGTAGTTAAAATATTTTTGAAAAAATGACCCCTTGTAATAAGTTAAAAACCATTTTATTTGAGTATTTTTGAGTTTCTTGGAAAATAAAATATAAAGTACAGGACACATTTCTAAGGAACTTAGCTCTTGTAGAAATTGTTTCCCTCAAAAATTTTTTATAAGAATCATTATTTTAAAAATGACAGTATTTCATTATTTGTTAAGTTTTTTTCTTCAAAATAAACATAATTCGAATCAATTTTGTCAGTTCAATTCAATCAGTTTGTGAATAAGATAACCATTATTCATTTTAAAATATGATCAAATGCTCTATCCTTGTTTGTATCTAAATATAGCATTTTAAGAAATATCTAATTTGATAATTAATTGACAGGATGAGAGTAAAAAAATACAAGAATGGGAACTATTCAAGTCTGATTTAATATACATATTGTAATTCAGTTTATTCTGTTTTCTCTATATATTCGAATATTACTCATTACGCACAGATGTACGATAATATCAAATCCGAATGTTTGAACATTTGTTTTCGCCCTTTGAAAGCGATAGCAATCAGATATAAGGAACTTCTTTAATTATTATAAACAGATGTGAATTTAGAGAAATAAATAAGAAACTGTAATCTCTCTGTAATATATCCTTGCTAAAAATGTAAACATAGTGATTTGATAACTTGCCTAACATATGATTCTTTAGTAAAGAATGATTTTTACTTAGAAATCTGCTTTCTAAAGCAAATCATTTTCAACGAAAGTATTCATTTACCATTAGAAACCTAGGTGATAATACCGCGAGTCACGAATTACAAAAAGGTAATAATAAAATGAAAAAGAAGAACTCTTGAGTCACGAATTTATACATTCTGTGGATTAAATAAATGAAAAAAATTGCTAACATGTCTCGAAATAATCCAATAAAGACTCACGGCATTTAAATGGGAGTTCGGAATTCGATTTGTAACTTCCAAAAATTGTTCTCTTATCTTTAAAGATTATCGATAAAAGAGTAAAAAAAAAAACGCGGTAGATTTTGCCATATTTTCGACGCCACTTTCCATTTTAACCATTTAAAGGCACGCGCGATTTTTCGTTGTTGTGCATGCATCTGTCTTGGAACGAAAAGCCAAACAACGAAAACATTTAACACACGCCTACAGATTAAAAGAGCAGACAACAGTCGATCGACAAACGCGCCCTATGAAATGCAGAACGGTGTCACACTGTTGCCATGCCCTCATTATAAAAAACCAAGCCAAACGATTTTGAATGTTGATAATGCACGAAATAAGGATTAAAGCATTGTTTACTGAAAAAGAAAATGGATAAACATAGTGATTTCAATAAATTCCAGGGTAGGAGATTAATTGTGTTCTTAAAAAAAGAATTTTCAACTTCTAGATGTCCAAATCAGCTGATAAATCCGCAAAGTAGCTCGAAAAAATCAATCGAATAAGTTTAGATTTATATGAAAATATGAGAAATAAAAGAATACATTATGTACCTAAAGTTTCAAACAATAAAATACAAACATTTGAAAATTCGATTTTTGTGAAATTATTATGTGATGAAATAAACATTAAACAACACAAAGCTCACTGATTTTTTTGATGAAGATCAAAGTGTAGGTTGTTAAAGTGGTATAAATGAAAATCATTTCCTAAAATATTTGAGAAATACTACAAAACTATTGATAATTTGATATTTTTTATTAATCTTTGGTGATTTCTAATTCATCTGTCAACAAAATTCTAAATATAAATTTTCCTTATAGGTGTGGCAATAGATAATGAAACGGCCAAAAATGGAAAAGAGATTAGTCGTTTAATGACATATTCTTTAAAATAAATATCTGAAATTTTAAAAAACACCATTAAATGCCTTTCAAAAAGTTTCATTGAAAAGTTTCATATTCGAAATTTAAAACGTACTTAACACTCTTTGTCATATATTTAATTTATTGGAACAGGAAAACACGGGACTAAACAAGACAACCTAATTATATTCCAATGACTTTTGAATATCCATTTCGAATTTTATAGCATCATTTACATGATTAACTTCTACGAAATGCTTTAATAGACTTTTGTAAAATAAGGATTAGCCGGAAAAAGTTAGTACTAACTCAAGAGCTTAGCCTTCTTCGATTCGTGTATAACTTCTTACGTTAATGCAAGTAAAGAATTGTAACAATTTCAATTCACACATATAGTTTCTTAGAAAGGCAACAGCTATGTGTAAAAAAAACTTTTAGACATCAATCGCAAAATATGGAATCGTGATCAAAGAAATTGGGTGTAACTTCCAGTTTTGAAATAAAACTTTTAATTTCTTTTTCGGAGTTCTGAAGGATTTCAACGAATGTTTCATTTCAGGAAATGTTATAGAGTGTAGATATGACTTTGTTTTATACTATATTAATTAGAATTTTTACAGAAACAAATTATTCATTCTAAAATAATGCCTCAGATAGATAAAAAGGTCCACATTAATCTTTGGTAGCCCCCCCCCCAAACATTTCAAACATATTGGTCTTTTTCAAAATTTTGTAATCGTTATGTTACAAAGAGTGTCTATTAAAATAAATAAAAATGACAAGGTCTAAATCTCAAAAGTGCCTTTAGGCTTCATCCTAGTTGGCTTCTCGAATAACAAAGCCCTGATCATTTCCCTTTTTTAAATGACCTGAATTACCTGAAGTGTGCAATTATATCATTTAGAATTACGAATATATCACGTACTTAAATGGGAATTCAACTAACAAGCATTTCTATTCATATATGTAATTGCATTTGATTTTTCTGAGTTACAAAAAATTTTGCATTTGCTTGCTTATATTTTGCAATGATGTTATTTGGAGGGTTTTGAGTATTAAGATTGTTTTTTAACTCCTTAAGTGCCACCAATGTATATATCCGTCTCACTCAACCGGTACCTTAAGTGCCTCGGACGTATATATACGTCTTTCCAATATACCATTCCTTTTTTTTATCTGCTATCTTTGCGGCTACTCCGAAGGCTTTCGAATGCCGTAAAATGACATTGACAGTTTTTGCGAAGGATTTAATTAGTTAAGAGAAAAATTTTTATAACAGTACTGTCAAAACTAGAGTATCGAAAAATATTTGGTATGGTCATAATTTGAAATCTATGTATCTTTTGTTTACTGTCTTTAGAAAATCGATAAAATATTTTCACCGTGTAAATGCATTAAATCACGAGAATCTTAACAAGAACTTTAAAATTTTAAATTCAATTCCAATTTTTATATTTTGCTATTTGTTCATTTCGTAGAACTTTTCGCAGAGTATTTTTCTCTCAATTATATGCATTTTCTGGGTGAAACTTTAAGAATTGTAATATAAAATTTTACTTATATAATAAGATTCTCTCTTCTTTTTCTAATGTCATAATTGAGCTACATCCTATGCTAGTGGTGCAGAAAGTATTTTCATTTTCGACCTTCTCTTTTGTGTACAATTTTATCGGGACCCCTAAATAGACCATCTGTTTTTTAAAATCGTCAACGTAGTTCAAGGGAAATTGTCTTCGAGATTTACACTTATAACAGTTTTTTTTCATACCAGTCTTTTCTGGTAAAAAAAACAAACTTATCAAATAAATTTCTTTGATCTGACCAAAAGTTTCTCGTGACTTCCCCAGAGGATCTCGACCCACTGCTCTGGGCCACTTGTCGGGAATGACACGTGATCTACTACATTAAAATACATAAGAATATTGGAGCTCACTCCTATTTAAAATGCTCTTCCTTATCTTTCCAGTAAAACCATATATTTTTTTTGAAGAAATCAGGGCTCGAACTCATGATCTCAGGTTCCAAAATCCATATTCAGGGTTTTTATAAAAATAGCCCCCTCCCCAAAAAATAAGACAAGATTTTGAGAAAAATCAATATGTTGTTGTTTCAAATCCTTCTAGAGCAGGAAAGCCTACACCAAGTACATTTGGCCCTTCCGTATAAGAATGTCACAAACCAGATCGTGATCGCCAAACAACTGTCCCAGGGAAATGCCCCAGCAGAATAAAAGATGAACAGGAGAAGCAGAGAGAGAGAGAGCAGGGACAGGTAAAAAAAGACTTCACCCCGCAGATGACCGTTTCTAAAGCGCTCCAAGGTCGTCGGAAGAGCTCTGGATCTCCTGCACTGTAGATATAGGCCAGGACTCATAGCTGCGTACCAGTGTTGAGCAGGAGGGTTTCACCAAGTCAGATTCCTTTGAGCTCTGTGGAAGGAATAAATTTCAGAACGGCTCAA
The DNA here is from genome assembly GCA_019973935.1 of Trichonephila clavipes. Taxonomy (NCBI): domain Eukaryota; kingdom Metazoa; phylum Arthropoda; class Arachnida; order Araneae; family Nephilidae; genus Trichonephila; species Trichonephila clavipes. The sequence continues at coordinate 1,594,644 of BMAU01000465.1, read as the reverse complement.
GACAAAAAGGAGAACTGGGGTTAAGAGATCACAACCCCTACCAGCCAGCTCATCAGCTGCCTCGTTCCTAGGCACACCCACATGCGACGGTATCCAATAGAGACGCACTTGTTTCCTCTGACCAAGCCTAGCCAATTTGGATATAATATCTATGTCGTAGGAAAATGACGAAATTAGGAATTTCATGAAGTCCCGAAGGGATCGGATCAATTGACGGGAGACGTTAAAATAGCGTCTGTTCAAGGTCATTTCCATGATGAAAGTAAGTGATTTTATCAAACCCTGAACTGTTTCAGTGAAATGATGAAATGAACTTGTCAGGATTTGCATTGGCAAAATGCTGTCCAGGGGGAGGAGACATCTGGTGGTGTGGGGGGTCGAGTCCTTGTACTTCCTAGCCATACAGGTAGTACTATCGATCCCCTAAATATCAACCCCATATCTTTAAAAAAGTGGCACCATGGGATTAACATAGGCATTGATATTTTAGTGTGTAAGCAACCGAGAGAAAAGAAGTTACACATAAAAAGATACCAGACTAATTTTCTAATTATTTGTTAATTAGTTTCGAATAAATAATTTATATTCTATTGACTATTTTTGTATTACTTACTTCTACGTTTAATAATGCACCATATTTATTAAATAAACACTTTTGAACTCTTGACAATATTATTTCATCATTTCACTGAAACATGCCAAGGATTTGCTCAAATCCCTTACTTTTATCAGGGAAATGACCTTGGAGAGACGTCATTTTAACATCTGTCAATTGATAATCTCCCTTAGGGATTTGATGAAATTCCTAATTCCATCATTTTTCCTGCGACATCTACACCAGTACGTCCATAATTTTTGGCTAATTCTTCAAAATACTGGATTTAGTTTCTGCTGTCTGTCAGGATCCAGATACTGTCCTTATTAGAGTTGAGAGCATGATCGAGAGCACCACTAATAGCAATGAGTTTCGATAAAAAGATGGAACAGTGGTCAGAATTCCTGATGCTGATTTTTACATCACTCCGGGAGTTTTACTAAATATTCCACTCCCTGCTCTTCCCGTATCCGAACGACTTCTGTCTCTGTAAATAATCAAGGCTTGTTCGGGTATGTCTTTGCCAAGGACCAAAATCAATATGTAATACTATAAAAGGAAATTTATGTTTTTGTTAGATTTTATACAATTCATTTGACCCATTTTTTAAAAATTCGCTAAAAATTATCTAGTTATATTCTTGAAGAATGTATCATTCCATTCATTAACTTAAGTAACCTTCTTTGCTATCTTGGTCTTGTTTAAGTATTTCATTTGCATTTTGAAAATGCCATATAATAGATTGTAAATCATTTTGCATTTCAAATATATTGAAAATATACTACATATAATTCTGTGATTTGTTTTGTAATTTGATTAACATAAAAGTATATGGAATAGATAATTGTAATACTTACTGCATTAAAAATATAATAAATATACTAAAAATAAAGCATTTTAATATGTTTTATCAATGACTTCAAAATTTTCCAGTAAGTAAACTCGACTATATAGCTCAAATACTCAGATATTCTTTTTACAACCTAATATCATAGGGGGTAAAAAGATGAAATTTCTTACCGTTAAATATTTACTAAACCTAATCTTGAAATCGTAAAACAGTAAAATGTAACTAACGAAAGCAACAAATTACGAAATACATATTGTCATTACCAATTAGATACTTTTTTGTTCTCATACCTTTAAGTTACTCCTCAAAATTCAAAAACTATTCTACAAAGATTGCGCTTGAAACTTTCTATTTAATATCCATTTCTGTACTATCATTAAATTAACCTAGTATCTCATTTTCCAATACGATAAATCACACCTTTAATAAATTCAGAATGTATATGTATCTTATAAATTATAACTCAATTAGACACTATCATCATTTGTTTCAGGCAGTCCCTCAAGCGTATTTGTAACCGTTTGTAGTTACTTTGTATCAAAGGCTTTTCTACTGTGGTTTTCCGTTAAAAAAGCTGCCAAATTCTAAGAATCAATCGATCATTTGTGTCTTATCATAGTATCGATTAAACCCCCAGAGACATGGAACTTTTTTTTAAAGCAAAATACTCAATGGAATTTACTAGACCTATGAATAATGAATTCGTTATATATGTATATCATTCTGAATGATAAAATAATGCCTTTTTGAATAATAAAATGTTTCGTTTCTTTCTGTGTTGTAGCTAACAAACTACGAGCGATAATGATGCAGATTAAGTAATAGGATGGATGGATCAAAAATTTTTTTTTTCAGAATTTAAATACCTACCTATGAAGAAAATGTGTTCTTTGGTATATAGATAAAGGGGAAAATAAAGTAAAAAATACATTTTATAACAACTACTGCCCCAAAGGGGAAATGAAGATTTGGTATTCGAGCTTTTTTATAGTAAAAAGTCAAAGACGTATTTATTAGGGAAAAACAGGTATTTTAGTACTTATTAACGCTTATTGCGATTAGAGGACACTTACTAAAGAGATAAAAGAAAAAACAAACATATACATATATATATACATATATATACATATACATATATATACATATATACATATATATACATACACATATATATATACATATACATATATATACATATACATATATATACATATACATATATGTAGGATTTTCCCTTTGAAACATTTGTTAAAAGGTTGAGTCATATCCTTTTCAGAGGACCATAAATCTCAATTTTATTTATTACTGCATTCCGAAGCAGCGCTATCTAGTGAGATTTCGTAGCTCCGGCTTGAATAATTTTTCGGCAGAGGCCTACTAACCACTGCTAGTTCAACACGTCGCGTCTTTACCGCATTTCCGCGCCCAGCGCGGCACCACCAGTCCTAACATCCAAGAATGAGAAAAGGTTTATTTCCCCTTCTTCTAAAGGTATAACTCAACTTTTAACTAACCTAATTCCTGCATTTCTTTCTCTTTGTAAATATCCCCTTTTGTAAATATTTCCCTTTAACTTTAAATAAATTCTTTTTTACTTTGAAGTATTTGTGTTTAAATGACTTAGATTAAATTAATAATTCATCACTCACCCTTAAATACTTACCCCTAGACAAACCACCTCGCCAATCTAAAATCCCGCCTTCTGAAGAGTCTGATTTTTATTCGAAGATTTATTCGGACTCCCACATATATATACATATACATATGTATACATATACATATATATACATATACATACATAATCCAATATAAAAAATTCAATATATAAATATATACATATACATATATATACATATACATACATAATCCAATATAAAAAATTCAATATATAAATATATACATATACATATATATACATATACATATGTATACATATACATATATATACATATACATATGTATACATATACATATATATACATATACATACATAATCCAATATAAAAACTCAATATATAAATATATACATATACATATACATATATACATATACATATATATACATATACATATATATACATATACATATATATACATATACATATATATACATATATATACATATACATATATATACATATACATATATATACATACAGATATATATACATATAGATACATATACACATATATACATATATATACATATACACATATATACATATATATACATATACATATATATATTTAACAGCTTCTTTAGTATCAATTTTTTTTTAAAAAGAAGCATATATATATATTCACGAAATTACAGAGCACGATAAAACAGAAGGAACAAAAAAAAAAAAAAAAAAAAGTCATATAAATAAAAATTTTAAATCAATTCCTACTTAGATCACCAAAGAAAAATTTTATTTTAGCTATTTTTTATTTATTTAATACAATTAATATAAATATTTATATACAGATGACAGAAGCACAACATTAAGTGGTAATTAATTTTTATTAATTATCATTAAAGTATCGTATTATCATCCAAAACAATCGTGTATATGAAATTTCAGTTCAACTAAATGCTTTAAAACATGAGAAAAAAAACTTTTCAAGTTTTGACACAAGTTGCCAAAAGGGTCACTAAGTCACCAAAAATGATGCCAACGTGGCTGTATTTGTAATTTTTTTAAATAATTAGTTTTAATCAATTATTTTTTATTAATTATAATTAAATTACTGTATTGTCATCCAAAATAATCATGTATGTAAAATTTCAGCTCAATTGAGCGATTTAAAACAAATTTCATTAACGACTGAAAATTCCACCATGATAAATAAATAAATAAATAAATAAAGCGAGTATGAGCTAATAGTAGGAATTGGAAAAAATATTGGACTGATTCGACAGTGTGGGAAGAGAGAGTTCGGGTTTATAATTGTTGCAATATACATTGTCCTATTCACAATTCACACAGAGTACTTATCAATAATCACCGTCTTTTGTTACTTATATTGTAATTAAGTTTATCGAAAATTCAACACCTTTGTGGCAACATTAAATTTTTAAATTATTATTTTTATAATTATTTCTTCTTCTAAAATATTCATATCATAGATCATCTTTTTCGACAGGTAGGTTCCGATTAATTATTTCTCCATATAACCGCTATCATCTCTATTAATTGTATGATTCATGTCTTGATTATAGGTTAAGTGCATTGAATGTTATTTTACAGCACATGAATATTATTTTGGCTCAATATATTGCTTGAAATTATTCTTCCTCATGCGAAGCGATTTTGCCCCACCTTTTACGTGTTTCTCATGTTCTTTATCAATAAATAAAACATTTCGTTGAAATATTTTTACCATCTTAAACTTTTTCATTAATTTTTACCAGTTTTCTATTTAGCAGTTCCGTCATAAAATAACGATAGAAAGTTTTTCTGTTATTTAAATTGCAGGCAATGGGTGGGATATGGTTTAAAGGCATGGGAGAAGTTTGCAATCTCAAGGGCATATAAATTTTCCATGCAAATCAATGTGCTATTTAGCAAAATACCTATTTTATATATTAATAAATTCACGTATGTTATAAAATTCTCTAAGTTATTCTTATTGAGGTACACTTCCTTTGTCACGCCCCATGTATTTAATTTTGCATAATGAATAAAGACCTATTGAAGCCCTGATGCTTGAATAATTCTGTTAAAACTTTCATTTCATAATCCTAATATACTGGATTCTAACTCGGAACAGTTTTCAAGAGTAAAGAGAGTTGAGATAAGTTTGTGTGATTAGACATACTATTCTTATTATCGTACTGAATTTTAAAAGTTTAATAAATACGCAATGTTTTTAATACCTGAAGTAAAAAATCAGTTTGTGTGACAGTTGACTGTAATACGGGACAAAACATGAACAAAAAATGTATTAATTCAAACAGAAATGATTAACACTAAAATAATCTATATTCTGTATCAGGGGTATTTTATACCAATGTGATTCAGGGCGCCACGCTGTAGGACATATTTGAAGCAATTCGATTCCCACAACTATGCATGCATAGTTAGGGAATAGAGGTTAAACATACAAATTTAGAGTTGTATTATATATTAATTAAGCATCACTTGAAGATATTTATTAACATAAAAATAAACAACAAAATAAAACTATTCTTCAGTATAAATAAAAAAATAAAATTGTACATATATTATGCATTTTTTAAAACATATTTATTAAAATAAGAAATGAACAACTTAAAATAAAAGTATTCCTTCAATATAGTTAAATAAAACTTAAAATTTTAATGCAAACCTTGTTCCTGTAAAGCTCTACTGAATATTGCAATATATCCAGAGTGTAATTTGTTACTTTTAATTTGATACATGAGGCTGAGTGTTCAGTTATTAAGCAACTTTTTTGTGTACTCAACATGTATTTCATGTGAGAAAAGATTTGTTCACAAATATACGTATAACCCAAAGCGGAAAGCAGAGGGTGTAGAATGCCACTGAGAATTGCTCCGTGTGTCATATCTGGCTCGCGTATCAGAGGTTGTCGAAGTATGTATTTCCCTATTCATTAGAAAAGTCATAATTTTGAGGTATTTTTATACAAAAAAATGTTTCGATTGTGTATTTTAGTTTCTGATTTCGAGCAAAGATAACAGTATAAGCATTAGGTATACTTAAATAATATTTATTAAAAGGATGGAGTGTCGTAAAAAAATCTAAATTTTTTTTCAAAAATAACATTTTTATTCTGGTATCTATTTATATTAAAACAAATTTATTTAACCCACATTTATCTAAATATTCGAATCCAATTTGCGCTTGCGCTGATATCTAAAAGGCAAATTCCTTTTAAGTATAATCTCCTTTCTCTTCAAACCCTTCTGCACTATTTACATAGCATCACATATGCCAAACATGTATTTATCTACAAAAATAGATGCTAATACACACAATCAGTCACTCATCTGCATTAAATACATTTACTAAAAATAACGTTAATACACACAGATCTTTCAAAGAAAATTCATCAGTAAAGTGTTACAAAAATAAGGCGTGCGTCGTCCACTCTTTGGTTTACATAATCCTCACCACGCGGCAGTTTGATGGATTAATTCGAAACTCACCCTATTCTCATGGTTCCCTTCGGCGTGGTTGATCTACACACCTGAACAGGGGAACTGGCGACCTTATTTTCCGGTAAAGGCTTTCTAACCAGTTGATGAAGCCAGGCCACACCTAGATTTCACCCTTCTTCTCTTGACTTCTCCACTTTCCCTTCTATATCTCTGTGTGATCTTTTTAGAAATGGGGGGTGGGGCTGTCAGGCTTAGGTCAGACGCTATGCCCCTCCAAATGCGAATCGTTTTTGGAATGGAGTTTGCGAAAGCGAAAGGATTAGCATCTGTTGCAGACTGTTTTACTGGGCGTTAACGGAGACGTCCGTTTTTTTTCTCTCTCTCTCTCTCTCTAAATCTTTTCACTTTCTTTCGAGAGTGGAAAAAGTGTGTTTAGTTTCCTCAAAAAAAATCCTCTGCTTTGCGGAATGTTGTTTAAATCTTATTCAATACAAATTTAGTTTGAAGTTTATTCAAATGGAAATCATGTTTTGATTATCTAAATTATTTTTGTAATATGATGTTGAAAAATAAATACACACTTTCTTAACTGAAAGAGGTTTTTATTGAGTAAGTCGGACTTTTAATGGCAAAAGTAATTCCAAGCACATTTACTATTGTCTACGTAAATCTGTATAGAAAATAACATTTGAATTTGGGAAAATAATTAAAAAGTTTGTCACTTGATAACATGGCAAAAATAAAAAATAAAACAGAGTTGTTACATCTTTTAACACTAATTCTTTATAAAATCATTTACAAGAAAATGTAATTATTAGAGCTCAACTTTTGTGTAAACTTTATCGAAAGCTAATCGTTATTATACTCTGGTTAGTATAGCAACTCTTTGCAAGAGTGAGTTGAAACATCATGGCAATCGAGATGGAAAGATAAAAAAATAATTATGAGGTGAAATTTTTAAATTATATTTTGAACAATTTTACATCAACTGCAAAGCTGTTAGGTTCAAAAAGCCGCAACAAACCGATATCAAATTAAAGTACCTAAAACTTATAAGTCAAAGAAATTCTAAGATTAAAAACTTTTAAACATAAAGTAATTTATTTCTGGATAATCCTGCTTCTTCAAAATGTCTCAGTTTAAGCTAGAATTCTAAGCAAAAATCATGTTGCCAAATTACCAAAACTAGAATGCCTTTATTGGAAGAATAATTCTTTAAGAATTATTATTAGAGTTACAATTTTAATTCTATCACAAAGGGAAAAATGATAGATAAATACTGCAATAAATAAAATTAAAATTAAAATTTCTTAAAATCTTTTTTAAAAAAACACTGCATGGAAAATAAAGTTTCGCGTTCCAAAATAGGTTATATGGCATCATATCGACAAAGCTAGGAAAAAATCGATTAAAAATTTAATAGAAATATATATATATATATATATAAGGTGAATTTCTCGAAAAAAGTTCTTCGAAGTGTATATCATAGTGTAACCAGCGAAGTGTAACCTACCTGTATAGTTTCAGCCTTTATGTCTGGGTTGTTTAATTTTTGTGCCACATCCAAAACACATACAAAACTTTTCTTTTTTATTTATTTTACAAATGCCACACATTACAAATATCACCTATGCTATTAGTACACGTGCTCTCCAATATTTTTTGACAATACAATCGGAACCATTTAGTGAAGGGCACACGACCTAATATTAGGCGGTCATAGGTAGACCAGAGTCAAAGAGAGTAAAGTCAGGTGAGTCGACGAAGCCAATGCGGTAGAGATGGGACCTCATACAGTCATACCCTGTCAACAGTCTAAAACAAGCTACAGGAGTTTTTATATCAACTTCAGGAACCCAGGAATGGTTCTCATTCAAATCTATTCCTTTTATTAGTATAGACTAATATTTTAATTCAACAGGTTGAGTAGATGCATTCATTGAAAATGTATCCATAGAAAATAGAACAGAAAATTCGAAATAAAGATATTCTCTAATGCATGCATTGAAAAATAAATGCAAGCAAGCATTTAAAACTAAATTCAGTAGCGCAACAGCCCATGACGGGCCAAGGTGTATTATGTTTATTTCAGTTTTTGTGACTTTGGCTCTGAAGTGCATGATCAGATGTTTCGATCAGGTGGTCAGTCTGACGCGGAACCCCATTGTTTAGTTCCCAAGTATATAAGCTTGGGTTATAAGCATTTGTCGACTGACTGAAGGGATGAAAGGCTGAGTCAACCTCAGTCAGTCCGGAGTTTGAATCACGGACCTGTGGCGTGATTACTTTACCATTCGGCCACTGAAATTGAAACTCCTGGAAAATGGATTATAAGTAATCTAGAAATTTATTCACTTATTTATAATGATAAATGTAAATGCTATTTATATGCTTTCTGTTAATATTGTGGTTTATATTTTTTATATTCCATTTACTCATACGTTACTAATGCATCTGTAATCGAATAACTTCAAAGCAATGTGCTTTTAAAAGTCATATAGGCGAAAGAGGACAAATAATCTTTGAATACTTATGTTATTTGTAAGCTTGAGATATTTTAAAATTAATACTCTTTTTTTTACAAGATTGAAGTACATTTGAAATTTTTCATTTCTTTTTTGGAAACTAATAGATGTGTATGTGTGTACGTTTTAGATAATAGTATGTATTTTTCATTTTTGGTACTTACGTTCTTAAAATTTTGAGAAATATATTAATTACTGGAATTATTAGAGAATGGGTTACTTTCATATATATATATATATATATATATATATATATATATATATATATATATACCATAATACAATAAAGAACTATTTTAAAAAGATTGAATTGTAACACTGTATATTTAAAATACACTATCTTTCCTTTACTATCAAACGACAGCCACAGGGCGATTTTTGTTCTTTTGGAGGGAAATTTATTTATTGCCAAGTAGTAGTTCGAGTAAAATAGTAGCTCGTGCACTTGGTGGGAAATTAATTGCCTAAGTTATGTTTTAAGTATGTTTGGTGCCATCTATCCTGTTATGGGGTTTGCCTACAAGTGTATGGAATGTTTTGCTATATTTAATCCAAGAAATAATAACAACCGTAGAGGACTACAGAACTATTTTTCTAAGATCAAACTTAATTTCTGCAATATCAACTCTTCTAAGTTTTCTTACGAAAAGAATTATGTTTTGGAATGTTCAATGTGGTATAGGAAAATAATGAATCAGAAATATTAAAAATCTGATGATATAAAACTGACTGCTTGCGGAAAAGAAATGCTTCAACTTAAGATGGATAACTGATTCCTCTGACACATGCGTTTTGATTGATAACTCTCAGTCATACGGAATTAATTCAATTTTCATCTAAATTAATTTCTTGGAATGAGAAGATTAAGACTGAGTATTACTTTCGCTCGAAACCAATTCATTATTCAAAGTACTTTAAAGTAATTTTCAATGATCTATTTCTCTTAAGCAATGGAATATTAATAACGAGCTTATACCTCGACTACATCAGTATATAAAAAATATACTTAAAAAAAGCTTTTGAATATTTATAAAATGACCGATTGCAGTCCATTTAGATGAATTATCATACATTTAAATATGATGCTGCAGAAAAAGACTAAATATTCGGAGAATTATTTTCTAACTTTTGACTTTTGAATTAGATTGTGACCCACTGTAATTGTTACGTAGAAGCTGTCACACCTGATACATTTACAATTATTATGAACACCGTATTCGAATAAAACTAAGTGATGAAGTGGAAGTATTAAGACCCTGCAGCTCTCTGAAGTGGTCAGTTAATTCTTTATTCTTGAATTATTTGATTGTAACAAGCTGTCCAATAAGAAAGTCTTGAAACTTATATGATTTACACGGTCCTGATTATTAATTTTGTGCTTGTCATTTCCAACTAAAGAGCATACCTTAATTTTTTAAAGAAAATTATTCAGTTATATTTAAACACTCTTTACATACAATTTAGAATAAGACAAAAAATAAAATAAATGCTCCTAAAATGCAGTTATTAATCTGTTTACTATTCTATAAATTATTATTGAAGACTTTCAATTACTGTGTTGAGTGATGTGAGCAGATGATAGGTACAGACTTATACCAAGAATTTTCAGAAATCTTCATGCATTTTAATGCAGAATCCGGAAGTGTTTCAAGCTTGAACTTTTCTCCATGGATATTTGAAAAATTAGTTCTATGTAAAAAAGAAATCGTTGATGATTCGGGTCAGAGAAACCATGAGGAGCTTAAGAAACAACTTTATATATGTAGAGTTTTAAATTTTTTCTGCTTAAGGTATCCAATTACGTTCGGAACCGTGATTTAAAAAAAACGCATAAATGGATATTTTCATGATATTTAGTGTCACTTCATGATATTAGAATACATGTATAAAATTATTTTAAGGACATTATGACAAAAAGAAATTATTTAAATACAATATTTTGGCAAAAAGTTAACTTGGAATAACCTTTTTTCAAAACGTTCTCCTTTTATGAAAAATGCTTCTATAATAATAACATTTTGCTTATTTAAAGCAAAGATTTCTCCAGAGGGCCTGAACTTGGATTTTTGTAAAATTCACATTATTTTCAGAGTTACAACCAATTGAAATAAATATCGATGTTTTTTTCCTAAAATTTCTCCACTCTGTTGTTTTAAAATAAGGATAAATCCACTTCTAAGTTATGCATTTCAAAAATCCTGGTTCAGGCTCTGTACAGCTCTGAGCTATATACAGGCAAAATAAACTCAAACTGCTCAAAACAATTAGGGGAGCAAGTAAAAAAGTGAAGAAAACCGTGTGAGACAGCCACGTATTGGCATACAATGCATAGTACACGCGTATCAATGCGCAATACAGAAAAAAGGCGTAAGAAAATTTAGAATTAAGCTTTAATTCTTTGAAAATATGGAAAAACATGAAAAAGATGATTTTTGGGCAACACAATTTGGTTACATGTAAACGATAAAAAAAGGTACTGTTTAGACATGATGCATGAGTTTTAATAGGTCGTGTGGTCTCCTCGAACAGCTAAGTCTGCTGCACACCTGTTTGCCATGGATGCGATGAGGTTATCGATCAGACTTTGGGGAATACTGTTCCACTCCTCAAGAAGTGCAATCTCCAAGTCTCGGACAGTAGCAAGCGGCCTTGGTCGCGCAGCAATGCGTCATCTGAGCATGTCCCAAACAAGCTCGATTAGATTCAGGTCAGGAGAGCACGCTGGTCATTCCCTACGCTGTATTGTTTCAGCTTCAAGCATGTTCTCCACCAGACGAGCTCTATGCGGTCGGGCATTATCATCCTGGAAAACAAAGGAATCTCCAATGGCTCCAGCGTAAGGGATGACATGAGGTCGAAGTATCTCGTCTGCATACCTTCGGCCCGTTAAAGTGCCATTCCGAATGATTTTCAGGTCCGTACGTCCGCCTATGCTGATTCCACCCCATACCATCCAACCAGCTCTTCTGTATTGTGACCTTTCACGAACGATTGCGGGGTTATTTCGAGTGCCCCTGTCCCTCCATACAAGAACACGTCGGGTGTCACACTCTAGACTGAATCGGGACTCGTCTGTAAACAGCACTTGGCTCCAATCATGTTGCTCCCAATCTCGATGTTCAGCAGCCCATCTTCTTCGGGCCGCACGGTGGCGTGGGGTCAACGGAATGCAGACCATTGGCCTACGTGCATAGAGACCTCCCTCATGAAGCCGATTACGTACTGTTTGGCTGGACACCCTTTATCCTGTTGCCAAGAGCAACTGTCTTTGCAGCTGCGTAGCATTCTCTGTTCTGTTTCGACGGGCTGTTAACTGTATATACCGGTCATCAGTTGATGTAGTGGCGCCGCGTGGCCGACCTGCCCCTGGTCAACGTCTAATATTTCTGTTTCTTGGAATCGATTCCACAGCCTTGCAACGACACTTCTGGCGACTCCAACAGCGTCCGCGACACTATGTTGTGTTTGCCCGGATTCCAGTCTGCCTATAACACGCCATGCCATGGATTCCGGTAAATCACGTTGTTGAGACATTCTCAAGTAACCTTGTCTAAAAAAAAATACTGCGCAATTGAATTTCACAGTTACGGCAATAAAACAGACGTTTCTGCAACATCCCGATTTCTGCCCTTATCTCCTTTTTCTGGTTTTTGACGTCATGAACTTTGATTTGCATATAAAGTTTTCTTCTTCCGTTTCCTGGTAGGCTTTACATTATGGATGATTCATTTCATGTTACTTATTGGTATACATCTTTGCTTACTTTTGTTAAAATCATGTGCTCCCCTAATTGTTTTGAGCACAGTGTATTATTATTATCGAAGCATTTTCCATAAAAGGAGAATGTTTTGATACAATGGGTAATTCTATGTTCCTTTTTTGTCAAAATATTGTACTTAAATAATTTTTTATTGTAATAATATTCTTAAAACAATTTTATATACGTTTTCTAATCTAAGTGACACTAAATATCAGAAATATTATCCATTTTTTCCTCATACTCTGACGCAAAACATGAACTGTCTGAGACAAACTTCATAATTTTGAACAATGGTCAAGTGAAGAGTGAACTAGTGCCCTCTTTCCAAATATCCACACCACACTAATGGGAGTACTTATAATATCAAAATTACTTTCACACACATAAAAAATTACATCCTATTTTTGCACTGGTATTAAAATTACAGGTAGAGCAATAATTTATACATTTTGCTTTACTTGTGACTAACTATATAATGTAACATATATATATATATATATATATATATATATATATATATATAAAAGCTACTTAAACGGAATATAGACTTGAAATAAAACTTTGTAATTTACTTATTGTGACACAATTTATCTCTTACTAACTTACGCTACAATACACACATTTCAGTTATATATTTAATGTATGTGCGTTTCATATATAGTGTGATTGAATTAAAAATTAATACAGTAATAAGCTTTTGAATTATTTATTACAAATATGAATAAAAGAATTTTTTATCATATATATTTTTTATTATTATCAATTGATTCATAAAATTGGATCTAAACATTTAAAAAATATTGTACTTCCTCCAATATAATACGCGTATAAATATTTTTGTTCTCGATATATGATAAATAAACAAAATTGAGAAATTCCCAAATTTTATTTGATTATTATACAACTGCTATTCTTCAATTACTTTTTTTATCAAGTAAAATTACATTTTATTGAGCTATAAATATACATTTAAAGAGTAAAACTCATTGGGACTGAAGTAATGGTATCTGATATGAGAAGTATCATTTCAGAAGTGAGTGTGCTTACCGAGTTTTATAGAGTAAATTAAGGGTTAAGTTTATTCAACTGAGAAAATTATTTGTTATTTTCAGCGATATACTCTACTCTAATATGTTTCAAAGTAAGGATGAAACAAATGTCTATATATTTCTATATGTACAACAACTAAATAATTCCTTTAGTCTCCAGAATTGAATGCAGTAAAAATCATTTCATCAGGTAATAAACATTATTCAAAGTGTAATATTTTAAAGAACAGTACCAAAAATTTACTTTGTAAGAATGAGACTCATAACCAGGGATATTCGGAAGGATTTGAATGAATTAGTGAGTTTGAACGTAAAGTGAAATTAAACTTAGAGATTCCTTATTTTTAATAATTTAAAACTAGTCTCATTTGAATTATTACTTAAGTAATTAAATTTTTTTGTCTTATATAAATATGTTCAATATAGTTCTATTTGTCTCATGAAAGGTTGAAATAATAGATATCTTTATATATTTTGATAATCAAAACCAGTCGCTTCTGTTTATTAGCATCTTTTTCTGGTAAGATAGTCTTTCATGGAAGATATATGTATAAAAGATACATATTATATCAAATGTTTCCCTTTAATTGTCTTGTAATGCTGTGGTTGTGTTCAGTTATAAAATATGAAATCACATTTCTAATTTAGGTTTTTAATATTATTGCAAAAAAATTTTTCATAAGCATCTGAAGCGCATAATGAAAAGTAGTGAACTGCTTTCTAATGAATTGGTTTCTTAAAATGAATTAAACAAAGCTTATAGGATTTTAGAATTTAATTTTAAATTTCTTACTCTTTAAATACATTTATACATGATTATTATTTAAATTTGATAAAAAAAACTTAACATATTGTTACACTCTACATGGCATTGAAAATGCTGCACCAAAGAAAGAGTGGCTCAAAATAAAGTTAAACCAGCAAAGAAAGAGTCAGCAACGAACAGCATGTAAGGTTTGTTTTGAAATACTTGGAGAACAAAGTGAACACATTGGGTTGTAGGACCACCGTGGACCACGGTATACTAAGTAACAAGTCCAGGCATTGAGTCAATGAGAGTACGGATGGCGTCCGAAGGGATGGTTTTCATTTTCTGCTAACCATTTGCCTTAATTGGTCTTCTGAACGTGGAAGTGGTAGGTCAGGCAAGGATGACATCCTATAAGTTCCCTTACTGTTCTATTATTGAGAGACAAGGGGAGAATGTTTGCCATGGAAGTATTTATACATCTAGCAGAGGAGAGAGAGAGAGAGAGTGTATGTTGGATGATGCTTGTAGTACGTGGTTGGTCTTACCCTGCTGGTAAGGGGAATTGGGAACCTCATGAATGAAGGGGAGTGTCACCGGTCCGCAGTACATCATCCAGGTATGGTTGAGACATCATGGGGGAAAAAACCAGAGGGGATCTGTTATCGTAAGGTATGCTGCCCTGAACCATGATTCTATAATGTCGCATGATAGAGTGTAGAACAAATACGACCGTATTTGACCTATCATTACGTTGATCGGTATTTTCGCTCACAGTGATTGTCAGTGGACAAATAGAAACACGACTCGTTTGAGAATTTGATCCAGGGTCATTCTGTCGTCCATGTCACACTAATCTGGCACCACTGCATACAGGGTCCTCTGTGCTGTAGGGTCAATGGCAATCTTCTTAACAGACTCCATGAGTGCAGGCCACTAGCAACCATTACCGCATTATGATTTTGGTTGATGAGAGGAACATTAAGAGTGTTCTGCACCTACTGCAAAAGCAAAATGACAGCGGACGTGGCTTGTGGAGTCGCGTTTGGCGGACTTCTCCGGAGCAACCGTAGTGAGTACTTATCGAAAGTGGTGCATGGATGGTGACATGACAAATCGCCGGAAAGCGGTTCATCGACCTCAGAGCATTGATTCTAGAGGAGAGTGAAAATTGTTATGTTTTGCTCACCGTGACCTAAGGGTTACAACAGCTTATATCACCAACAATTAACAACAATGGAGACCTAGACAGTGTGTCTCATCACACAGTGCTGTGTACACTTCTGCGTATAGACCTACACAGCTAGTGCCAATATCGAGTCCTGTATTGAAGGCTCGTCGTTGCAAATAGAGCCTACAATGGCATGCGTGACATCGTCCTATACATACGAACGTTACAGCGATATCCTGGCCGATCTCTTGCTCCTATTTATTTTAATTCTATTTTTGATGACAATTTGGCTGTCACATCTATTTAGAAATCTTCAGATATCAATATTCTCTGTAATGTTATTACAGTTTAACTTCTCCATGGACGCCTATTCTTCTGATTTATATTTCAAAGATTTCATAATAATAATCAAAGACAATGATGCATAATTTAAATATATAAGAATATTATGTAACTTTCCTGACTATAGAGCATTGTCAGAAATGTAAATAATTAAATATGGCCTTGCATAGCAAAAAGGTTCATCACTTTGATCTAATTATTGCTTTTAAACTCAGCTGAACAATAAGTAACAAATTTCAATAGAATAAAATCTATTTTTATCGATCTTCAAAACACAATTCACTACTTCTTTCTCTTTCCTATAAATAAATGATTGAGGCACCTTGTGACAGGTAAATCGTCTGAATCATTTAACCTCTGATCTCAAAATGACCTTGGCCACGCGACCATTTCCCATACCGACTGAGATGCTCGTTATTTGTTATTAACTCAAAAGGTCGTGAGAATGAGAAAATCTATTACTTCTAATCCTTTGCGCGAGATGAATCGAGGTTACAAAATGAGAGATTCTTAATTCATCATATAACGAAAAGAAAAGGCATTGGGTACTAAGTCATGAAATCGGATGTGTTTTTGGTATTTTTTATTCCGAACATTCGTGGTAAAATCAATATTGAGAAGTGTTGGTAATGCTTCCTCACGATACAGGTTTTCTTTCGGTTCAAAGTTCTTACTCATCGTATAAGTTACTTTTATTTGATTTCTACAATAGTGCCTGGAGCTATCAAATAGTTGAAAAACGAAATGGTTTGAAGCTTCTAGCTCTTTAAAATAAAATGCTTTGCCTTGAAAGAAGTTTTATTTATTTTTTGCTGTTAAAGTAGAAAAAAAAACTAATTAGCATTTTGCTTCAAAATTTTATAATGAAACAAATATATATATATATAGCATTTGCTATTTCATTTTTTAGAGTATTATAATTTATTATTATTACATTGCTCCCCATGACGTCCTTGGTAAATATCAAAAACTCATGTATAATATTCTCGCATGTTAGTCGCTATTGATAGCAGTGTAACATTATTTGTAGAATTTTATTTTTGTTAATTCACAACCCTTTCCTTCTTAAGTAAAATAAAAACAATAAAATAATGGCAAAAATGTGATAAATATTTAAAGAATGTACATCTCTTTATATATAAATTGAAATCTATCTCAATAATTTAAAGCAAAGGTAATGAATTTATTGGGGTCCTTGATTCTAATATATTATTATTTAATCCTCTTAGAAAGAAACACATATTTTTGTGTTAAGGAATGAGTTAATGAGTAAGCGAGTGTTTATTAACGCTAGAACCACTTAGGGTTCTTTTGACCCTTCTTTTAATTTTCCGTGCTTTATTTCAACACACAAGCCAATACATCGTATATTTGTTGGCTTTTCTAATATGCTTCCACGCGTTTTGTGACAATTATTCTTATTTCTATTTTAACTATTAATATAAATAATCATTGGGGCCGTGGGTAGCCTGATGGTTAGAGCATCAGACTCCAGACCGGAAGGCCTGGGCTCGATGCCCGATGCCACCAAATACCCTCCGAGTACACACGGAGCACGTGCTCGATAAATCTGTGGGTCCGAAAGTCTTATGGGCTGAATCACGAGTGCAGGGTACTGGAGAATATATCCCTCCCCTCCAAACCCATGGCAAAATTGTGGAGGTAGAGATAGGGGGTGTCGCGATCTATCGTCCCTTCGGGGAATTTCACCGAGCTAATTCGTACTGTCATCTGTATGGTGCTCAAGGTCTAGGCCAACGACAGGCGTACTTCTAGCCCCTTGCCACGATGAATTTCGTGGGCCTCGTTCTGACTACGTCAGACAGGTGGCATTAGCCACAACAACAACATAAATAATCATGGATGTGCCTAAGACCACAAATAGGGGTCATTTTGACTCTCATAAGGAACATGTCCGCTTTTAAATTGAAAATCTGTTTTCGATTTCCCCCTTCCCAATATCTCAGGTTTTTTTTTGTGTGTGTGCACGTGGGAAAACTAAGTTGCTTCTATCATGAAGATAAAGGACAGAAAAGCAAACTCCATTTTGGCTTATTTAGATGATGCACAGTGATGAGGAAGACTTGTCTTCTCTGCATTGCGTGCTCCTTCAGTTAGCAGTGTCATTCTAATTCTCCGAAATGTGCACACATCCAGAGGAGGTGGCGTGGCACGGAATTTCTTGAGATAATAGTTTTGTTGAAGCTGAACACGACGAAGATGTTCGTGTTGCTAATGTGAACTCACAAAATGCATCGTGATATGAAAAAAATGACAGTGATGTGCGGTATGTTCTGGCAATGTGATTTTCCCTGTTATTCGCAAATCAGGACTTTGACGTGAACATGAACGTACGCAAGGATGAGGAAATCGCGTACCAAATCTTTCTGCTAACGATAAGAGTACGTCATCCACACATCTAATTATAAATAGACCAACACTTTCTGCTTTTCATAAGAATTGGAACAAATCCTTTCCCGGCCTTAAGAGTTTGATAGTGAATGAAGCAAAACACTGACAAGCATGTACCGTTGCTGTTCGTTCTTTTTCAACATCTTTGATATTTGTGCACTAAATTTTTGTATAATTTTCGAGAAATCCTCAGACACCTCAATTTTAAGTCAAGAATTTATCCTTGTGATCGTGAAAGAACTGCGCATTAGGGCTTTCAGCAACAGATTTCCCCCATCCCCAAATAAATCGAGTACAAGCTCTAAAATGAAACAAATGTAACTTTAAATTTTTTAAGAGGCAAAATAAAACTTCTGCAAGCTTTGAGAGATTACAGAATCTGATTTTTGTGGCAAATGTGTTGTTGCCACAGTCAGGCACACATATTATTTTATTTGTGCTAATGTCTAACTATGGAGCGTATACCTGAAAAATTTATAGTATTTATGTTGTGTTTTCTTATCACCTGTTTTTCTGCTAAGGAATGTTGTGTAACAGAATATTTTGCATTGTATATTGTTATTTATACACTGTCACTTCAGAAAAAAAATTAAGAAAGCACGGGGAAAAAGTAAATTTTAAATACTAAATAAATAAATAATAATAATTGAAAAGTTTTTAAAAACTCTTGCGCACATGGTAATTTTAACACAATTTAACAGTAAAAAAATCATTTACTTTGATTGGAGATTGAATTTATTATAAAGGTCAAATTGACCCCTGATGGTGGTTTTAGGTAAGTCAAAATCCAGCCGTTCTGGTGTTAATTCCACACTAAAAGCTATACCAGGGCCATTGGCGAAGAGCCTCAAAAATTTTAACTATAGTCAAGTAAAGAGGATGGCACTTGAGATGGCGTCCCTTCACCTAGCTTCGACACTACATCTACGGGAGAACTTTAAGCCTCAACAGATTTAACGCGCTTTAGCCCCTTTACACGGAGAATCTTCATTGGCATCAGAACTTGAATCCGTGACTCGACACCGCCAGTCACGAGCTCGTGACCATGACCACCAAGTTACCATGGTCACGGAAAGGGTTAATAAAAGAGGAAATGCAAGTCACATTAAAAGTAATTTTGGCCTTTCTCTAAATTTCAAAAAGGGTCCATCGAACAGAGACAACAAAAATGATTAATAACTATTTATTTAGATATATATATATATATATATAATCACAGGCTCTCTCGTCTACCATAATAAATCAATTTTCATGAAGAAAATCATCTAGAAAATTTGCATTGTTATAAAATAAAACATTATACAGATCTTTGATTACAAACGGAATTCGGAAGCAATTTTTGGTAATTAAAAAACTTTAAATATCCATAAGGCGTCAAGATAAGGAAACATAAATATGCATACTATTTCGCGCTTATACTTTAAATCTTCATCTCAATAACTCTACTCCAGTCTTAGATTTCAAGTATAAAAGCTGTAAGGTATTTAAATGTGTGTTGTTGTTACTTATGCGACCCGACTGACAGTAACATCGGATCAAGGTCCACGAAATTCATCGCGGCTAGGGGCTAGATTCTTACACCTGTCGTTAGCCTTAGCTTTGAGCATCATGCAGGGCAGGTGACAGTAAAATGTTGCTCAGTTCCACCCAAATTTCGAGGGAGAACACCTTGGGGTTTGGTCAGGGGCCTCCTATCTCTCTTCCCCTTCCACCAACATAACGAGAGGATTTGCGGCTTGACGGCTATTTAGTGTACCCCCATACCGCGAAGGCACTATACGTTTACAAACATCCATGCCTTCTCCGGGATTCGAACCCAGGACTTACGGAACCGCAGGACGTCACTAACTACTACGGAACGTCACTAACTACTACATCGGATCTTTAAATGGGTAAAAGTAATAATGCGTCTTAAGATATGAGATTTGTTGTGTGTGTGGATAATATCGTTCATTATTTATCCTTTATTAATTGAATACAGAACTTTTTTGCATAATCTATCTTCCTTCACTTTAAACACCCTAATAATTAACAAAACACACTTATTTCATTCTTTCGAGAAATTTGCGGTGTCAATATTGCTTTGACGTCAAAGGAAATCCCACACTTTAACAAATACCTTTCAGGAGACATATAGCGTAGAAATATCTTTCATGCGATTGTCTTACATAAAAAGTAACGATGGAAAAAGAAAATAGTAAAAGAAAAGGACTTCTCATTTGCTATTCGGAGGATCCATCCATTTCGCAATGGGCTTCTAAGCCCATTGTTCATAATGGGCTTACTACAGGGGAGGCTCTTGGAACAGGAAACGGAAACTGAACGATGATACGATATTCATCTTCGAATGAAAATAACCTGCGGCGTTTTGCTTTTTATCCACTAGTGACGGTCGTACAAGTTGCTCAATACCTGGTATGTGTCCGTCCAAGGTTAAGAAGATATAAAAATAAAATAAAAATGTACGGGCTTCTTCTTTATTTTCTCGCTTAATTGAACAAGCTGATGACAAACGGTTGCGAAATTTTGGTGATTTGAATAGCTTTTCATGCTATTTAGTATTTATTAAAGGTATGGGTATATGCTGATAGCTTCAAGACATCACAACGCGCATTTGATGGAATCTGAGATTCATAATATAAATAAAATTAAAACTACATAATTCAATTCATGTAATGCCATAAGCCTTGGTTAAATTGTGATTGCTGTAAAGCCAGTTCTATTATAATTCATCTTCTATATATTAGTCTACTTATATATTTATATATTCTGTTTTTGATTGTAAAAGCCCAGTCTTTTTCTGAATGCGCATGTAATTTTAAATATTTTGCAACAGAATAATTTATAACTTGATATCAGATTATCAGCATTTATCAATGCATCCTTTTTGAAAATAATACATTTAGAGAGCTATTAGCTGTGTATCGCTTAAAAATAAGGATTACAAGTAAAATGTCAAAAAAAAATTTTGAGTTTGCTTCAAATTTTTGAAGAAAAATATTTGCGTATTTAACAGATGAATTAATTAATTGTATTATATATAATTAAGTATTCCATTAATTTTTCAAGATTTTTTTCTCATCTCATTTCTTTTTTCTCACTTGAATTCAATAAAAATATAGCCTTATTTCTTGCTCAAAGAAGTGGTTTACGTTATGGCATAGAATGTCGAGCATCTTATTGTTTCTTAAAAGAAAAAAAGCTTTTTTTCGATTTTTTTTCTTTTATGAGAAAAAGTAAGTCGATGAGGTTTGCGATTAAAAATTTCCGTTGCGCAGGAACTAGTGTGTGTGTGTGGGGGGGGAGGGTTGTTCCCTGTCCGCCTAATGCTTGACCAACTTCCAGCGTACAAATTATGTAATTGTTCATACTCATTGCTCAAATTGTAAAACTAATGTTGTTGTTGTTGTTCCTGTCCATGAATAAATGCATGATATCACTAAATTCCGTCGAAAGTCTTGATCACTGCCTTTCTGGGAGCATCAGGGCTGTACAGGAGCTCCGCAAAGAGTCCCCTCAGAGGGAAACTTTGTTGACGGAGCTGGGCATTCCATGTAGTTGAAGATCTGGGCAGTGTTTGCATTGAACATACTTGTCTTGTCTGGGTGAATCTTCATGCCCTAAGGTGTTCAGTTCTCAATCTGGCAATTGTGGATGTTATAATTCGGGGACAGTCAAATTGTGTAAAACTAATTTATATGTATTATGTAGTTCTGTTTCACCTGAAGGAAAAAGTAATGGAGTGAGTGGATATTAACGTCTCGCTCTTCAGCTACACGAGGGCTTTTAGTGACGGACCTCATCATTTTGAACAATGGTCAAGTGACGAGGACGACATCTGAGCTGGCACCCCCCTCTCCTAACTACTACACCAACGGGAGAACGTTTAAGCTCTCGACAGATTTAAGGAGCATCGCTCCCCTACACGATGGTTCTTCAGAGGCACTAGGCTCGAACTTACGACATACCTGCCAGGAGTCGGTTACCTTGATCACTAGTTTACCGTGGCAACGGAAAAATCAAAGAAAATAACAACGGATCTGTATGAGGAGAGTTAAAATTCACAAATTGAGAGTCATGTTCACTCTTCAGATAAACTCTAACATAAGCCTTTCTGTCTATAGAACCGTCTTTTATCGAAATGATAGGAGATAATTCATTGCATGACGGTTCATTATAAACTGTAGGATGATCTTTAAGGCTTGTATAAAAACATAGAATATATTCTTGATCTTGGTTTTTTATTTTGAATTTCATACAAAGTTCTATATTTTCTGCATATCTATTTTTATTCATAATTGGCTATAAAATTGGCAATACATCGTCACGTTTAACTATTTTTGCACATTCATGCAAAGCCATCATCATAAATGTAATTATTGTATTCGTGTGTGTGAAATAAAAATAAATAAACTTATTATACATCACGAAAATTTTTTTTTATAAGAGAGAGAAATATTACGTTTTATTGTTTAAGAAGCAAAAACAGTTTTTTTGAACATTTTTCCAGAATTCAAAAGGAAACAATTTTGTTACCTAATGAAGATACTATAATAACCAAGAAAAAAAACAAGCAAATTTTAAACATAAATATAAGATGAAAGGAATAGCTTTCCATGGTGATCTCATGTAATCAGTGTTCATAATTTATACTTCTACCCATCTTTGTGCCATATCTACTGTCGTAGAAATTTTCCAATACACGCTATCAGGAATACTATTGATTATGGCATGAAAATGTAATGATTAGAAGAAGTGGAGAATATAGTGAGGGTATAACCAAATGATCACTTTTTTGTTCAAAAACTTTAATTCTTTTTCTGATTATTTCGCATAATTCCTTCATCGTTACTCTGTTCAAACTTTTTGTTACAAAACAACGTAGAAAGACTAGATTATGTATGTTGCTAGCTACGATATTATGGGAACATTTCTGAATATCGACACGAAAATGCAAAGAGTTACAGCAAAAGGAGTTTTGCTAACTCGTGCAACTAGTAATAACACTAGTGAACAGAGATAAATCAACTATACTCGTGGAACTCAGTATTTATATACTAAAGGAATATTCTTAAATAATCCTCGTAGAACATTAAGAAAGAATTAGAAGTTTATGGAACATATATATATATATATATATAAAACAATAAAAATACATTATCTTAGATAAAAATTTCAGTTTCTAGATTAAGTCACCTCAGTCAGAGATTAAGATTAAGAGACTAGATTAAGTCAGTGTTCCCCAGCCTTTTTATCGCCGCCTACGGGTCAACGTTAGATAATTTTACCGCGGCCCGCTGAGGGGGAGGGCGTTGATTGTTTATAGTGTGGATTGTTTTGATTTAATAATTTTATTTTAATTATATTTAAACAAATTAAGTATAGCTACATCAAAAATGAATATAAAGTGATTAACAAGGAATGTAAAGTGATTTTCATAAAAAGTAGCCCAAACCCAAGAAAAATATACCCCAGTAAATAACATGGAAATAATTTAATTTTTCTTGTGCGGACCAGTAGTATTTGACCCACGGACCGGTCCGCGGGTTGGAGAACACTGATTTAAGTCATAGGTATTCAAAACTGAAGCTTATTGCTATATCTACTGCTACGGTGACTATTAGTAGAATTCCTTTTAGCGCTGTAATATTTCTCACATATGTTAACAGGAAACGTATAATGGTGTAAAATTTGCTTTTTTTCATTTAATGGAAGTCATAGAAAAAAAGAAAATATCTATAGTTTTTGTGTGTACCTGTTATTAAAATAATATTAATACAAAATATATAAACTTGGTGCATAATTTGCTTAGAGAAGATTACAGTTTTATTTCTCATAAATGTTTTTGCCCTTTTAAGTGGTACATTAATTTCTCTGTAATATTTAATAGCATAGTAGTAAATGAAAATATGAGTAACTGAATGATAATTATAATACTTAAGATAATTTTTCTTAATATTCCCATGTATGAAAATTTTTTTGAAACTTCAGTGTGTATTTTGATTAAAAAAATATTTCAGATCTAGTTGGTTTTTTTAAAAAAATTATTAGAGACGATGAAAATTATATCCATTGTAAAATTTGAAATCTTTGCCTTGATATATTTTAAATTTAAGATTTGATTGCATCGAAGAAATAAAATTTATAATTGAAAACTTATGACCTACCATTTTAATGAGCTATTCAAGGATGAGTTAAGCAATTGTCTTATCTTTTTTGTTTAAATGTAATGCACATATACTTAACTGATTATATTCATTAATTGATAATAAAAAACCAAATATATATTAGCAGGAGGTAAAAAATTCCAAAAACAAAACAATTCAGTTATTATTAAATGTTCAGAAAACGATATTCTGTTTATATATATAATATTTATATATATATATATATATATATATATATATATATATATATATATATATATATATAATCTTTCCTTCTTCCCTTCCTATTGCAAATAACTATATCTAAAATCAGATGAATTTGTAATGAATTTATAAATTCCTCAGGGTAACATTTAAAAATAATCGCTCTCTTTCTATATAAAAGTTTTTTGTGTAATTCTATAATAAATATATTTACACGTAAGGTAGAAGAGTAGAAATGGGTAGAAAAAAATGAAAAATTTAACTGAAGAGGAGCGTCAAGAACGATTTGCCTAAGAGAAACTCCCTACCTTCCAGCGCTTTCTCGAAAAATGCGCTTACGTCATAGATCCTAACGTTATTAATTTCTCCAATAATTTACAGAAGCATCGCCAGCATGATCGCCAAGTCGCCAAACTTCGTCGCTAAAAATGTGGAGATGTAGACGGAAATTTAATTTTTTGGTGCTTACAATATATTGAAAAAAAAATAGAGCTACACAGTACTTGTAAATTACAGTTTGCGATATGAGCAATGAGTATAAACAGTTGTATAGTTTCTACAATGGGGATTAGTCCACTGTACGGTGGACAGAGGGTCCCCCCCCATTCTAGTTAGATTAAAAGCAATTTTATCTGCCCCTCTCTTCGGTATAAGAATATGAAAATAATATAATACTTTTCCAATCTGTTAGACAATACATTATACTCAATTAACAAATGTAGTTACAATTTAAAAGTATCTAACTAAAAGCTAATCCTATATTCTTCTATGTATGTGCATTCCATTTGAATTCCGAGAATACGTGGCTACCATTGCTTCGGTCAAGGAGGGAGTTCGAATCCTGAAGCCTTTAAAGACCCGATGTGAAGAGTGGCTGATTCACATTAATTGTGTAGAGGCTGGAAGTCTACTCATTGGCATGATGTGGAAATTTGGAGAGTAGAGTAGGGTGTCAGCTGAGATGTTATCCTCGTCACTTGACCGATTCAAAATCAAGAGGTCCGCTGTCTATAGCCTTTGTGTAGCTTATATTCATGAAAAGTCAAATCAATCAAAGTGCTCTTGTTGGTGTGGTGTGAAAGTCTGGAGAGTGGAATGCCAGTTCAGGTTTCGTCCTCGTCAAAATTACGAGGCTTCTTTGCCAATAGGTCATGTTTTGCTTCGGAGAGCGTGAACTTAATAAATAATCTGCATTACAAATTGAAAATAAAATAACCAAAATAATTAATTGTAGAATATCTAAAAATATTTTAAACTTATGTATAATTTATGAATTATTCTCGACATCAACTTGCTGATGCTCACAAAAATATTTTTTCGAACTCTTTTTTTTTTATTAATAGAAATTTTCAATTCAATTACATTTTGAACAGTTTACAATATTCGATTGACGAATTATATGAACGAAAAAAAGATTTTAATCTAAAATTAAAGATGAATCACGGATGTACAGTTATTAATTCTCCTATTAAATTTCAATAGTAAATGCTAAAATTTGTTGTGGAATAACCAATATCTTATTCGTTGGATGGTGTTAATTGATGATTTATCTCTAAATATGTCAGTTATAACATATAAGCTTCGTTGTGCCTTTCCTATCCCTTGATGCAAGATTTCAGCTTCAGGCTGTTCTCTATATTTCAGTTTAATCTGTTTCATAGATAATGTGGCCTATGTTACAAACAGTTGTAATCCTTAGAGGTTCTAAAGGTTTTCAAAGTTTTAAGCATCTTCCAGCTTTTTATAAATAATTTATATTGAGAAATACGAGTATTAAGCAAAAAATACTAACTCCCTGCACTTTTTGTGAATCTTCATGTCTACTCATGTGAGTCTGTTGTGTAGTCTTATTAACGCTCCTCTACTTGCATATAAGAAAGGTATATCCTTTTAATAACAAAAATAAAGAAAGAATAATAAGTCAATATTTTCAGTGACTTTACTTTTTTAAAATTTAACAAACTGCCAAAAGAAGAATGGAACTGAAAGAATGATTCTAATTTAACTTTTAAAAATGTCAAAAGCTGGGGAAAACTCTTTAGAATGGTAATATTTTGTGTTTTGCTGAACAATTACAAAAAGTTTTTTTAGTGTTTGTTTAAATTAAAATTCACTACAAAACAAATAGATTCCAATCTTAAATAAATTTTAATAATTCCTTCATCTAAAATGAAGGAATTAACAACTCTTTAACTAATGCCTTACGTTCAAGAAATTCATGTGGCCGCGGTAGCCGAGTGGTATAGGTATCGGACCGTGGCTTGCCTTGTCACGAGTTCGAGCCCAGTACCACTAAAGACCCGCCGTGTAGGGCAGCGATGCACGATAAATCTGTCGATAGCTGAAACGTCCTCCCGTTGGTGTGGTGTGGTAGTTAGGAGAGGGGGGTGCCAGCTCAGGTGTCGTCCACGTCACTTGACCATGGTTCAAAATTACGTGGTCCGTCGCCAAAAGCCCTCGTGTAGCTTAAACAGTGCGACGTTAATAATAAATCAAATCAAGAAATTCATAATTGTAAGCATTTAAATATTAATAAATGAAGCATTATTACATTTGATACATAAAACTAAGTAGGCATCGATATAGTTTTCTTAATCGGACTTTTGTTCTACAATGACATAACGGTAATAGTATCGCAATAAGTTTACTTTTCACGAAATATATTTAAGCAGAACTTTATGAGATGCTAACCAAGAACTTCGTAATGCAGCGTTTCTCAAACAGTGGGGTGCGCCTCTCTAGGGGGCGTAGGGATTGCAATATCGGACCAAAAGTTCAATACCGGTATTAGAAATTTTAGAAAAAGAAAGAAAACACACACAGGCGTGTCTTTGTCTTATTTGCCAGTTTTATTAGAGAGTGTAAATATCGTATAATCTAATCGTATCTTACAAATTAAACAGTAAAAAAGAGTAAAGGGACACCTTATTTATTTAAATCACAAAAAAGTGCAAATATCACTATTCAGTCTGGAACAATTGCAAATTTTTTAAATGTGATCTTAAAAAAACAATGCATCAATTGTCCTGTATGATATACAAATAATCAACACTTTAAAAAAATATCGAAATATTACGCACTACAACCTTGTTTTCACAGATAAAAATATCAGAATAATAATCCTGCGCGTGTGCAGGTGTAATGGGATAGTTTTGGCCTGCCTCCTTGGATGATTCACATATTTTATCACTTTTCTTGATTGTACGATGCAATTTTATATTCAGTCTAATTAATTTCGCCCATTAGGGTGACATAAAAACAAAAAAAAGTATACTATTTTACTATGTTGGCAATCCCTGAACATATAATGGAGACAATTTTAAAAATTTCAAGTAAATACCGAAAAAACGGTATTTAAACTTTTTAATACCGGTATTACAAAATTCTACAAATGGCTCGAAATATCGGTATTCACAGTATCCCGGTATACCGGCATTGCAATCCCTACATGGGGGGTGCTAGTATATCAAAAAGTCGAAAACAAAAGATTATTTAAAAATTATTAATTTACTGAAAGGAAGCAAAACAAAATACATTCTGACATAATAAAAGAAATACACATTTACTTATCAATGTATCAATACCGCACAATGTATTTGATAATATAACAATACTAATTTAAGAACAAGTTTAATAATTACCACTGACCCCCCATGGACATGTCATAAAATTATATACAAAACTGGTATCCGACTACCCTAAAATCATGATTTTTTTCAAAAATTGACAAATTTTGTTTATGATATTATTTTATAGGCCATCATATAAGCTTAATAAAAATACCAAGTTTTTTATTTTCCATTCACTAGAACAAAAATTACAAGTGTTTTAGTAAAAGCAGATGCCATAACTTTACACAAGATGACAAACTTTAAAATGCGTTTTACTCGAAATGGTTTTTTTGCGAAAAGTTCAAACGGGGACAGCGATTGCTCAAAAAGTTTTGAAAATAATTTGCTGAAATTTTTTGTGTATGTTATGTATAACAGTAGAAGTGTTTTGATCTTCAGATTTATCATAAAATTACATACAAAACTGGTATCCGACTACCCTAGATCTTTATCATTCGCTGCTTTATTTTAAAATTTACAGTCCTTTATGTGAATATAATCACTTTCTGTTTAAGCAATTTCGTATAATCACTAAGATAAAGTGCTCTAGGTTTTGTAAAAATTGAAATATCTCTTATCCTGAAGGTCATTTCAAACACGAATAATAAAGTAACACATCAAAATTGAAAAATTGAGAATTTTCTCATAAACATTTTGTACAGAGCGGGCCCCGTTTATGTAATTTTGTGTACATTTTTACCAGTTTTTTCCCATTTTAATAATAATAAATTTTTTTTCTGCTTTCAATTTTAAGATTTTTTCCTTAAAATATACTAAATAAATCTAAAAATCACAAAAAAATCCTCATATTTCCATTTTTTCAAGAAAAAGTTGTCGCAAGTAGTCGGATACCTTAATACTTATCTTGCTAATTTGTACAGTTTATAATTTAAATCGTATTATAACTTTAGCGTCAAAGTATATTATTATTGAATTCAAATCATTGTTATTGTACTGAAGGGTGCACGATGAAAATTATGATCGAAAATTGGGTTTGAAAGTTTGTGCGTGTGTGAGAGAGAGAAGCACTGTCATAATGTACTTTATCTGAGTGCTTTATTAACTTATAATGAGTTGCCATGGGAACAAAGTAGAGTAAGATTAAAGATCATAACAGTACATAGAAAGCTTGCATAAGTGACTATTCTGTACTATTCTGGCTTTTCCAACGTCTCTTCTATCCGTAAAACATATTTTAATTAAAGTAAAAATTAATACTTGAGGGGAACGGCAGATAAAAAAGATTGAAATAATTACTTACGAATATTTCTTAGTTATGTGTGTGCGTATATCTTATGTTAATACGTATTATTAAATACTTCAATAAACGTGCAGGCTTTTCTGTGCTTGTATTTTCTGAAGCTGTATTCCTAAAAATGAATCTTAAAAAGAAAATGTTCGTCTTCATCCCTGAAATATTTCCGTAAAAGTTGTTTTTTTTTTACGCCTGTTTCTTAATATTTTCATAGCATGATATCTATGAAATTTTTGTATTTTTGCAAACCAAATTGTCAGTCATAAG
The DNA here is from genome assembly GCA_019973935.1 of Trichonephila clavipes. Classification (NCBI taxonomy): domain Eukaryota; kingdom Metazoa; phylum Arthropoda; class Arachnida; order Araneae; family Nephilidae; genus Trichonephila; species Trichonephila clavipes. The sequence continues at coordinate 1,564,602 of BMAU01000465.1, read as the reverse complement.
AGAAAAAAAAAAAGTTGGGTAGTACGTTGACCCGGAACTATTTTCCTCTTCCGGTGCTTCAGCAAAGAAAATGACCGAAAACGCATAAAAATATGATGATGATGACCTTGAAAAGGAGCACGTGCCCAAACGATCTTTTCCATTTCTCGAAATGGGAGGTCATCGGAAAGCGTCTTCAAACTGCCATCAGCTTAAAGGAGGTTTGGTGGAGAGATGAAGGAGGGCGTTCGACTATTTTCTTTAACTCTTATGTTACCAGTATCATCATCATATTGGTAAATAGGCGGTTTCGACTATTGGCTGGGGACTTGGAGAGAGTTTTCAGAGCCATTGAAATAGTCGGGTCCGTGAAGACGTTTATGCTAGCTGCCTTTGGGTCAGACGCAACTTGTAGCTAATGAAAGACCAAGATCTAAATCCAGTCTCTTCCGCCGTCCGAGGTCAGGTTGGGTTGTTGCTGATGTATTGCAATAGTAATTTTCTTTTTTCGGGGGGCAATTATTTGCGCATCACCCACAAGCCATACTTTGATGGTCCTTTACCGTTCTCTAATACTATCATCAAGTGAGAGAGGAGTTTGGAAAGAAATACCGCATGTCGTTCAGTTCCACGTCATTTGCTGTGGTGAGCATAAGGAAATAATTTTTAAATTTGTTTTTTATTCCCCTATCCTAATGGCGAAGAAAAATGAATTGAGAGGAAGTTAGGAGAACATTGAATTCTTTTCTTTTCTTTTTTGGGGGAAAAAATCACCCTCTCGATTTTCAATCATGATGTTTTGTTTAGTTTGGTGCGAAGAATATCACGTTACAATTGCGTTGAGGACTTTTGGAGTGGGACAGTCAAATAAAGAAACGACACTTGACATACTATCTAATTTTTCGTAATTTAATATGATATCGCTTGGAATTTTGAGCCTTATTATGTTTAAAAAAATCAAAGCTCAAATTATATTAGTGACTTAATTCCGATACATCACAATACTAATTATGTAAATAATATTTAAAGATATAAATAATTTTATCAGAGAGATAAACTGTTTTCCTTTCAAAATTATAATAATTAACGAAAATTGTTTTAGATTTAAATGAGGAAAATTAGCAGTTGCTTATGTGATACATGCAGAAAGAGCTATATTGTTCTACAGCACTTTTTTTAGAAAAATAAATGGAATTGAGAATAACAATGTTTTTATTTTCTGGGGACTCTACCCGAGTTCTTTCGTTAGAAATTATTAATCATCGTTCTTATATAATTACTTAATTTTTTGACTAAGTTTTTAATTTTTGAATTATTAGATGTTATATTTAAAAACCTAGTATTTATCATTAAAAAACTGATTAGTGGCCGTGGTAGCCTAGTCATTATGGTTGCGGATTCATTGGTGGCATGTCATGAGTTCGAGCTCTGGTGTCACTGAGTGAGTGAGTTAATATTAACGTCGCACTGTTCAGCTACACGAGGGCTTTTGGCGACGGACCACGTAATTTTGAATCATGGTCAAGTGACGTGGACGACACCTGAGCTGGCACCCCCCTCTCCTAACTACCACACCACACCAACGGGAGGACGTTTCAGCTCTCGACAGATTTAACGTGCATCGCTGCCCTACACGGCGGGTCTTTAGTGGTACTGGGATCGAACTCATGACATGCCTGCCATGGTTGGATACCTTAACCACTGGGCTACCGCAGCCCTCTGGTGTCACTGAAGACTTGCCATGTAGAGAGGTTGATCGTCGAGGCTTGAAATCCTCCTCTTGGCGTGGTGTGGAAGCTCGGAGAGAAGGCTATCAGCTCAAGTGTTGTTCTCGTCACTTGATATTGCTTTAAAATTACGAGATTTGTCACTAATAGCTCCCATGTTGTCTTATAGTGTGAGACGTTAATAAACACTAACTCACTCAAAAAATCATTCTTTTCCTTTTTATTAAAAATATTGGGGTTTATTATTGATCTTTTTGATATCAATAACAACAGTTCTGTATTTTTTCTCAAAATTTACAAAAGTACTTTTACCTTATTAATTTTTTGTCATAATGCAAAGACGAAACAAAAAAACTAAAATCATAACTTAACAAACATCAAAGTTCTTCAATGACAATTGAGAAAGCGAAAGCAATTTAAAAGAAGAAAGTAGCATTAACATACAGAATAAGAAGAAAAATAGTGGAAATACTTTCCATGTGCTCAGAATCTGAATGAGCTTACATAAGCTCACATAATAGAAGATAGGTGTATTGCTACGGATAATTGAGACATTTTAAACATATAAAACAATTTTATGCAAGGCATGACTAAAAACGACAAGATATTTTAGCATCGAGATCGACCCCGATCACAAACCGTTCCAGCTAAAACGCTACATTGTTAATAAAAAAAGCGGATACAATATATTCGCCTTGCGAACGGAAGCTGATTTTTATTAAACGAGCGTACAACTAAGTGATAACCATCCGATGACAAGTGAAAGTATTTAAAAAGGAAAGAAATAGACTAAATAGAAAAAACATATAAAAAGAAAGAAAAATAAATAAATAAATAAATGCAATACATAATGGAAACATTTTTTGTGTGCTTGGAATCCGAATGAACTTGTAGCAACATCACCTTCACTCGGAAGAAGTAAGCGAAACAGGTAAAAAAAAAATAAATAAACGAATATATAAAATAAAGTGAGATGAAATAATAATAAATAAATAAATAAAAGGAGGAGAGGTAGTAGTGTGATCCTGTTGTGAGAAGGTGGAGATTCTTCAACGGGGGTTCTGGTTTTTTGTGAGTCAAAGGGCTGTCGACGTGAGGGCACTACATAAACCGCCTTTCTCAGTTTTCCACCCACTTTGATTGACGTGGGAAATGTGCGAAGGATGCGTGAACGAAGGCACTGTGTGTTGAGGTTTCCAATGCATTCATCAGACCTGTTTTGCATGAAGGAGAGATAATGAAAATTGGAATCATCAAACAAGGTTAATCGCTTATAAAAGGCGCCATCTTTGGCGCTCTTTTATTGACATGCTTGGAAAGTAACAATAGTTGCATTTCTCATTAAAAAATTACGTGATTTACGGGACCTGTGTGAGAAAATGATGGATATCGCTGGTGGGTTTTGTGGTAGAGTCAAAGTTCACTCAGTGATTATCCATCCGCTCACTTTATAACGTTATGAAAAAAAATATTAAGATACTTATAAAAACATGACACAGCCATTAAAATTCATTTATTATGATTTTAGAGTTTTTAATAATTTTATTATGTGGCTGACCGTTGGAGCGACTTTGCAAACAAGGATTCAAGACCAATTTAAACAACAAAATTAATTTGATTTATACTGGAACTGGGCTCTTTTTCTTTTGAGGTATTGGTAGCAATATAAAGCACAATTAATAAGAAATAAAAAGTAAAAGTGCTATACTATAGTCATAACTTCTCTTAGTGTGAAAAAACAGGGCCCACAACTACCATTTATATTCTCTCTTTATCATAACTATCTCTCTACCCAATAGAAAATTATTGTTGTACTAGGAAGAATTCCTTTCTCTGCATTAAAGTATCAATGAAAAATTTTAATCATCATAATTAATTTTTTTTTATTATTGTCACACTTTAAAGTTGCATGAGTGATATTGGGGAAAGATCTTATACTTTTAAGCCTCGGTCAATAGACGAGGATAATATTTGTGATGTGGCCCCCACTTCAAACTTTCACACACGCTAACGTGAGGACGTTGAGTCTCAACAAGTATCATTTCCACTACACAACGTATATCGAATGGCGAAAAAGGCTCGAACACGTAACTGGACGGAAGCAATACCGGCCACGAATTCTCGACCGTGACCACTCGACTATCATGGTCATCCATACATAACCCTTCAATACATATATTAATGTTCTTTTCTATTATACCTCAATTCTCAGTAAAAAGATGTGGCCGCAGTAGCATAGGGACCAAAATAACGGACTCGTGGTAGGCAGTCATGAGTTCGAGCCTAGAATCATTGAAGACCCGCCATGCCATGCAGAGGGGGCTTATGCACATTAAATATATCGAAACTCAAACGTTCCCTCGTTGGTGTGGTAAGAATGGAAGAGAGGTTGTGCCAGCTCAGGTATCACCCTCGTCACTTGACGGGGTTCAAAATTACGGGGTCCGTCACCAAAAGCCTCCTAGTAGTTGAATAGGGCGACGTTAATTTTCAGTCATTCAGTAAAAAGTCAACAAATTAGTCTTCATATATAAATTTTGAAAACTAAATGTAATTTTTTAATAAAAGTTACACCTTGTATTTCAGAAAAACTTCTCATATTTCCATATTAAAATATAGATGCGAAATCCTTCATGCAATCTTTTTTTAACAGTATATATTTTAAATTCCGTTTATTTCCAAGTCATAATCTTCTTTAATAAAGAAATATACAGGTTTTACTTCACCTATGAAGGGTGTTCTCCATTGACTATACTAAATAAAGTAAAATATTAACATAACATTGTATTTCGTGGAAGCAGCTTATGAAAAAGACAAAACGAAGTGTCATATATATATATATATATATATATAAAAATATATATATATATATATATTATATGTTAATATAAACCGTTATGTTAAATGATATGTGATTAATGCGAATTTAAATTTTTAAGTAAAGATAAAAAAAATCAAGACTTCAAGTTCCCATTTTAATTAATCATCAACAGGTGCCGGAAGCATGCTGTTCAGATCAGATTTCATACATGAAATTCAATCTATCATTCAACAGAGTATAATGATAATAGTTGCTTAGTCCGACCGTTTTGTAGTTATTTGAATTACTTTCAAAAAGGTAATATTTTATTTGTCGTGATGTACAAAATTAAAAATTCGTGACACATGGAAAAGGAAGTTTTGAATGTTCTAATATATGATTGATTATAGACAGTGTGGTTTGTTGAAGTACGGATGCGTATCAAAGAAAAATAATATTTCTTTAACCTTTTTAGAATTTTATAACAATAAATATATATATTTTATTTATATAATTAAAGATTAGTTATAAGTAAGGTATCTTATTCTGTACGTGTTCTCTTAGCAATTAATTGTATTATATGAATTGACTAAATTGTACTTGGAAAAAAAGTAAAAAACTTTTCAAGAAAAAAATAATGAAAACGTCCTTTTTCTTTTTTTTTTTTTTCTTTTTTGCTGCTTCTTTTTTGTTTTCATTCTTTAATGCTTCAATTCTCCCATATGAATGATCGCAACTTATTCATTCGAAAGGTTTGCAAGTGGTACATCTTGAAAATTTCGTTTAATTTAAATAATATTTTATACCATTTTTTACTTAAAAAATCTTATTTGTTAGTGTGAAATTTGTTTGTAATTTTCTTTCATACGGAAGATCTCATTAATATAAAGCTAAAATTTCTAAATCCTCTTACATTAAGATCATGCCCATCAATATCATATTATATGACATTAAAGTGTGTTTCCATACAAAAAAATATTACAAATCATAACTTAATAAAGATGACTGAAAACTTATATGTTTCAATGTTGTGTACTTGAACTACCGTTAATATGTGATATAAATTATGTGCTAAATTTGTGTATGTGTGTTATATTTATTCTATTACAAAACTCAACAATTGTCTAGAGTGTTTATTAAATGAAATTTGATACAAATTTTAAATTTCTACTTCTTTTAGAAACTGAATCTGATGACAGGAATAAGTCAAAATATTTATTTTCAGCATTTCGATTTTTTTAAAAAGGATTTGTACTTAAAACAGACTAATTATTACACCCAAGGAAAGTCAAAACGACAATTTATTCTCAAAATATTGTGTAAAGAAAAATTTTACACGTAAATCTTTATTTTTAAACTTTTTCACAGGTGAAGAACATTATTACAAACACTTTTTTTTTTGTTAATTATGTAAGGCTATACATACATTGCATCCCTTAAGACTTTTTTTATGTATTATTTAAAACAATCTCGAGCGTAATTAAAATTTAAAATTGGTTTTTCTCCCGAAAATTTTCTCCGTATATAAGACATTTTTTCGAATCCCAAGAAATGTATTGCAATGTACTATTCTTTTATGAAACTTTATATATTGATAACGTCATTCAAATTCATCTTATAATAGAGGTTGGCAAAAAACGGCTCGCCAAGATAGTCAGAAAATCAATTAGACAGAAAATGTTCTTTATATTTCGTCTATATAAATTTGTAAGCAATTTTTTCTTGTATGAAAATCAAAAAGAGTAAATATAAATGCAAGCTGGCTGACATTAACTTGAAGGCTGTGATGAGAAACTCAACTAATCTCACTCCTGATTTAAAAAAAAAATGTAGAAAAGTGGGATAGTGTGTGTACATTTGCCTCACTAAACTGAGTCTAAAATTAAATGAGTTTGCAGCTGTAGATATGTGAAAGCAGCTCAATAAATAAATTGAATAAACTGCCACTATTTTATTTAACTTATATCTATTGGTTAGGTGCCCAGCCAGTATGGTGGATATGACCCTCGGCTTGTAACCGAGTGGGCTCGAATCCCGAGTAAAGCATGGGTGTATCTTCTTCGGTAAAAGAAGTCGGACCTTCGCCTGTAATAGATTCCCGTCTCGAATGGAAAACAGCGCACTCCTTCTGTTATATGCTAGGATAATCATTTGTAATAAATGTATTTTCTTCTGATTGTATTGCATGTTTCCGTTCTTCAACTTGTATTTCATATGTATCCCAGGATAAAAACACACGACAACAACAACATATCTATTGGTCTTTATGTTACAATTTATACCTTTTCTGAGATGCAAAGGTAACTAATGAATATAATCATTTTAAACAGGTGCAGTTCTCCGATATCCGCCGCTTTCACGAGGCCATCGAGCTAAAACAATTGCCCACCCGTCTTAGAATACTAAGAAAATTGAATTTTTAAAAATTTAAGACACACACACATATTATATTATTAGAAAATTCCATGTTTGAAATATTTTAAATTCGATTATTGTACCAATGCGAAATATTTACTTTTATCACTCAATGCGTTTTTAAGGTATCGGAAACGTGATTTTGTAAAAGCTTATAAATAGATAATATTTATGATATTTAGTGTCACTTTAGATAAGAAAAGGCATATAAATTGTTTTAAGAATAGTATTACAATAAAAAAAATATTTAAGTACAATGTTTTGACAAAAAATTAACATAAAATGACCAATTTTCAAAATATTATCTTTTAGTGAAAAATGCATCGATTATAATAATATTTTGCATGCATATATAGCTCAGACCTCTGTAAAGAGGCTCAACTAGAATTTTTGAAATATATAACTTAGAAGTGGGGTTATATCCATACTTTACGACAACAAAGGGGAGAAATTTTAAGAAAAAACGCCGATAATTATTTCAATTGGTGTTAACTCTGAAAATAATGTGAATTTTTCAAAAAATCCTAATTCAGACTCTCTGGAGAAGTCTTTATATAAACGAAATATTTTATTATTTTAGTAGCATTTTTTATAAAAGGAGAGCATTTCGAAAAACGATTATTTTAAGATGATTTTTTGCCAAAATATTGTATTTAAATAATTTTTTTTGTCAAAATGTCCTTAAACAATTTTATGCATGTATTATAATCTAAGTGACACTAAATATCATGAAAATTATCCATTTATGCGCTTTTTTAAAATCACGGTTTCGAACGTAATTGGATACCTTAAAGTCATTAACACAACACACATTCTGCATTTGAATTATTTTAATCAAAAAGGCTACACCAAGATATATCACTTAATATACTTGTTATTGTTTATGAAAAAACAGGTGTTTTAATAAAACTCAACTGATCTTTGTGATTCAACATCGGAAAGGGAAATGAGTCGGAACCGTTAACAACTTAAAACATTGCGTCACACTTTCTTCGTTCTCCGATACATCATTACGTGAGTCAGCCGTCTAGCTATACTCCTTCGTATCTGCAAACAACCTGTCTCTTTGTAAAACGTGACCGTTTTTTCTGTTCGATCGCACAGAAGTGTGTATGTGCCTCTCTCCTTGGTAGCTACTGTACCCAAGAAATAATTCCTTTGCCCTCGTACGCGTTGGCACTCCATTCATTTCTGCTTCAATGATCGAATAACTGTGACCTAGTTCACACGCGGAGGCTAATTAGAAAAACGCTGCCTTTCCTTTCTTAATTGGCACTCCTAAAGAAGACGATGATTATGGATAATATCGAGCTTGCATACAAAGAGGGGAGATGTGTGAAAGTTCTCTACACTTTCACTGCTGATGCTTTCTTTGGGAACATATCGAACTGGGCTATCTCGGTTAGCGAGGCGATGTTAAGTAACGCGAAATTGTCTTTTGACGCTTTGTTCGGATTGAATTGTATTGATGAGAGTGATAGGAAATGGGAGGATCTAGGAATAGAATGATTTGAGACTCGCATCTTCTTTTAACTACCGATGTTTATTTATATCAGCTTTTTTTTGTTTTGTTTTCTTTATAGGTTACTGGATTTAATTTCCTTTTTACTTTCGTGTACGGTCTAGAGTGAAATAATTTTGGTGGCAACGATTGGTAAAAGAAATGAAACATTGCTTTATCAGCAGACATTGTATCGCTATCATTAATTAATAATGCCAACAGAATGCCAATGATGGAGTTTTTAAAGTTCGATATCTCATGACGAGTTCGACATCTATGCGTATACCCTTCTATCCAAAAATTTTCACACTATGTTACCGTAGGAGATTAGAAATTGCATAAGATTTAATGGGCAGCAATGTCCAATAGTCCCTTTACAGACAGAATTCAAGGCAAGTTGTGCACTCGAGTTCCAGATCCATAAGAAGCCGAAGCTGCGATCTTTGGACAACAGGACATTGAACTCTTTACTGAAGGATAGTGGACTTCAAAACCATTGATTACCATCTTGCTATCAATCTATAACAGGATTATTACCACCTTGCTAAAGTTGAAGCACGTTAAATATGTACCTCAGGTTGGTGGGAAGCGTCGTACACAGACTACTTTTGAGGAAGGGATCAATATTTAAAAAAGAGTAGACAAAAGCCCCGGGACGTAATCTTTATGCTAAAAATCGATAATCTGCTTGCTTATGGGTAAGGTTTGAACCCCTAAACCCCATTCTTGTGTACGCCACTGTCGATGGGATGTGGATGTGGGGTGTAGATATCAGCTTAGTATTGAACCTCGTCACCTGACAATGGTTCAAGCAAATGAAAGTAAATTAACCCTTTGCTAGTGTCGCCCGAATACAGTTCGGGCAACTACTACGTGCAGTATTTGTGATGAATGAACTGACTTAGAACAGGAGAAAAATTAACGTTTCTATTTTGTGAAGCTCGAACTGAGTGCATTTTTACTTTAGGGTACTTAATTCACTATTTTCCTAATAGATGATATTAGTGGTAAGATGTGAGAAATGTGAATTATAATTGCAAAGAGTGCGATATGGGCTTGTGTGTTGTTCCGTGTTTTGGGACATATCATACTCAGTGGTATAGCGTACATCCCCACAAACCCCGCATTGTGAGGACCCCCAAAGCCTGACTGCCACCAAGTAAAATCTAACTTGGGGGCCCAAAACCTGACTTTGCAGGGAGGCCCAAATGTTCTCCGTTACGCCACCTACCATACTATAAAAGATTTGCGAAATGAATGTATTGAAAATCATATTGTGTGTGTGTTGTGTTTTATATTATATTATGTCACAGTTAAGGGGTTAAAAAAGACTCGGGTAGAAAGAAGCATTCGAAATGTTCAACAAATTCGCTCCAAAGTCCTTTATGGTGAACAAGGGAAGCTGTTGTAAGTTAAATTTATCTAAACTTTAAAATCCTTTCATTGCATGATGTAGAAATTAGGAGGAGGATGTACTTGAACAGGTGCCGTGATTTAACTATAACTTAGAATTATAAATTCCGTTGCGAGTATCCTTCGCGTAGCTTTAGAGCAACGGAAAATCAAACTAGTTATTCTATTTATTATTCAGTAGGTTTTGCGTTTTGCAAAAATTAAGCATCGCATTTGTAACTAGTTGCTTAACTTCCGTTCATTTTTATAATGTAATGAGTATAAACAATATTACACACAAATTGTTGTAAAACACACGAGTATAAACTCGAGGAGCAAAGAGTGTCTTTCTATTAATTTTTTTTATTGTAGTAAGAGTATTAGAATTGAGAGCATATTTCCAAATATTCATTCATTTTAAATTAATTTTTTAGTTTGAATGATTTAAATTTTATTTAATAGTTCCTTTATCAGTAAGGATGTTTTCATCTATTAACAGAACTCATATAAAGGGTGTTTTTTTAGAGGTATAGAACTTTAAATTGCAATAAAACAACGATGTATTATTCGATTGACATGAATTTTTTTTTCGAAAGATAATCTTGTGGCATTACATTTTAAATATGATTTCTGGCATAGGACTGCCATGGCTGGCTCGGATGTAGTTCAATCTGGACGTCCAATTTTCGATGACTTTTTCCAACATTTGTGGCCGTATATCGGCAATAACACGGCGAATGTTGTCTTCCAAATGGCCAAGCGTTTGTGGCTTATCCGCATAGACCAATGACTTTACATAGCCCCACAGAAAATAGTCTAGCGGTGTTAAATCACAAGATCTTGGAGGCCAATTCACAGGTCCAAAACGTGAAATTAGGCGGTCACCAAACGTCTGTTTCAATAAATCGATTGTGGCACGAGCTGTGTGACATGTTGCGCCGTCTTGTTGGAACCACAGCTCCTGGACATCATGATTGTTCAATTCAGGAATGAAAAAGTTAGTAATCATGGCTCTATACCGATCACCATTGACTGTAACGTTGTGGCCTTCATCGTTTTTGAAGAAGTACGGACCAATGATTCCACCCGCCCATAAAGCGCACCAAACAGTCAGTTTTTCTGGATGTAACGGTGTTTCGACATACACTTGTGGATTAGTTTCACTCCAAATGCCGCAGTTTTGTTTGTTGACGTAGCCATTCAACCAGAAGTGCGCTTCATCGCTAAACAAAATTCGCTTATGAAAATCTGGAACAACGGCAATCTCGTTTTGGGCCCATTCGACGAATCTACGCTTTGCTTGATGATCGTTTTGATGAATTGCCAAACCAAACTGAGAATAAATCACTTGACAGCTGTTAAATCGGTCGCCATCTTGGAAAGTAATGCCAACTTAAACTTCTATACCTGGAAAAAAACACTCTTAATATTGTGCTGTTGACTAAGATACTGCAATCTTAAACGTAAAATAGCCATTTAGAGAAATACAAATTAGTTTTCAGCTAATGTTCTTAAGCTTTAAATATTTTTAAAAGGTTCGAATAAAATTTCGATAATATAGTACTAATACCATTTTAAAAACTTTCTGCTGTGAATTGGTTTCGTTAAATTAATTAAATTTAGCTCTTTCGAGTTAAGTATTAAATTATCGATACGCTGTAGAATCATTTGCTAGGGAAATACTTAAGTACTTGTTATTTCATATTTTATTGTGTAAATCTTGCAGCTGAAATTTTTTTTCTGAGCGCATATCTTTACTTACCTTCGTAAAAAGAAATGTCTAAATTTTTATAAACTTACGTAATTACAAAATTATTCTCGGAAATTACCAACGATCTTCAACGAAGGTAAATGAGTGAAAAAAGAGGATTGCCTTTCTTAAGATATGTGTCATTTGTTATTTCAAATACAATGGATACCTCAAGAATCATTTCTAGATGGCGCTTCAAAGGTGGAGCCGTGGATAAACGAGTTGAAGGTCAATTTAAACATCCTTGATTTTTTGTTAATGGCATTATTTAAATGCCGGAGAATACATATAGATAATCTCTTTGCAATAAATTACTTCATGAATGCAGTTATAGATGTTGTAAAGTAGCAACTGCTGATGTCACGAAAGTATAGAAATAAGTGCACATTTCTTTTAAAAAGTGGTTTATTTTATGAATTAAAAGATAAAGACTATAACAGTTATTTTTCTTTATCAATTTGATGGTGGTCATATTTATCCCATCTACAAAATAAGGAATTATTTTGGAGCTGGTTAGATTATGTTATAAAATTATGAATAATTTATATCAAATGTTCGAGTTTGTAACACTGATGGTAAAAATTACAAGAGATATTTGTTTAGTTTATATTCGTTCATGTAAGGAAAGAAAGAGTTACATTCTTAAATTTCAAAGTGTTTTCTAAATTAAAAGAATCAGCATAAAAAGTAGCTAATGTGTAAAAAATGAATTAAACATAGCATGTTTATATCGAGAAAACTTATTTTTGAATAAAAAAATGTAACGAGCTAACATTTTGAAATTATAGCTTATAAGCTATCTTACAAGCGATAATAAACTACTACTGATTTGTATAAATAAAAGTCAACCGCGAGACACAGAATAAATTTGATAATATATTATATAAACAGTTTTATCATTTTTTATTATTATTTACACTCACAATGATATTTTTACTATACTGTTTGTAAAAATATACCTTAAAGTTCTGAAATGTAATATGATACAATATATATATATATATATATATATATATATATATATATATATATATATATATATATATATATATATATATATAAATGAATGTGTGTCTGTCTGTACTCGATAGATTCAAAAACCATACATCCAATCGCCGTGAAAATTTGGGAAATTATTAAGTATATCATCGGGAAGGTTTTTTGGAAACTTTTTTTTAAAATCAGAGTTGGAGTTCTAGGTGCTCCCGAACAAATATCCCCAAAATATCAAAATAACATTTAATCTATATATATAAAGAAAAGCGACTAATTCACTGACTAATCACGATATCTCTGGAACTATTAAACCTACAGACTTGAAATTTGGTAGGTAGGTTCCTTTCATGGAGTATAAATCAGCTAAAAGAACGGGGATTTCGCAAAGATCGAACCCCAAGGGCGTTACGGGGGTTTAAGGGGCGTTATATATAATTAGTTCCATTATTAAACTATTAGATGTACAGTCTTCAAACTCGGTACACAGACTCCTTTCATAGAGTAGAGATCCCCTGCAAAATGATTTTTACGAAAATCGACCTCCAAGGGGCGTTGAGGGTGCTTAAGGGGCGTTATGCATAATTATTTCCATTTTTAAACTATTACACTTACAGTCTTGAAATTTGTCAGGCAGATACCTTTCATACGTAGAGATCCGCTACAAAATGGGGTTTTGAGAAAATGGACCTCCAAGTGGCGTTGTGGGAGGCCAAAGGGTCATTCTACGTAATTATTTCAATTTTTTAACTATTAGACGTACAGTATTGAAATTTGGTAAGCGGATTCCCCTTTCATAGAATAGAGTTCCGCTAGAAAATGAGTTTGAAAAAATTGAATCCCAAGTGGCGTTGCGGAGACTTAAGGGGCGTTATAGGTAATCATTTCCGTTTTTAAATTATTTGACGGACAGTCTTGAAATTTCGTAAGTGGTTTCCTTTCCTAGAGTAGAGTTCCGCTACAAAATGGGTTTAGTGAAAATTGATCCCCAAGTGGCTTTGCGGAGTATTAAGGGGCATTATAGGTAATTATCTCCTTTTTTATATATAAAAACTATAAGACGTAAGACCTTGAAATTGAGTAAGCAGATTCCATTCACTGAGTAGAGATCTGTCATAAGATGAGTTTTGTGAAAATCGTTTCCTAAGTGGCGTTGCGTGGGCTTAAGGGGCGTTATAGATAATTATTTCCATTTTTGAACTTTTAGACGTACAATCTTGAAATTTGATAAGTAGATTCCTTTCATGGAGTAGAGATCCGCTACAAAATTGGTTTGGGGAAAACTGACCCCCAGAGGGCACTGAGGAGGATCAAGGGAACTTAATAGATAAATATTTCCGTTTTTCAACAATTAGACCAATCTGCTTGAAAATTAGAAGGTATATTCCTTTCATGGAATAGAGTTCCTCTAACAAAGAGTTTTGCGAAAACCGACCGGAGTGGGGTTGGGAGGGGTTAAGAAGAGTTATGGAAAAATTATGGCTTTTGAATTTAACCCATTTAATTGAAATTTGCTGAGCACGTTTCTTTAGTTGAATAGAGTTCCACTAAGAATGGATTTTATGGAAATCAGGGGTAGTTATTGGGGCTATTGATAGACAAAATTCCTATTTTCGAACTACTAGGACTGCAAAAAATAAAATTTGGTTTGCATGTTTCTTTTGTTGAATAGAAATTTCCTAAGAATGCTCTCAACGGGGTTACGGGGGCGTATTGATGATAAAATTTCCGTTTTTGCTCTATTATATTTAGACTTGAAATTTAGCATGCACGCTTATTTTATGAAGTAGAGATCCCCTGAAAGTTGCTTTGGCGGAAATCCACTTGATTATTGGGCTAAGTGAGAGCAAAAAATCTTTCTATTTCTATTTGAGATATTAATAGAAATTAGAAATTATAATTTCTGTCATTTTTATATCAAGAGGTGAGAGTTACAGCTATAAATATATTTTTCAATAGAATCGAATTCTTAATGTTAGATATGAATAATTTTTATATATGTAAGAGCAGTATATATTTATACAACATCGTGAAATACCTAGTGAAGAGGGTGGGTAACGGCTAGTAATTTATAAAATTAAAAGTAAAGTAGGATTAAATAAAACATTATTTTATAAATATTTTATTTTTTATTTATTGAAGATATTTAAGGAAAAATTATGAGAAATAACGAGGACTTGCAGAAAGTGATGTTGTGTGCCATGTTTTCGTAGCTAAAAAATAGTTCTTTTTATAAATATTTGTTTTTCAAAATTATTATTATTGTTATTATGTACCTCAGTTATAAAAGTTTTATTGATTTATTCATGAATTCCAATAGATCGATTTTAGATGAAATCAGTGCAGAGTTTTCAGAGGATCAATAACAGTGAAAAGGCTGAATTTTATACCTTCATGTTTAAATATAAAATATCAGAACTCAGAAACAGTCCTGTGTGTGATGCTCATAATTTAGAGTAGTGGTTCTAAAATTGGAATTTGATGCAAATATTTTCCTCCTCCTGGAAACTTAAGCATAATCCCACTTACTGTAAAATTTCCGTACGGTTCCCTCCTTCTACAAACGTAAAATTTGAGATGGAATGCTTTATATCTCCCAGTTAAAGTATCCGACTACCCAAAAATCATGGTTTTTTTTTAAAAAATTGACAAATATTTTTATGATTTTATTTTATAGGCCATCTTATTAGCTTTATAAAAGATACCAAGTTTTTTTTGTTTTCCATTCACTAGAACAAAAACTACAAGTGTTTTAGTAAAAGCAGATGCCATAACTCTACATAAGATGTCAAACTTTAAAATGCGTTTTACTCGAAATGTGTTTTTTTTTTTCGAAAACTCAAACGGGGAAATTTTTTGTGTGTGTTCTGTATAAAAGTGGAAGTGTTTTAATTTTCAAATTTATCAGTCACTGTTTTATTACAAAATTTACAGTTCTTTATGTGAATATAATCACTGTTTTTTTAAGCAATTTCATATGATAGCTAAGATAAATTTCTCTAGTTTTTGTAAAAATTAAAATATCTCTTATCCTGAAGGTCATTTCAAAGAGGAATAGCAAAGTAATGCATCAAAATTGAAAATTTGAGGATTTGTTCATTTACTATTTGTATATACCCCGTTTATGTAGTTTTTTGTAATTTTTTTTACCCATTTTTCCCATTTTATAGTAATAATAATTTATTTTTCTTTTAATTACATCCTTTTTTTTTCTTAAAATGTACTAAATAAATCTAAAAACCACAAAAAAATCTCCATAACTCCATTTTTTTTAAAAAAATTTGTCACAAGTTGTCTGATACCTTAAGGGTTTTGTAATCATATTTGGTAACTGTTCCGTATGATCTCGAAAATATATCCTTCTGAGGAGAATTTTAGAGTCGAAAGGTATAAGTAATCATGACAAATTCTAAATCAAATATGAACCTTAAAATATATTGATGGGGAAAAGAAAAATTCTAATTAATCGAGGGCCAGTAATTTATAATGAAAAAGTCGACTTAAAATATTTTCAAGAGTCATGACAGAGAAGAAATAAATATATTTAATTGTGTAGAATAAATTTATAAGATGTGAATATACTATATTTTCTCCAAACGTTTGAACTGAGCTGGACTCCGACACCCACATTTCCTGTTTTACATCGAGTTTTCTCACGGCATTATTTTTTACCTAAGCAATGGTCGAAAACCGCCTTCGCATAAATCTAGTGTCGTAATTAATATGAGTTTTACAATTTATCAAAGGACATTTTTTTTTCTTTTTACTGTTATTGAAAGGTCGCTTAGTTCAGGGTTGCCAAATTTTGTCTTCGCCGAATTATCACAGAACAGTTATAACTTCCTTTAAAAATGTAAATTTAGGAGGAGCTTTCAAATGAATCATAGAGAATGATATTTAATGTAAATAATATTTCTTACTTTTTGGTGAAAATCACTGGCGTAGCTAATCCCCTAAGTGGACTCTGTATCAAAAATTTCTTGAGGGTACTTTTTTGGATTCCTTTAAAATTTCACGACTTTTTGCTAACATATGTTGGGGACCCCGTATCATTGATACGGCTGATACGATGGTAGCTACGCCCCTGGTGAAAATACATTTTGAGATGATTGTTTGAAAAGTTATTCATTTAATATCAAACATAAAACCTAAGACACGGAAGATATGTTTTGATGCAAATATATATTGTAGTAGCTGATGTGTTCTTTAAGGCAATTATGAGTCCAGTTTTTTAAATTTGGTAGAATACTGTTTGTTATTTATTGAATTATTTCCGTAACATTCATGTGCTGGGTAAAAGAACGGGGAGCACGGCTACATTTTATAGTTGCGTTTAGAGAAAAGTGTTATACAACTTTTCTCTTCAATGTCATTGATGACGTAGTTTCATTGAGTGCGCCATCTGGCGAGAGGCGTGACAATCATCTTTGGAATTCTCTATAATATTTCAAATGTCGTATAAATTAGCGGGGTAGTAGTGCACATATACTTAAATTTAAAAGCATTCTACTTAAATACATTTTTTCTCACTTTAAATTCAAAGAGCTAAAAACCAGTTTAACATTACGGTACATGTGCAAAAAAAAGTAAATAAATAAATAAAAACAGATTGTGTAATTTTCAAACAAAAATAACACAATAAAATTGATGTTTTTCTCTAAATAATTGGAAAACCAGATGTAACATTAATGACAGAATATTATTCTGTTCTTAAAAACAAACAGACAAAAAAACGATTAATTCTTGCTGTTTATTTGTAAGCAAAAATGGTCATAAACCTAAAATGTAATTTATTTAGAGTAAAAACTCGTTGTAGTGGTACAGCGGAATGATGTTTTTTTTTTTAAACAATCCATTTGCGAATTTATTTATTCTTTTTAATTTTATTTTTTAATATGACGAAATAAATTAAAATTCGTAATAAATCTATACGTTTTTTTATTGTACCACCTAGTTTCTAAACGCTGTTTAAATTTTAGTAACTAGAAGAATTTTAGTAATTACTAAAGAATGGAAAATGTGTGCAACTATGAACAACACCAAAAAAAAAAAAACAATGAAATAAAATGCCGAAATGTGTGTGTGCGTGTGTGTGAGCGAATCCTACTTTAATATAATTACTTCTTATGTTTTTATTCCTGTTAGCCATTCTCCGTCCTTCTTTCTTACAGATTTTTTTTTTGAAACTGATCAAACCATCTTTTTTACTTGGAACTTTTCATTTACATTTGAAATTCGTTCTTCACGCTTGGATGCCAGTTACTTAGAAGATGACACCGGAAGAGTCAGGAATACTTTTTGATTATAGGACGTACTCTCGAAAGATGGGTAATCACCCTCCTTCCAAATAAAACAAATATATATAAAAAATTTCTTTAAAGTTGTTTCCTTTATATATATATATTTTATTTCCCCCATAAACTGCAAAAGAGCAGAAAGAATGATTGATGGATTTATATATATTACTGCTGCATCTTTTTTCACGAAAAGTTTTAGAGGAATAATATGGAATTATAAGAGGAAAAAAAGTAACCCTAGATATATATTTTAAATTTTATTTTTCTTATAAAAATAAATTTTTTGTTTAAAAAGTTACGTGTTTATATAATTATAATTTTTTAAGGAAAAAAAATAAAAAAAAATATTCAAACATACTTCATTTGCTTATCACAAAAAATGGATATAGTGAAAACAAATAATAGGTCTGTGTTTTTTTAAAAGCTTATGGAATAATTTTGTTTTCCTCTGATTTTTAAAGTTTTTCATATTATTGAAATTTAAAAGGCATTATAAAATTTTATTTTCTTATAAAATAAATTTTTTGTTTAAAAAGTTACGTGTACACTGTGTTAATTACTGATGCAGCAGTCGCTCTTCGGGTAAAATAAGAGAAATGATGGGATTAGTTAAACTATGAAATCCTCTGATGAAAGAAGACGAAAAAGTGTCACACCTTATATATATATTTATCAGGCCCTGTATATATATATATATATATATATATAAACGTATACGGATGAGACTGATATATATATAAATAAAAGAAATATATATTATATATCAAAAACAAGAAATAATAAATAAAGAACATAACAAGAAATAGCGCAATAAAAATATAAAAGCTGAACATGAAGAACAAAATTATAGAGAAATAAAAAAAAAAGAAGAAGAACCTAGAGAGTCAGAAAGCAATTTCGGACTTAGGACCGAATAAGTGGGGTTAAACTAGTTTGAAGGCGCCAACCCTCCCCCTTTGCAACTCGGTAGGAAAACCAAATAAAGTAAAATAAACAAAACTTCAGAGTATGGATAACTCAGAGGGCATGATAAAACCACTCACTACTATTATGTAACAAACTCTCCCAAACTCTTATTGCAGAAAAATCACAAAATAATTACGTAAGAAAAGTAGAAAAATGCTAAAACAATTACATAAGTGAAGAGGTTCGAAAATGCTTGATGAAGGTATCGTCCAACCCTCTGAAAAGTATCTTTCAAAAAAATAATTTAACAAAATTTCTTTACTCACAAAGCTTTTACGAAGAGAATCAAGCGTCTTGGCATCAATGAAAATCAATTATTCACCAAGTTAAAAAATTCGAAAATACATAAACACATCTTTTGAGCTGACTTTTAAACCAGCCAGCAAAGACAGGTATAAAATGACGACAATCAAATATGGTAAAATTTGAATTGGTTGATTGTCAAAAATGTAAATTTGCTAGGCTCTAATTTGGTTGGTTGTCAACAATGTGTAAGATGTTCAAGATGTGTGTGGAAAAAATGTAAACTGTGATATGAGTGACCTTATGATATAATCTTTATCGACGGTCACAGCAAGACCACATAACATGCTGACTTTAAAATCCTATTGTTGTGTGGTGGTTTGGAATTCGAAGTAGCAAGACGACCACCTGCATAATATATATATATATCTCCTTGGGAGATTTCCAAAGTATAAATATATTACATATATATAATATATATATATATATATATATTATATATATATTATATTGAAGAAATTGTCCTCAGTCCTCAGTCATATTATATATATTATATATGTTGTCATATGTGGATATATATATATGTTATATATGTTATATATATTATATATATTATATATATATGATAGCAGCCAGAGCCGAAGAATATATATATTATATATATATTATATATGTGGCATGCAGCCAAAGTCGAGCAGTCTTTTATCAGCGCGCAGGCGC
Source organism: Trichonephila clavipes (assembly GCA_019973935.1). Classification (NCBI taxonomy): domain Eukaryota; kingdom Metazoa; phylum Arthropoda; class Arachnida; order Araneae; family Nephilidae; genus Trichonephila; species Trichonephila clavipes. The sequence continues at coordinate 1,544,819 of BMAU01000465.1, read as the reverse complement.
AGCTAAGAGTGAAACAAAAACTGAAACTAGAATCATACAAAAGGACCCATCACTCGTTCCAGAGACTGAACTTTTAAGAGAAGAAACAGCAGAGAGAACGAGAGAGGTGCGCGAGCAGGCGTTACCTTTCTGCATATCATCGTCAAACTTATCTGTTAAAATATCTACTCAGTCCAGTGTTTAATTAATTTTTATTAAGTTTTAAAATAAAATAGAAGAAAGACAAACGTCTTGGACCCCTTGTTGTCTCCCCACAAATTATGGGGGCTCGGGCATGGGATCGATAAAATTTTGATTTTGAACCAAAAGTCTGGACAATGAACAAAAGCGTCCGTTAAGGAGACGCTCCGCCATTTGTTCAAGATGAAAAAATGTAAACTTGATATGAGTGTTATGATATAATCGTTCAACCTGTGTTCAACCTGTGTAGTTAGTTATATATTATATATATATATTTGAACTCAGCCAAAGTGAATACCAGCTAAGTGAAACAAAAACTGCCTGTGATAGAGGCCGGGATTGAAAAAATTTCGATTTTGATCAAAGTTTGGAACGTGAACAAAAGCCGTCCGTGGAGGAGACGCACCGCCATTTTTGGAAACTTCGTTCAACCTGTGTAGAGGTTGCATTCTTCATTTGAATCCAGCGTGAAAATTCCGCCTGTGTAGAGGTTGGAACCACTCACATATAACCTGCGAAGAGGTGTCAATTCGAACAATTTCAACTATATTACCTGCGAAGAGGTGAAATCAGTTGAATCGAAATTTTTCTTCAATTATTGGATACATCGTACGTGCGAGCAACAAGGGAGCTAGAAAAAAAAGGTAGGATCTTTCCATATTTTTCTAAAATGTATAAAAACGCTCTTAAAGAGGATCTCATAAGAGTTGTTGAGGATCTAGACGGTACTACTGTGGAGAGTACGGACACCATAGTTAAACTAAAGACTAAAATTGAGAACAGTAGTACATTTGAAAGTGATCCAGATTTCGTTAAAACTTTAATTCAAAACTGTATAGATGAGAGAGTATCGCGAAACGAAAGAGAGGTAACTTTAGAAAAACAGAAAATTGAACTCGCGAAACTTCAGTTAGCAAAATTAGAAAAAGTCGAACTTCAAAGGGCTAAAAATAAAGCATTAAGTTTAAATCCTGCAGCTAAAGTCGAAGAGAAACAGTTCAAAACTTTAAATAAGGAAACTGCAACTCATATTGGCATTCGAGAAGCAGAAGATTGGTTTAGGCCTATTGATTTAGCTAAAGAGTGCGATATTTATATTTCATCTAGAAGCGGATCACATAAAGAAATTCCTATTACTTATGGATATACCCAAGACCCCTTTAAAAATAGACCACAAAACTTTAAACCAAAGATTAAAGAGAACTATCCCCAATATCTTGAAAGAGAAAAAAAAAATTGCTATATATGCGGTGATTCATCTCATTACGCAAGAGACTGTGAGAAGCGTTTTAAACCTAAAGAATCTAACGACCACATCCATAATAGAATAAACGTGAATACTTTGAAAATCGAGAGCGAAAAACAAAATAGCGATGAATTCGAACCATTTCAATATGTAAACATTTTTGTGGAAAATCAGCCCGTAACAGCCTTGATCGATTCAGGTTGCCAGATCCCAGTTTTAAATTCCTCACTAATTAGAGTGCAAACACCTTCCGAGGAAATAATAACATTAAGTTCATGTTTTGGCGAACAGCGTATGGTAGAAGTTAAACCGATAAATCTTTCTCTTAATCAACACTCTCCCGGTCTAAGTGTTCGAACGGCAATATCACCGACCTTGACCGAAGAATTTATCATACATCCCAGTGTATATTCTGAAATAAAGAAACTAGGCCACGCAAAGAGCGATGTTTTATTGAGTGAAAGTGAATCCTCTTTAGGTGCTTATGCTTATGTTCATTTTAATTCAAATGTTTCTGTTTCAAATGTGATAAAAAACTCTAGTTATGATTTGCCACATGTTAAAAACTTTAATACTAGAAATGATTTGAGTTCTCTAGTTAAGAATTATAAATGCAATAACATTAAGAGTACTAAGTTAAAAATGTGTATTATAAATTGAAAAATGATATTCCTGTGTGTCAGAGAACCAGACGTTTATCTTGTTCTGATAACCCTTCACCTATGAAGAGTAAATATAGACGGTTTGCGTTGCTCCGGAAAATCTTCCAGCCCTGGCAGTGGAAACGGAGGAAAAAGAGAAATCGTTTTGAACAGACGTCCAGAACTCTAGAGAGGAAAATATCGATGCGTTCAACCAAAGATCAACTTGTTAAAAAAGACGTTCTTATGCCTGTGAAACACAATGTTTACCTGTGGAACCTTCCGGATGTCGAAGAGATGCCTTCACATGATGGAGAAACTGTCTAGTTCAGAAAAATTATGATATGTTAAATCTCTATGTATTTGTCGTATAGTCCTTGTCTGTTCCGTCTTTTTTTTGTATGTTTCAGATTCTCCTCTGGTCTCGATGAAAAAGGAAAAAAAGGTATACGTACCGCTGCGGACAGCGTACAGTCAGGCTGGCCGTTGTGGCATGCAGCCAAAGCCGAGCAGTCTTCGCGCGCAGGCGCAGCTAAGTGAAACAAAAACTGAAACTAGGAGACAGAACTTTTAAGAGAAGAAACAGCAGAGAGAACGAGAGAGGTGTGCGAGCAGGCGTTACCTTCTGCATATCATCGTCAAACTTATCTGTTAAAATAGCTACCTTTTTAATTAATTTTTGTTTAAGTTTTAAAATAAAATAGAAGAAAGACAAACGTCTTGGACCCCTTTGTTGTCTCCCACATATATATATATATATTAGTGTTTCTTCTCCTTGAATCCAATTTAATTTCTTTTGCGAACCATCCAGAAACAGTACATATTACATCTGAGGATTCCAAGTACGTGGAAGCAAGAATCACCATAGCTACAGATCATATTAATTTCCTATTAAGAATCAATATCAAGCTGCATCAAATTCATTGCTTTCCAAAGCCAGCTTAAAGTATCCGACTACGTTCGTTCGAAACCATGACTTGCAAAAGCGCATAAATGGATAATTTTCATGATATTTAGTGTCACTTAGATTAGAATATATGCATAAAATTGTTTTAAGGACATTGTGACAAAAAAATTTATTTAAATATAATATTTTGGCAAAAAATTAATTTAGAACAATCTTTTTCCAAATGTTCTCCTTTTATGAAAAATGCTTCTATTATAATAATATTTTGCCTGTACATAGCTCAGACCTCTCTACAGAGGCTCAACTAGAATTTCTGAATTATATAACTTAGAAGTGGGTTTATTCATATTTTGTGACAACAGAGGGGAGAAATTTTAAGAAAAAAACGCCAATAATTATTTCAATTGGTGGTAACTCAGAAAATAATGTGAATTTTTCAAAAGTTCTTGTTGAGCCTCTGTAGAGAGGTCTGAGCTATATACAGGCAAAATATTATTATAATAGAACCATTTTTCACAAAAGGAGAACATTTGGAAAAAAGATTATTCTAAGTTAATTTTTTGCCAAAATATTATATTTAAATAATTTTTTTTGTCAAAATGTCCTTAAAACAATTTTATGCATGTATTCTAATCTGAGTGACACTAAATATCATGAAAATTATCCATTTATGCACTTTTTTAAAATCACGGTTCCGAACGTAGTCTGATACCTTAACGTCAACATTATCAAGCGCTATGTCAAACAGCTACTTTGACTATATTTAACTTATGAATTGATACTTTTCGCTTATTATACTACTGCATTATTTTTCTGATTGTATAAATGAATTACTATCCTAGTTTCGATTAACGTAATATTTTCCTGTTTTTTCAAAATAATTCTTTCTTTTTTGGTCCAGTTTAGTCTTATCATATATATCGCACGTCTAGTTGAAAACCCCAGTAAATCAAAAAGTACACAATTTGAGTTATGGACGTTTTCAAATTCTTTAGCGGAATACCATCACAAAGATAAAACCTGCGTAACGATACCTCCAACCGTCGGCGCGAAATGGCGCGAAATGTTGCTTTAGCTGGCTGCACAAAAAAGTTGCTTAACGCTGGTATAAAACTAGAGTAACTCGAAAATTGTATTTTTTTCAGGTTTTAAACAGACAATCTAGAAATGAGTTAGTTAAATCAGCTTTATAAAATGTTAGCTACATGCGTGTAATATTAGAGGTTTTCTAAAATCAGTTTTTCGTAATTTCTCAAAAATGAGATACTTTGACTTACTTGGGTTTTTATCTAGAGGTGCGAAAAATATATAGTCACGCATTCATTTTCATAAATATTTAAAAAGTTATAAATTTATTTAATTTATGTACTATCCATTTTTATTACATTTTGTGATATGAATAAATAGTAGTGGTCATTCGTGACCGGCGTGTCATGAGATGCAGCCCTAGTACTATTGGAGATCCTTCGTATTGAGGGGAGGATGCACGTTGAATCTGTCAAGGCTCAAAGTCATCACGTTGACTTGGTATGTATAAGTGAGTGAGTGAACATTAACGTCGCACTGTTCAGCTACACGAGGGCTTTTGGCAACGGACCACGTAATTTTTCGCCATGGTCAAGTGACATGGACGACACCTGAGCTGGCACCCCCTCTCCTAACTACCACACCGCACCAACGGAAGGACGTTTGAGCTCTCGACAGATTTAACGTGCATCGCTCACCTACACGGCGAGTCTTTAGTGGTATTGGGCTCGAATTCGTGACATGCCATCCACGATCCGATACCTAGACCACTAGGCTACCGCAGCCCCGTGGTATGTATGGGAGGAGAGAGGGCTCAAAATTACGGGGGTCGCCCCTCATGTTGCTTTGTAGCTCGACGTTAATAAAGCACTCTCTCTCTCTTTTACTTTAGAAGTAAAATTATTAGAAAATATTCTCTTCATTTAAAGCAAAAATTCAATACTTCAAAAAATATAATTTTTTTCCTGCTCTCTCTCTCTATGATCTAGAATCTATTTAAAGAGAAATTATTATATTTGTAGTTTCAATTTATGATAATGTTTATCCCACTAATATACTTCCGATTAAAAAAAAAGACGCATCAGTTAAAGTTAATTCTTTGGAAATCATGCTACTATGCAATCATATTTACGAAATGCTATTAATTTGAGTGATAAATATCCACCATACCGCTGTAAACCATTGCAGCCAAACCCCTGTGATGTTAATAATCTCCACACAATTTTCCAAAACCAATTTCCGAAGCACAAAACAATTTTTCGGGTGTGTCGGATTATAAACAAATCTTCCTGAGTACATTAGCTGAGATTATAAATGCAAACCCAGTCATTTTGAAAATTCTCTTGCCTCCGGTGAAGCAAATTATCTCCAAAACAAATGCACACCTTCCGCCTTCTCACCAGGTGGCGCTGAAAAATATAGAAGAAAAAGAAAGAATTATCTAAGATTTCGAGTGTGAACTGTGTGGAGGTCGAAATGATTTTTTGATTAGGCGTCTTGTAAACTGAATTGCGCTGCATAAGCATTAGCTCTTGCAGATTTCGATGATGGATTTTTAGAAAGGTAACAAATCAACAGAAGAACAATAATAATAAAAGAAGGTTAGAAAGTCATTTAATTTCGTTTCATTTTGTCTTCCGACTGATTTTTTATTTGTTACGATCTTTTATATTTCATTTGATACCTTCCTTTCTTTTTTTTGCAATTGATTCACCTTTCGGTGAAAAAATTGTAGTTTCTTTCAAATTAAATTACGTTTTAATTACCATTAATTATCAGTGTATTAGATATTTATTAATTAATATTTAAGAAAATGTTTAAAAATCTGATCTTACTATCACCAGAGAGAGAGAGAGAGAGAGAGAGGTTTCATTTTTAATAAAATAAAAAATTCTTTTTTAAATATCTATATATGTAGTTTACTAAGATAAAAATATTTATTAGTTTTAAATCTTTTAAAATTATTTTTGTTAAACTTTTTAAGTTTAATATTTCAAAGTTTATTTCTTTAAATCTGGCCAACAGATTTTTTTAAAAACCATTAATGTTCTTAAAGTTGGTTGGTGCACTGCATTCGAATTTTAAGCTTAACTTAGTATTGAATTGAAAAATGCAGCATTTTTAAGAAATGTGCTCTATTTCATAAAATTGTTCGTATTCGGATTCCCTAAGTTTCCATTTCAAAATCTTAAGCCAAAAAAAATTTATAAAAAGTCAATAAAAAATATACAGTCAGATAACAAAGTCAAGTCAGTAACAAGATATAACAAAGTCGCTAAATACCGGAAAAAAGTTCGTTATATGGAAAATTCGCTATATAGAGGTTCATCTTTTAATATACTTTATAAACCACCTAAAACACATATTAAATTCATAAGCCCTATATGTTAAAAAGTAATTATTCACACCTTCTTTTAAATTAATATATTTTTATTTGATATATCTTACCCATCAAGAAAGAAAGAAAAACTGCAAGGAAGACAAGAAAAAAGAACGTCGAAGAACTCACTATATTTTTAAAATTAGGAAAATAATTTTATACTAAAATTAATGAATTTTAAGGACATTTTTTATTTAAAGCATACAAGTAATCTTAAACATACATTATTTTATAATTAGAACAGGGGACACAGTACAACTCCACTGAGAGGGAAAGAGGATATCGAGGATGTTTCTAGTGAACTGGTCAATGGGAGATAAAGGTAACACTTCTTGGACGATATGTCGAGAACTCTATTGCTCTCGGCGAGTTAGAATTTAATAAAACAAGTTCAAAACTTATGACCACCATAAAATGAGTTAAAGAGAGAATAACTTGAACTTTTTTCAGAAATACTTTAAAAAAAAGGGAGAGCAAAAATTAAATCACAAAAGAAAAAATTCATTATATAGAAAATGCACTTCTCTATAGAGAGGTTATTTTACGAAGGAAGTCGTGAAATGTTCAAGGTTCCAGGAAAAAAATTTGCTATATAGAAAAATTTGCAATATATTAGAAGTTCGACTGTACTTAATTTATATACTCACATTTCTCTTCCATAATAAAAATATTCTTATATTAACGTAATAAAAGGAGAACTTCAAGTTAAATCTCCCGTTCGAAAAATAAAATAAAAATTATGCATTCTAAAAATAGTAGAGTTCATTTTACGTTTTGCTATTCATAATTGTCATCATAAATCAAATTAACTGTTCACAAATCTTTTCCTTAAAATGTATTATTACTAAAAGCAATATAGGAAAATTCCAACAAGGAATTCTGGGTGAAAAATCATTCATTTAATTTAACACTAAATCGCCCTAAACATTCTACAATAACACTAAAATAAAGTTTATTATAGCGATTTCTAAAAGAGTTGCTAGTTTATATATAGTTTAAATTATTGATTTTGATATTATATTTTTATAATAATTAAAAAGTTATTAAATTAGTAAATAAAACAATTAAAAAATGTATAATTATTACATATTTTTAAAATATTACATTCTTATAAGTATCAAAATAGATTTTCTAAACTGTCTAAATTAGGCTGCGAAATGAATGGAATTAATAAACACAACAACAGTTCAACACGTTTAGTTGTCAAACCGATGTTTTACTATCACTTAGGTCGCCCATCCGATATATTGGTTAGCGACGCTGACTGCTGTGCCATAGAGACTGGGACCGAATCCCGGAGAAGACATGGATGCTTGTAAATGTATAGTGCCTGCACGGCATGGGGGTACTCTAAATAGCCGTCGAGCCACAAGTCCTCTCGTGAGGTTGGTGGAAGGGGGAGAGAGGTGGGAAGCCTCTGGCCACCCCCAGAGTGTTCTCCCTCTAAATTGGGGTGGAATAGAACCAAAATTGTACTGTCACCTGTTTGGTGCTCAAAGCTACGGATAACGACAGGCGTAGGCCCTGATAAATTTCATGGGCCTCGATCTGGCCTTTTCCGATCAGGTGACATTAGTAACAACAACAACTATCACTTAGTGAACTTTTTGCTCAATGTAATCCTTATTCATAACTACATGCACTCAAAAACACATTGTATTTTTGTTTGTTTTTTGCTTATGGCATTTTTAAAATGCTGGTAACATAATTCAAATGCAATAAAATCATTAATTGCATCATATCTCTTAGCCCAAAATAACAATTAAGGGGCAGGAAATAGAATCCGATCCAATAAAAGAAATTAGATTTTTTGCAAGATTGCTCGCTCCCCCCATGTACAGCAGATAAACGAGTGATACTTCTTTTTCCAAGTAAAAATTAAATTGTTGAGATTCTGTTCTAAATAATAAAAATTTTCTTCGAATTGTTTTTGGTATATTGAAACTTGTCCTTGTATATAATGGGAATATAAATTGAATAATAAATTCTTGATAACAAAAACAGATACTATTGTTACATAAATCATCCTGACAATATACTGTTTTGTAGCTTATTTACTTTTTTTGTTATTTAAATGCTAGTTACTCTCTCATTTGATTAGTTAGCTATTATTTTATACAAATAAGGTCAGAAATATAAATTCAAAAAAATATTTATATTTTACAGAATGTAACATACACTTTACTTTATGTGTCCTTTAATTTTAAATATTTATAATATAATTAGGAAGAATATAAATGTTTCAAGATTTATTGACCAAGGATACCGAACTCACTTTACTAGGGCTTAGAACTTTGAGCTGGACTTCCGTTATTTCAAGGAATATTCTTCAGAAATGTTTTGTATTGAAATTTTTAAAACAACACTGCACTGCAATAGTTTTTAAACTACTTTGGACTGTATTAAATCTTCTGTGTTTCGATTATCCCTATACCGCAGATCAACGTTTCCCATCTTTTTTACAACGTTCATGTTCAAAGGATTCCCAGTAATCATGTTCCAATCTTTTTCATAATATTTTCATTGACTGTTACTAAAGGAAATTAAAAAAGGCTGTCATTTTTGTTGTTTATTTAAAAACAAAAAGGCATTTACAGGCAATTAGTATAACCTGTATATATAGAAGAGTGACTGACTCACTTATCATGAGAACTCCGGAACTATTTGACCTACAGACGTAAAATATTGAATTCAAGTTTATTTTCGTTACCCGCTATGAACGGGTTTTGCGACAATTGAACCATCAAATGAGGGTTTCGAGGGCCATAAAGACAGATCCCCATTTTTAAGGGAAGTTGGAAACATCTCTCTCTCTCTCTATACTGACAATGTTAAATTGCCTGTTTTCGATGTACCTTTTCTCAAAATCTGTTTGATGTACATGCTTGAAATTTTTCATACTATTAAAGTACACCTCTCTCAATATACTAAAATGAGCTTTTAGCTAATTTTGAATTTTTTAATAAATTATAAAATATTTTATCAAACATTGCGAAATTTGATCCATTTTTTACTTAAAAAATTTGTAAAAATTAAATTTTTGAGTTTTTTACAAAAAGCTCATTTTAGTATATATTAGACATCATTATAAATAATTTATAGAAAATTTACATACCTGTGAACAGTAGTTTCTTAGAAAAGGTACATCGCACATTAAAATTTACATTTTGAGATAAATTGATTTTAATGTATACAGTGAGACTTGTAATCGACTAGGAAACAAAAAAAAAATTAAAGGCTCAATTTAAAATAAAATATACATGTTCTGGTTTATATCGGTAGTTACACTTTTAGCAAAAACAAAGTAATTTGTTTACAATGTTCGCTATTAAAATGGGCGTGGTCCAAATTCAACGATTATTTAAAAATACGTTTTAAGGGCTTCTAAATACCCTAGAGATTAAAGTAATGTATTTTTAGAAAGGTTAAAATCTATACAATGTGAAAATGTAAAAATCTAAAATTGTCAAAAAAATAAGATTTTAGCTTTCCAACACCCCTTAAACTATTACATTCACATACTTAAAATTTAGCAAACCTGTTGTTTATCGAATACAGATTCGATGAGAATGGGTTTTACGGAAAACCACACTTAAGGAGGAGGGGGGAGTATGGGAACGTAATAGATAGCAAAATGTTCCCGTTTGTGAACTATTAGACTAACAGAATATGAATTTGTCGAAATATTTCTTCTGTTGTGTGTGTGTGAGAAGAAATCCACTAAGATCGGGTTTTGTGAAAATCAACTCCCAAGGATGTTCTAAAAGGGGATGTTATTAATAATAGAACCACACACACACATACATACACCTATAGAATTAATTCATTTGTATAGAGAATATCAGATGGAAAACAGTGAACATAAACCGATCATAGTTGATTTGGATTTCCATAATGATTAATTTTATTTAACATTGTTAATTTTAATTTAAAATGAAAAAATTCCCGGATATCTTTCCTTAGAACCCTAAAGAACGCTCCAAAACCTAAATAACAAGCTAGAATCCCAGGAAAGAAATAATAACTTTCGTCATCAGGTAAGTGACAAGGGTTGAAACGAAATTCAAAGATGTATCAATGTGTAAGGAAAATTGCCTTACTTGTTGAAACTCATATCTGTCTTTATTCCTACGAAAAAGCATTTTTTTCGTGACAGCTAATGTATCCGACTACGTTCGGAACCGTGATTTTTGCAAAAGCGTATAAATGGATAAAATTTATGATATTTAGTGTCACTTAGATTAGAAAACGTATATAAAATCGTGTGTGTTTTAAGAATATTATTACAATAAAAAATTATTTAAGTGCAATATTTTGAAAAATTTACATAGAATTACCAATATTTAAAACATTCTCCTTTTCTAAAAAAGGCTTCTATTATAATAATATTTTGCTTGTATATAGCTCAGATCTCTGTACAGAGGTTGAACTAGAATTTTTGAGATATATAACTTAGAAGTGGATTTATCCATATTTTACTACAACAGAGGGGAGAAATTTTAAGAAAAAAAATGCCTATAATTATTTAAATCGATGGTAACTCTGAAAATAATGCGAAATTTTCAAAAATCCTAGTTCAGACTCTCTGGAAAAGTCTCTACTTTTCATAAGCAAAATATAATTATTATAGAAGCATTTTTATAAAAGGAGAACGTTTTAAGAAGAAAAAATGTTATCCTAAGTTAATTTTTTTGACGAAATATTGTATTTAAATAATTTTTTGTCATAATGTCCTTAAATCAATTTTATGCATGTATTCTAATCTAAGTGAAACTAAATATCATGAAAATTATCCATTTATGCGCTTTTTTAAAATCATTGTTCCGAACGTATTCGGATATCTTAAACCAGTGATTCCCAAAGTGGTCTATATGACCCCCCTCCAGGGGTCTATGATGACGTGCAAGGGGTCCACGTCAGTGAAAAAATAGTTTGGGGTCCATGTTGTAAATGGGGTCTATGATAGCCTAAACCAAATCATGACTTTAATTTTAAAAGAAAATTTAATCAAATGTAAACTAGATTAACCTATTTAACAGCTTTATTTACTAAAGTTACTGGGGTTAATTTGCAGTTACAAGGCAACAGCATAAATTTTATTAAAAAGGACCATCATTACAGTGTCTCTTGCCAGAATCAAGCTAAGGGAGTATAGAACTGAATGTCGCAAATTTTAAGAGTTTCTCAATTTGTCACAGACAATCTGCCAGAAAAATGACTTTTTAACCTATGTTCAATATTTAAATGCCCTTTACTCAGGTTTTGAAACTAGGTTTGCGAATGCTTTGACTATTGTAATATCACAGTATTTATATGGGAATGAATTCATATTGTCACCTTAAAAATTTTTTTTTAAATGTCTAATTTTAATATATCTAACGAAGATTTTCAAGTAAAGTTAAGAAACAAATTTCAGCAATTATAGCTTTAAAAATATATACCTGTTATTTATCCCGAATTATGGAACATCTCAAGAAAGTTTTTAATTGCTTTTTTTAGAGAGGAGAAGTTTCAGCGTGGTTACCAATCTCCAAAATAAAAACAGAAAGAAAATAAGATTAAATACTACTAATCGAGGAGATTAAGGGTTAAGCCTGAAAGGACTAAAGCCAAATGTTGAAAATTTGTTATTGAAACACAAATTCATTTCGCCCATTAAAAACATTTGATTGTTCCTCAGTTATTTCATGTAACAATTATTTTACTTATTAATTAAATTTTAATTTAATCAATTCACATGTGTTTTATTTTAAATTTTAAACAGTCTACTCAATTACAGTTAGAAACATAAAACTTTTAAAGTAAGTAGTGCTCTCTCTCTCTCTCTCTCTCTCTATATATATATATATATATATATACTAACGGTCCCGACAGACGTTGTCCTGTACACACATCTTAAATCCGAAAATTACAAACTTTTTTGAATAAGTTGTAACAATCTGACGTTATCACATGTACAGTTACCACAATTCGACCTATCGATTGCGTGTGAGTAAGTATTTACTACTAGCTGGTATACCCGTCCTTCGCACGGATGAATTTAAAAATTAAAAAATACAGACTGGAGGATACTGAAGTTTTAAATGAGTTAATTTTACGTGAATTGTATAAATTAAACAAAAAAAGCTTTTTACATAACTCAACTGAACAAAAAAACCATGTTTGCTAAGTTTTAAGTCTTTAGATATAATTGCTGATTTTTTTATAGTTGTTATTATTATTTATGACGCCCCGTAACTTTCTTGTGGGTCGATTTTTGAAAACACCTACCTGCTCAGCAAAGTAACACATTGTTACAAATTTTGTGTAATAAACGCTAAAAATAGTGTAAATAATTTTTATCTGGATGTGTAATACGTTAATATTACTTTCTGATGCATTTATTTTATGTTAAATAGCTGTTACCCGCGACTTCGTCCACGTGGAGTTTAACAAAAAAATGTTTATTCACTTTGCAGAATTTACGAAAACTTTTCTTCTACTTTGTGAATCTATGTTTCTTTTTTGTTTTATTTTTTTCTTTGCTTTTGTTGAGCAAGGGGCGAAAGGGACGCCTGACCTTTGACAATGCTGTTAAGAACTGTAAAATCAATACGATCAAGACATGAACGGGAAATGTAGCGAATGGCAGCAACCTAATCAAAGAAAAAAGTTTGATATAACTGCAAGCAATCGTTGAGACAGAAGGCTCGCGAAATAAAATAATCCCTATTAAATAAAAATAATCCCTATTGAATAAAAATAATCCCTATTGAATAAAAGTAGTCCATATTAAATAAAAATAATCCCTATTTGAATCGGATATTGCTCACTATTTCATTGGTTTTAATTTTATTTTCTCGGAATCCTAATTTTTTTTCTAAAATAAAAATGTAGCCTAAGTTATTCCCTATAACATTATAACATTAGCTATCTGCCAGTGAAAGTTTCGTCAAAATTGGTCCAGACGTTTCAGAGATTAGCCGGAACAAACAGATTGACAGATAGACAGACAAAAATTTTAAAAATTGATTTTTTCATGTAAGTACCGTATATACTTTTAAATGCATTTAGTAAAAAGCTGTTAATTTCAAATTACAAACAGACACTTCATTTTTATTTACATATATATATATATATATATATATATATATATATATATATATATATATATATATATATATACCATCTGTCTAAAATATTTAAGTTCATAAATTTGCAAAAGTTAAATATTAGGTAAGTAGGGGTCTACACAAAACTGAAAAACATGGCAAGGGGGTCTATGAGACAAAAAGTTTGGGAACCTCTGCCTTAAACTGATAATTCTTTTCCCCTCTCTTTCTCCCTGACGCGTAATGTTTTCCATTTAAATGATAAAGTACATAGCGACAGCTTTAGAAATCATAATAGGTCTCCATTTTCATCCAAAGACTCTTTTTGTATCTACATTTGTTTTGTCTCTTTAACTCCAATTTTTTTCCATCTTTGACATTGATGGTTTTACAGCTTTTTCACTTGATATCTTATTCTATTTTAATATATATATATATATATATATATATATATATATATATATATATATATATATATATATATATATGTGTGTGTGTGTGTGTGTGTGTGTGTGTGTGTGTGTGTGTGTATTACGTCTATTAAATATATATCGCCTCTCATTTATTCAATCAGTGTCTAGAGCAGGGGTGGGAAACCTTTATGCATCAATGGGCCATTTTTTCTTAAGAAATGTTTGATTAGGTATAGACGTGCCGTGTGTCAAATAATTTTGACTTGTGATTGTTGGAAAAATAATAAAACTAAATACTAACAATACAAAACTCTTTATTTACAACAAAAAAAACCCTTTTGTTCTGTATAGTTGAAAAGGTTTTAGTTATACGTATAATTCAAATTAAAGTAACATTAGCGTGACTTATGTTGCTGCAGATTGTGTGTGTATGTGGATGACAAATAACTTATATTACGATTGTAAGATGTTACTTTTAGTAGAATGCATGCTGAATTAGAGTCATGTGCGAAAATGGTTTTTAGGCAATTAATCAGTTTTGCTGTGGTTCACTTTTTTGACAAGAGGATTTGGGATTTGTTTCAAAATGCCAGTTTACAGACGATGTCCTGCATACCACTGTCCAGGACATAAAATAGGCACCGTTTTGTCACCTTTACTAATAATGCCATACTTCTAGATTTACAAAGTTTGAAATTCTCTTTTGCACTTACTACCTTGCGCTTTTTGTTCTGAACGAGCCATGTTGAATAACAGTTAAAAATCGTAAATATAACACAAACAAGCTTTAAAATACAGTTGTGTCAATGAAATTGACTATGCTATACGTAATCAAATTTTGCATCATAGGCAACTGTAGTCCACGACATAACTAAGGAAAGACAATAGCTAATAACAATATGCTCTTCGCCACCCTGCGACCAATCACTCGCATTTGTTCGTAATACTTCATAGTGAACTTTGTTATTTAGAACTAAAATGCAAACCACTTTAATCGCTCGAGCGTCTAAAACATTGTGTCGCGTGCCATTGATGGTACTCGTGTCACTGGTTCGTCATCTGTGGTCTAGAATAAATACCAAAAAATTACCTTTATTAAATAATGCATGGTGTTAAAGGTAACACAGTCTTATATTTTTTTGTTAATTTGCTGTTTTTTATTTGCATATTATTATTGTCTTTCTAATGTTATTGTTCTGTCTGTAAAAAGTAAGAATAAAGTTTGATTTTTTTTAAAAAACACGAATTTAAATTTATTAATTTAGTAACAAATTCAAATAAATTAAGTTTAAAAATTGTTATTTATATGCATGATAGCTATTCGATAAATCTGTACATGCAGTAACAATTTAAAAAAAAACATTGTTTTTAATAAAAATTTTTTAAGAAAACGTGTCAAAATAAGTAAACATGTCAGTATTGCGTAAATTTTAATTTATACATTTTTTTTCGCATGCAATGGTGTAAGACCAAATTATTGCATTAAAAGTTACATACTATACTAGATATCAACCATAATAACGTTACTTGATGTGAAAATTTATAATCGAATAAAAATTTCAAGGCACATAATGTGAAAGATAAACCATAAATAGGACAAATTCCTTAAAATTAAAAGTTATGCTTCAGCTTTCTAATCCACGGCAATAAATTCAAATTCAAATGTTCAAGAAACTTTTCTTAACAAAAATCGAATAATCCATAATTTAAATATGTGATTTATCATCAATTCTGTATATTTATTACAAAGCAAATAATGAAATGGTTAGATATTTGAATAGTATAACTGGTATAGTTGAATCTATAATTATTGAGCCAACTTGTCTTTAAATCACACATGAACTAATTTCACAATCCCATTTCGCATATATACACATGCGTCACTTTGTGTGAAATAAGGAAATAACAATTTAACTACTGTTTACACATGCAGAATTTCCAGTCTTTTGTGTTCTAGTTATTTATTTTTCTTCCAAAAATTCTAAACTGTAGAAGATACAATCGAACAGTCGTTACGAATTTGCATCGTGTCCACACACTGTTACACCCTGACAATAAATCTTTTTGCTCCTTTAAAAGTACGCGGAAGAGATTTGAAGGCCAATTCGCACATAATCTGAAATAAAACCAATAGTTTTTACGAATGGAAAGAAAAAAGAATGTTCTGGGGAAACCGGAAGAAAATGACGATGGCAACCAGGTTGATCGAGGTTTCTGTGATGACCACCAACGCCTGGTATTCAAGGTCTCGACAAATTTTAATCATCTGTCACAGATCTCAAACGACGCCGTGGCCATAGTAAATCTTAGTATTTAAGCATTTCTATCACGCTAACTAACTTGTAAAATAATAAAAACTGAATTGCGTAATAAGTCCACGCCCTTGAGTTAGTTAGAATGTATCTATCTGTGGTATTAAAATAAAACGAGCTAAGGTGCTTACAAGCCTCTGTTTTATGATAGTGATTTTCATCTTTCTGCATAGTTAAAAAAAATAAATTGTATTTACAGGTTTGGAGTTTCATCTATTTTTAAATTATAAGATAGAACACTTTTAAAGAGAAGATAGATATCTTAATTTTAGAATTTATATATTTCTAGACTCCATTCTCTCTCTTTTTTTTCAAATTGTAAAAATGAAGTTTAGTGAATGTCTTCTCTCATGGAATCGAGTGGGTGAGTGTTTATTCGCTTTGCACAATAATGCAACATGAGATCTACAAGGAACGGACCGCGTAATTTTGAACCACGGTCAAGTGACGAGGGCGACACCTGAGCTGGTACACCCTTTCTCCGAACTTCCACACCACACCAACGAGAGGACTTTGAATATGGATAAATTTAGCGTAAATCTATCCTCTTGCATGGTTGGTCTTCAGTGGCGCCACACACGAACTCATGACATGCCAGCTACAAGTCTCTGATCATGACCACAGCCTACCATTGAATCGAGCATAAAGTTCAAAGTTGTAATTTCAGTTGTGTTGTAATTGTTTTGCATAGCTGTTTACCGTCATGTTATTTAATTAAATGTTTTATTAAATTACGATAGCATCTCATTATAGAATTATTTTTATGTTCACGAATTCAGACATGCTATATTTACTTGCATTTTACGATTTGAATTTAGACATGATGCTACTTTTTCTGAGTCCCGTGATTGAGAGGAAAACAAAGATATTTGTGTGTGTGTGTGTGATAAAAAATACATGGATGATATTTGAGCGCGAATACTTTTGGAATTTATTATCTTAAGATATGCTTCGTCGTATAAATGTGGTCTATAAATTGAATTTAAGAGCTTTATAAAAATAATTGTATAAATTTGAAATTTTGAATCAGTATTGAGATTGTATTTGAATTAGTTTTCATTTTACATATAAATTTAAGGTACAATCACAATCAGAAATATATGAATCCAGAAATATTCACAAAAGCTATGTTTTTTATATGGGTTTATATATTTAATTGCTTTAATTTAAGCCTAAATTTGAACTGTATAAAATTTAAAGATACATTGAAAACTTAAGAAAAATTAAATCTGTGGTCTCATGTATGAGTTTTTGAAAACATTTCATTGTTTTAAGTAGTTTAAGATGTTAATGTGAAAGAAATCAGAATTTTTAGTTTTCATTTAGGGGAAAATAGTGTTTGTGTGAAAATGTATAATGCATTTCAGAATTTAATAAAAAGTAATTTATTATAGTAAAATAAAATGAAAACGTTTAATAAAATATAAAAAAAATTGATCTAAAGTCTATTTCCATTATCAAAAAGGATTTCTTTTAAAACAAGAACAGGTAACATGAAAATATATTGTAGATTTATAACTTCAAAAGGTTTAGCTTAAATAAATTTCAAAATGAAAAAACTTTAAAAACCTGATATTTAAAATTTTTTAGAGTCGGTGGGCCGACACCCCTGCACCAACACCCCTGCTCTAATGGAAGTCCTTCCTTCCCTGGAAGTGTTCCGATAAAAAGGAAATTCACGTACACACTTTTGAATTAGAAACCTTTCATATTTGCATTTGAATGCATGTTAGGGATGAAGAATGCAAACTTTTTATGACGTTCGTTACATGTAGTTAGAATGCTAGTGCTAGAGTGCTTTTCACGAAGAATGAAGTAAAATGGTGAAAACGATAGATATTTCACCATATGAAAAAATGGCTTATTATTGGTGCCCGTTTAGCAGGGGCCTCGATTTTGAAGACAGCAAATCTCACTAGGTTCTCAAAAGCAGCCATCTCAAAGATTTTCTAAAGTTGGAATCAGAGCCTATAGTTCTTCTCTAAAAGACGTAACTGCGGTTCGAGAATACTTTTCCAAGAACGGGATCAGCGTGTCTTCGACGAACTGTACGGCAGAACAGTGACTCTATTGTGCTTCAACCGACACAAATCGTCAACCAAGCTCTTCCCAAGAGATTTCAACTCGAATCATGAGTAGAGAATTGCTGGACTGCATAGAATAGGACTGCATAGTCTGGCGCCGTGAGAAAACCACTCATTTCTGCCCGAAATGCAAAAATTCGTTCGTTTCGCATCAGTGGTGTCGGGAAAGAAGACATTATACATCTGAGGATTTAAAATGGATAATTATGAATGAATCACGCTACACCTTATTTTGCACTGATGGGAGACATCGAATTTGATGAGAATCCCACGAAGCCGTGAATCCATCTTGCTCAACTCGCATTGTGCAAGAATCTGGAGAGAGTATTATGATATGGGGTATGCTCCGCTGGTATGGAAGTAGTGACCTAGTGTTCTTCGAGGGTAAGCAAACCATCAAGTTATACTAGCAGATCAAGTGCACCCTACACTGTTGCATTTTTACCCCAATGCCTACGGATACTTCATAGACGATAGTGCAATTCTTTATCGTGCCAGATATGTTCAAAATTGGTTCTCTGAACATCAGTCTGACTTTCAACACTTTCCCTGGCCACCACATAGCCCGGATCTTAACCCCATAGAAAATGCGTGGGATATGGTGGAAAGACACATCCGACCGCCCTTTCCTCTCCCATCTAATTTATAAGATGTAAAAGATTGCATATGCAATGTATGGACGTAAATGCATTCCATAAGCATGTAGACTCGATGCCCAAATGAATCATAGCAGTTATCCGGGCCAAAGGAGGTCCAATAAAATGTTGATCTTGGGTTTCTAATTAATTGGCCAGTGTGTGTATAAGTTAATACTAAGCTAATTCAATTTAAATATCGTAGTATATTGGGACCATTATCTGTAATTATCATAATTTTAAGCTACAGATAAGTAAATACTGGTGTCTTATTCTTTAAAGTCCCGCACTCATATACAGTCTCAATGAATTTATTTTCCAGTAAATAGATTTTTTTTATTCACGGCTCGTTGATTACGAAATTATGATGCCGCTCAGTATGAAAATAAAATAGGCAAATATTTCCTTCTTTTTTTCTTTTTTACAAATTTTATGCTACAACTTAAATTCAAAATTTTCGAATTTATTCTCTAAAAGAAAGAAAATATCAAAGGTTTGAGATTATTCTGTATCAAGTTTTAAAATTTATTGTATAAAGTCCGAGTCACTTCCTATATATTGGATAATTTTATCAAAATGTATTACTAAATATTACAGTTTATAGAAATAAAACTAATATTAAATTTCTTTCTTATATAACTGTGGTTTTCTTTCCTTCTTTTTATTGTATGAACAAAGTTCATAAATAATTGAGTTTTGACTGCATTTATATTTAAAGGGGAAAAATGCAAGTATATTTAAAAAATACGTTAAAATAATGATATTTTAGTAAAGTTTATAAATAAAATAGCATAAAATAGAAAAATAATAATAATATAAAACCAAAATGTAAAATCCCATAATATAAATAAAATAAATTAGAATACAAAATCATTTAGAGCTTATCAATGCAAAACATAATCAAGGGAAAAAGATACACGAACTCTTAATACGTAGGATTTTATATCATTTTAAAAGAAAATAATTTCCCTATGCTTCAAATCTCATGCATAATAATGAGCTACTGAATTCTGAAATTGTCTCATTCTGATCTGATTATAAGAAAATAGGCTTGGTCGAAAAAAATTGAGAAATATCTCTAGAAATGCATGTAAAAACTGTATTGAAAATTTGAGCACCATTTTGCTCTTTTGCTACGATATTGAAGAAAACAGTTCTTCATAAATAAACCATAAAATAAAATAACTATTTTAAACAAAGCACGTTAAGAAAAATCATATAAAAAATTTAATCAAATTTTTGATTGTACGTTCTTTTTTATTCAATTTAATATCTCAATGTATTAAAATAAGCTATTAGAATGCTATAAATTATTTACTATTGTTTATCGTTGACGTAATCTAATTTATTATAAAGCAAACAAAAATTTGAGATTACTAGAAGAAAATGTCTAATTCAGTTTTGATAACGTATTTAGTACTTTAAAAAAATAAGAAAAGTACTTCGATGTGCATGTATTGAAAATTAGTTAAGTGGTTTGAATTCTTGTAAATTCTTTTGAACTAAACAGGCATACCTTATTACATCTACATATCGAAAGGGAGAAAAATTAAATGAAGAAAAAAATAGAAATAAAAGTGCATTCCTAATGAAATAACTGCGCATTTCACTTTTGACATAACAATTTGTCAACGATGAGAAGTTCTTGCGAAATACTCGTATTATAAGTAATAACCATGTTTTTTATCAATAAAAAAGACAATGAAGAAACCCCTCTAAAATTTCAGAAACTACGCCTTAATTATAAATTAGTTTTTTTTAAAAAAAATTAGACACGCGCGCAGAAAAAAATTAAAAACAAAAGTAAGAATGGAAATTTTATGAAACATGGCGTGAAATTCATTCTTGATTAAATCTCAACTGATTGTTCCTTTTTCTTATTTCAACATCCAGCCCGAAAACTATCGGGTGAATGACAGCACAAGTATCTGTTTGACATTCAGGTTTTGTCTTCATTTCATTTGAAAATTATTTTTAAATCTGAATTTCAGAAGGGGGAGGGAGGAATAGACCGATAATGTTCGTTCCTTATGTTCAACTAACCGGAATCCTTAGGGTTCCACAAGTGATTTCAATGATAGAATACGTTCTTTGGAAATCTGTTACAAAAGGTGTTTTTTCTTACGCAAGTGAAAGTATTCGATATCCCTCTTTAACCCCATTGGGAATACATGATTTTTTTGTTTTGATCTGCTTTCGAGACTAGCGTAGGTAATGAAGCGTGAACTTGTTGCCAGTCTCCAGTTTCAAAACGTAGTGTCAGTAAAGAACACAGAGACAGTTTGGGGAGCCTCAGGCTTAGTTTTTTTATGGTCAGATCATTTCGTATTGAACGATTCGAATATTAAATATAAAAAAAAGACTTGTCATATTATGATGCACGAAGTAGAAGTAAATTATAGTTTTTGATCCGAAGTTTGACAAATGTATTCCAGTTATTAACTCGGAGGTTCTTCAGAGTCAATTCAGAGTTGGTACGAGCAATGAGATCTATTTCGTATATTCTATAAAATGGGAAAATATTGATAATACTTTGACAGTTATTGATCACGTTTCGATTATTTCACAGGAATATTCTAAATTATTTATTATCTTCAGTTAAACATAAATATATAATGCAAATATTTTTTTTTATCAAAGTGTCTTATGCAACGTAAATTTCGTAATGACAAAACATAAAATTATAATGAAATTACAAGTAGATTTAATTACTCCATGATTTCTTAAAATTACCATGTTTCATATCCCTCTTTAAAAAGTCTATGTTTTGACAAAAATTTTCCCTTCCTTCCATTCTTTTATTAAATGGCTATATTTTAAAAACTTTCAGTTATGATTCATTTATGTCTAAGTAAAATGGAGTGGATTATTTTAAATGTCGATTTCATCCGAAAAGTGAAAATTTAAATCAGTGAGTTTTTTTTATCAATAATTAAGACATTATTTAAACTTTCCTAGTTCAAAATGTGTTACACAGCTTAAAAATTAAATCACCATGTTACACGGAATGTAGTAACATTCTTAAAAATCTTTTTTGTGGAAATAAAATTGCCAACAACATAATAAATAGGATTTAAAAATCTGATTTTTTTTAGAACAGCTCATTATTTCGTGAGAATTACTAATTATTTTTTAAACATATACATAGGATCCTCGAATCAGTTTAAGTACATAAAATAGAAATATAAATTTTAAAAAATGGCGATAAAAATAGAATTATTTTAGGCCTGAAAAAAAGAATTAAATTATTAGCATTTCATCAAAAACTCTACATACAGTAATACCAAATATTTGTTGCTTTTTATTTATATTTATATCAAGAATAGGGCTCGATCAAAACTATTAATTTTATCAAGAGAATTCATGAAATGTGGGTAACAAGTGTCGGTCCAAAAGCTGGAAGTTCTCAAGGGTAGAAGTCTGGTTTTACTCTTGTTCATTTCATAATTTTCAACTATGGACGGACCTCGTTAGTTTGAGCCATGATCAAGTGACGAGGACGACACTGAGTTGGCACCTTCCTCTTCAAACTTTCAAACCAAATGAACAAGAAGTCTTTGCGCCTCGACAGATTTAACATGCATCAACTCATCTACACGGCGGGTCTTTAGCAGCACTTGAGCTCGAACTCAAGACACGCCAGCCTCGAATCCCTGTCCATAACTACTAGGCTACCATGGCCACTAGATTCAGCGATCATCAGCTCGTGTACACGGTGGATTTTTAATGGAATCGGGACTCGAGCCTGTTGCTTGACTCATACATCAGCGGCCACGAATTTAATATTCTGTCTTCTAGGCTATTGCGCATACACTGGATGTTTACCTCAGTTGTTGTTACCAATGCTACTTGATCGGTAAAGGCCAGATCGAGACCCACGAAATTCATCATGGCAAAGAGCTAAGTGACGCCTGTCGTTAGCCGTAGTTTTGAGCACCATACATGTGGCAGTACAATTTTGCTCGATTCCGCCCCAATTTAGAGAGAGAACATTCTGGGGGTGGTCAGAGGCCTCCCACCTCTCTTCCCCTTCCACCAACCTCACGAGAGGACTTGCGGCTCGACGGTTATTTAGGTACCCCTATACCGCGCAGGCACTATACATTTACAAACATCCATTTCTTCTCCGGGATTTGAACCCAGTCCCTACGGTACAGCAGTCAGCGTCGCTAACCACTATACCGGATGGGTAACTGTTTACCTTTAATACTCATTACAGCTATATTTTGAAAAAAACTTTAACATTAATAATGAAAATTATCTACGAAATTCAATCGAGCAGTTACAATAAACTATAAGAACTGCACCAAGAGGATCCAGCCACAAGCTAAACATATCTTAATTTAAATATAGTATTTACGTATACAAATAATTTTAAAATGGTATTTGAACTCAGAAATACAAGATGTAACTACATAAAAGAATTTATACGCTACAATATTATAATAGAACTATTTTTTCAGTCAATAAAAACTTCAAGGATTGCATTTATTTTTTGTAATATTGAATGCAAAAATTATCTCTAAATGTTTAAATAAGTGTGTAAATTTTGACTGCGGTGAAAGTAAGCTGTGTACTTTTTATTTATATATTTCTGTTTAGGCAATCCGAATTGTTATCAAAACTTTTCTTTCTTTCTCAGAAAAAAATTATATCAGACTTATTTTGTTTTCGAAGAATGTCTAATGAATCATCCATCTGTGATCCATTAATTTTCTTTTCTTCTCTTCAACGCATAAGGAAAGTAATTAATCATTTATGTAAATCAAAGCTACCCATTCTAAATGTTCATTCTCATTGATCACATTCCCATCACACCCTTTGCTCGAAGTGCATCAGCTGAACCTCTCTACAGAACACTCAACTCGGGGCATCATTAATTAGCTATTATCCTCTAGTTACCATAAGACAAGGAGAAACTCCGTTAATTTATTCCTAAATCGCCATTCGTTTCTTTCTTAATTCTTCATTCTACTAAGCATAGCAGATTGATACCATTTAACGAGGTCACTTCTAGGTGTCGAAAGATTCCTTTTTCTTTCTTTTCTTCCAACTACTTTCTTCTTTCATTTAGCATATATCTCAAAACAAACTATTGTTTTTTGCTTTCTTTTTGTTCTTTTTTTTCGAATCCAGACATAGACTATCGGCTATTGCTTGGAACTCAGGACACACCTTATCCCTCGGTATCCTTGCGGAGTGGTAGGTTCAAGGCGGGAAAAATGTTGCCAAGGCCTGCTTTGATAAAAAGAGATTATTATTATTATCATTACCGCGACTATTATCTTTCAAGAAGAAGCTGTAGCATTCAGTTCCTGGCCGGGACATGAAAACAACAAGAATCTCTTTTTTGCTTGACTCCAAGGACGGGCGATTGTTTCCTGGCAAATCGCACCAAAGGGATTGCGAGATTCCTCAGTAGAATGGGGCATATTGATTGTTCCGTCATGCATGAAAGAGTAGCAACAAGTACTGAGTAACGAGCTTCGGCAATATGAAAAACTAGAAGGTTTCAAACATTTTTTACTAGCCGTCTCACCGACTAATGAATTTTCTCATGTATGGGCGCGGTGTGATGCTGTGGGATGCCTAATCCGCTGGGGAACTAACCAGGAAGTAGGACTCACGTCAATGATTGCAAGCGTCAGAGAAGACCAGCTAATGGTGGAGCCAAGGCCATCATCTGTAGAATTTCTTGGGGTTAATAGAAGTTATGCTAAATACTTTTCTTTGCTTCACACGGTTTTTAACAGCAGCTAGTTGATGTTCGCGGAGCTCTAGATGTATATTTAATAAAGCATGAAAGAGAGAGGACGCTTAACCTCTTTTCTCAAGCTGTTTTACAGAATCTCGTGTTGAAAATTTTATTTTTTAAATTTAATTTGCTTCAATTAAGAATTTATTATAGAGGAAGTATTCGTATTATTTTCTATTTTCTTTCTTAAGTTTTGGGTAAATAAATTTTGCTTTGTTCTTAATATTTTTTGCAAAAACACTTTTCTTTCCCTTTTACATATAGGTTTTTACATTTTATTTTCTCTTATCCCATGCTAAATTCTAGACTCGGTTAGAATATTCATGGGGCTCTTTTTCTTAATTCATGGATTTTTTTATATGTTTCTATGTGTGGAAAAATTTCGTATGAGTTGGTTTCGGTAAAAAAAATTGTTTTGTTTATAAATCATTAGTGATTTTTTTAAATGCTCGATTTAATTTTTTTATTAACATTGCACTTTGAAACAGCACAAGAGTTATTGGCAGTTGTCCTCGTTATTGGCAATTTTTAACCCTTTTTCTACCGACGGTACTTATAAGTACCACTCACTTTAAAATTACATAGAATAACCATTTTTACGAATACTCTGACGATACTTAGCAGGAATATTCTTTGAAATCCTCTTTTCCAAGATATATGGCAGCATAAGTTATATGATGAGTATTATAGCGGGGAAGGCGAATAGTTTTATAGCAGAAATTGCGTTCTCAGCGTATTGCGAAAATTAGCATTTTTTTCTTGAAAAAATTGTTAATGTCAAAACTTAAGTGTCTTATTTTTTTATATGTTAATGCTGATCTTAGAAAACAATTTGATTATTTATTTTAAGTGAACAGTGTATATAATTAATTTTCCAGTTGAATATCTTTAATTAATTAATTAGCTCTGATAGATTAAATTTCCCAAAGTTGAGTGTTTTGTTTATGTATATCCCTTAATTTTCAATGTAGTGATCCAAAAAAAATATTGCATGAAAAAAAATGCAGTAAATCGTAATGCGGTAGATAAAGGGTTAAAATGTTCCTGTCAGACGTAAATCTTTTCATAGCATTTAAATCTGTTTCATGAAATTAGAAAAAATAATTAATTAATTGATTTTTTTATAATTTTTGGTTCATTTTTTTAATTTTTGGCGAAGCAATTAGAAAAATTCAAAGATGAAGTTTTTTTATTGTTTTTTTAGGGGTGGTGGTGAATAATGCTAAATTCTTTTGTTATATCATTATTTTGAAGTAGTTTTAAAAGTGCTTATTATTCTTTCAAATTTTATAAGCATTAGTATTTTCTTGTATATTTGTCCTATTACTAAATTTACATTTTCGTCATTAATTACAAAATTTAAAAATAAAAAAATTCTAATATGTCATTGATTTTGATAGCTTCTACATTTTTTTTAATTCCAAAATTTTCAACATCTATCTTTTTATGTTTTTTTTTGGTGGTCGAGCCAACAATAGTTGAAAAAAAAACTTATAAGTAATTACGGTTCACACAATGTATTTTAAAGAAACTAAATTAAAACATCAGTAATGACATTGATAAATATTTCTTAACATTTGCAATAAATAAAATGTCAAAGAAAATTTTCTTGTAAAACATGTTTTAGTAATACTAATTTTCTGCAATCAGTGTAAGGAAGCTACATTTGACTGTAGAAAAATATCAGTATTAAAAATTGAATTTCTCTTGAAGCGAAACAGAATTGTTATGATAATTTTTATAAGAAAGCTTCATTGATAGACTCAAAAAAACTAGTTGTTAATATTAGACGAAATAGAAGGTACAAAAAGAAAGCAAAATAAGTAAAAACTTCATCCAAAATTTTATTAAAAACTAAGAAAACATACTGAGAAATTAGAGAGAATTAATCAAAGAACACGACATGATGAGTATTGTTTGAAGTAAATTTTTCAAAAGTAATTCTTCAAAAATGTAAGTGAATTACGATATTGTAAGCTTTAAAAATCTTTAAATAGGGACATCAAATTTCTATTTTTTTTCAAATTCAAAACATAGGACTTGCAAACTTTATTTTTTGAGTTTTATTTAAACAAGTAAATAAAATATAAAAACAATTTTTAAGTCAATTCCGACATAGGTCAGCAAAGAAAATTTTTATTTTAGTTACGTTTTATTAAATAGTTACAATTAATATAGTTATATATATATACATATGACAGAATCCCAATATTAAGTGATAAAATAGAGAGAAAGTGATTTTTTTTTGCAATTTTCTATTTTCCTCTCTGTGTATGGTATTGAATATTTTTTATTTGTTTGTTACTATTTATTCATTAATTAAATTTAATTATTCTAATAAAATGTTAGAAAAGTTATTTTTTTCAGAAACTAGGACATCCCAGGTAGGATTTGAACCCACGGCCTTTGGATTAGAAGTCCAACGCGCTATCCATTGCGCTACAGGGACACAACGAGTGATTTTAATTTCCATTTTTGCAGTTGGACTATTATTTTTGTTTGTTACTATTTATTCATTTTTTAATTTAATCAATGAATTTATATTTGAAAAAAATGTATTAAGATCAAATGTCATACACTAAAAGTATAAAAAAAAGCATTTGAACTTTAATGGATGAATAGAAAGTATTTTATTAACGATTGTAAATTTGAACAAGATATATAAATAAATAAGTAAATATATGTAGGGTGAGAGTGAACTAAAATAGTAGGAATTGTGAAAAATTGGTAGAACTAAAACAAATAATATGAAATTTATGGTTAAAATGCAAATATTAGTTGTGCTGTTTAACAAATACAAATCATCAAAAGAAAAAAAAGGAAGAAAGAAACACTAACAACATCACGAATTTTTCCAATCATATGGTAACTACCCTTTTGATTACATATACAGGAGTATAAGTGATATGACAAACATTAAGTCGAAATGGATTAAACCATTTCATCGTTGTTGAAAATTGCAGAACTAGAAGAGGAATATTTGTATCATCTTGGTATAGCTGTAAAATTCTTAATAGAAGAGGGATTTTCAAATGACAATAGGATATATAGAGA
Organism: Trichonephila clavipes; assembly: GCA_019973935.1. Taxonomy (NCBI): domain Eukaryota; kingdom Metazoa; phylum Arthropoda; class Arachnida; order Araneae; family Nephilidae; genus Trichonephila; species Trichonephila clavipes. Next base: position 1,517,095 of record BMAU01000465.1, on the reverse strand, counting down.
TTTCAATCTGACCCAAAAGTATTTGAAAATGCTTTCAGGACAGAAATGATTATTTGAACATTTGAAGTGGCTACTAAATACAATGTCCAAATGTTAATGTAAAATGAATTTTCTTTGACAAGCTGTAAATCATATATATGGCTATTAGATGAATTTCATTATTTGAAGAAATGAATGTTTTATTTTAGCCGGTATTATTGTGGCAGTATTATGAAATTTATAAAGTTTCAATGATCTTGAATTTGTATACATCGAGCAGAGATAAAAATTCATAGATGGCGTTACAGTAGCTGTTAAAAATAACATATACCAATAATTTTTATTTTAAACTTAATATTATAGTGTAGACAAATATACAAAAATATTCTTAAAATTACTCCGATAATTTCAGCAGGATTTCGCCGAGTATTATAAGTAAAAAGGAGAAGGTTTCTATCCTCAAAACTGGTTAGACTTCACTTTTATATAAAATTAAAAGCTGTCAAAGTAATTTAAAATAAAAAAATAATTTTTTTTTCATTTTAAATGTTTTGAAGTTCTTAAGAAATTGAAATGTATTTAATGCTTTGCATTTTAATAAACTTAAAAGTATCGGTAACTAATAATATGGTAGAATGATGTTTTTTGTGGTTTTAAGGAAGTAATATTTACCAAATCATACATTCATAACATATTTAAAATTCTTTAAAAAATAAAACGTTCGTAAGATATTTATAAATTCAGACTTTCTTTAACCACATTCATTATTAATGAAATAAGTTTTCCCAATTTTTAAAATGATGGTGGAAAAGAATTTTTTTTAAAATAAAAGGAAATATATAAATAATGTTACACAATCGAAAAATATTCGACTTTTAAACATTATTAAATAATCATTGTATTAGAAGTAATATTGTCTCCAATTTATGAATACATTCTTCACGAATTTGAGCGTGAAGAAGGGATATAAGGTAATTACAGTACGAAGGTAATATATAGTGTAATATAAATCTATTAAATCTTTGTATTTTGGTGTTGAGATTAGACTTTTTTTTCTTCGTACATTAATGTCATTTCAATATCGTTAAAATTTCTTAGTCTCTCAACAAATTATAGTAAATTCAGAGTATTGAATTGGGATCCTCTTTTACCGATATTTTTAATCGAACACTTTATGTTAAAAAGATTTCAAAATTGTTATTGTTCCTTCGTGTTACTTTATTCGTCAGAAGTTTATGTTAAGAATCGTCTGCTACATTTTTCTTTTATTAGAAGAAAAAAACAGAACTTTATTTTAAATTGGCTCTTAAAAAACTCATAAATAGTTGGAGAAGTTTGTAAACGCATCTTTCGAAGGAAAATAACATAAAATTTGTAAAATATAACCGTGCTATAAATAAAATAATTTACCGTAAAATTATAAATTATTACGCAAATACTAGGTAATTTATGAAATTTTCAGGAAACTTTAGAAGCGTAGAATCAACCCACAGCCAAATTATTTGTGTGGTAATATATTTTATTAAAATTGCATATTTAGGGAAATTATTATTTTTTAAAAATATTATTTGATCTAAGCAATAATATTACTCTAATAGTAAAACATAAAACTCTCGTGCCATAAAATTTTACTCGATAATATACTGTATATTGAATCTGAAATTCGATGGAATTCATATCATTTTTAAAAAATAAAAAATAAATCAATGTCTTAATTAACTAATTATGTTTTTGCAAAATCTTAATAATTCTAAGCAGTTTTCTCGAAATTTGTTTCAAAATGAAAAGGCAGTGTAGAAATGTAAATATTAAAATATTAGTTTAGTTCTTAAATTCTTAGAGAAATTAGCACTTAAAGCTTAATATGTGCATGACTTTAAACTTTCAGAATAATTAGTAAATTACGAAATTTAAAATTAATTGTGAATGTAAGATAACTGAAAAATGACTAATTTATTTTCTAAATACATTCATACACTTGTTTTCCAAGTTTTAATTGATTAATTATTTATTAACGTCGCACTTTCAAGCTATACGTACAATTATCGGCAGACCTCCTAATTCTGAACTTCGATTAAGTGACCAAGATGACACCCGAGCTGTTGCACCCACTCACCAAACTTCCACCTCACATCAACGTGAGGGCATTAAGAATGGTAGTCTCTCAACAAGGTGGATATTCATTGGCACCAGGACTCGGTGAAAATAGCGCCAGCCACGAATTCACCCCCATGACCGCTTGGCTACAGCTGCCATTTCATACTTTCATGAAATAATGAATCTTGGTTGAGTGAGTAAATGTTTATTACTAAAGTGAGCAATACGGGGGCTATTGGCGATGGGCCTCAAAATTCTGAACTATGCTCAAGTGGCGAGGACAACACCTGAGTTAGCAACCCCTCTCCGAACTTCCACACCCTGCCAACGGGAGGACTTTTCGATTCTTAAGATTTAACGTGCATCAGCCTCTATGCAAGATGGGTCCTCAGTTGTACTGGACTCAAACTCATGATACGCAGCTCATGAGTTCGTGACCATGACCACTACTCTACCGCGACCACTGAATCCAGATTGAAGATTCAAATAATTTAGTTAAATTTTGGTGCCTTATTATTTGTTATGAATTAATGAAAATTTATTTTAACCAAGTAAAACTATAATTTATATTTGAAAACAAGCTCAATATTGTTTTCTGAACTTCCCTTTTCAACAAGAGAGAGGAATATCAAAAAAAAATTTTAAGTCAATTCCTACTTAGATTAAAGTATAATTTTAGTTAAGCTACTTTTTATTAAATAGTTACAATTAATATAAATAATCACAACATTAAGTGGTAATTAATTTTTATTAATTATTATTTTAGTATCGTATTGTCATCCAAAACAATCATGTATATAAAATTTCAGTTCAACTGAATGCTTTAAAACGTGAGAAAAAAACCTTTTCAAGTTCTGACACAAGTTGCCAAAAGGGTCGCTAAGTCGCCGAAGTGGCTGTATTTGTAATTCTTTAAATAATTAGTTTTAATCAATTAATTTTTACTAATTATAATTAAATTATTGTATTGTCATCCAAAATAATCATGAATATAAAATTTGAGCTCAATTGAGCGCTTGAAAATGTATTTTATTAACGATTGAAAATTCCACCAAGATAAATAAATAAATAGATAATTTAATAGTAGGAATTGAAAAAATAATTTATTTTTTTCTTAATGTTGTCACTCTGGGAAAGTATACCTCTACACCAAACACATACACGATCTCTATTTTTTTCCTTTCAGACGATAAATTACCCCAATCAATCCTCTGTAAGCTTGAAAGAGTGCTCGGAGAAAAATGATGTGAACAGTTATGATATCAGGTGTGCAACTAATTCACCCAGTTCTCATTATTCTCTTAAGGAGACGAACCTAGTTAAGGAGCATGGAAAGACGCCGAAGGCTAAAGCTCCTTTCACTTTTAACAATGGACCAAGGAAAAGGTGGAAGAGGGGAGAAAACAGCACAAATACAACGAACGCACTTAGTTTCATTAGGACGAACCACGATGAAGGTTTATTAGTTTGAGAGGAACAATGTAACATTTACTCCTAACATCTTGAGAGTAATAATGGAATTGACAGTGTCTCCAATAATTTTGATTGCATCTTCAAGTCATAGACGGAAATGGGATCATATAACTCCCTGCTTATTCGTATTTTTAAAAGCAAATGAAAAATTAAGAATTTATTTTCAAAAATGTTGCCACAAAAGTGAAAATGTTGCTAAGTAGGTAAGAGGGAAGGAATATTTTACTACATAATTGCTGTAAAAGTAAAACGCTAGCAACAATTAGTTTCTTTCAGTTAACTCTTATCTGAAACAGACACAAATCTATTTCACTGTATACGATCCATTTTATTCATACTTTTTCTCCGTTTTTTTAAAAAAAATGAGTTGGAAGAGAAATTTATATTACGGTATGTGGTTGTCGACCTATGTTTAATTCCCCTAAGGCAAAACTGCTATGCATTCAGACATCCAAATGAGCAAACGAGAATTTTACCAACTATTCGGAAATTTAGATTCCGATATTGACTTTGAAAGAATTATGTGGCTTTTTTTCATCCTTTAGTATAAAAAGTTCCTTTCTAAACACCACAACATTTAAAAAATTAATATCACCTACGCATGGCTAACAAAAAAGTACAAAACGCCCATTTTTCTGAAATTGTTTTTCCGAGATCAGGATCCGTAAATGAATCAACTCTCGTTTTTTTTAATTTGAAATGTTTCAAAAATTATCGGCATATACATGGAAATATATAATCCTTTTTCCTAAGCAAAAACATTTGCAATTTTAAGGAAAGAAATATTTGATGTAAAGAAATGAATACCAAAACATTAAAAAATTTTAAACATAATTAAAGATTCAAATTTTTGTAGAAACGCTTTACTCTTTCTCTTTGAGTTCTTTAGTGGAAGGAATTTATACTAAATAATAATTAATTAAAAATTGTCAGCCTATTATATAAAGTCATCGAGATAATATAAATTTGTAACCTACAACATCACTTACCGTGAATTTTCCTTTCATTAATGTTTAAAAAAATGCGCCTAAAAAAGTCGTAGCAAAAATTATATTAAACTTAATAAATTATCTCAGATTTCCAAAATATTTTTTAAGCAAAAAGAGGAAAAGTATAGATACACTTGATTTACGTACTCATTGACTAAATACGAACTGATTTAGAAGTGAACAGGCCTCCATTTTTAATGTGTGTGTATATATTCTATGGATTTAATTATATTTACACATACTTATAACAGCAAATGTGTAAAATTACTAATTATTAAATAATTGATTAAAATATATGTGTAAAATGAGCAAAAATCTACATATTTAATGGAAACATTAACTACCATGAAGGAAATTAAACATAAAATCCCTAATTAGCTGAACAATTATGAAAGTGAAATTGATCGAAATGGTTTATGTCGCATAGACCGTAAAATGAAGGGTTTCTCCAATAATAATGACTAATAACAATGAATTGGGAAGGAAGAATATGGAATAGGTTTCCCCTTCCGGATAATTAATGATGCTGTTCACGTATTTCTCAAAGAACGCACTGAAACACGTTCAGATTCATTATTAGAAACTGTGGTGAAGGTTTAGCAGTTTGGTGAGGAACAATGTTACAAAGTTGTATAAAAATGAATAAAAACTGTAATTTGTTGTTTCTGAAGCATAAATGAAATAGAAATTCAAAGTGAAGACGTAATGTAATTTTAATACGTAAATTGTTTTTTTAACGTGTTTAGAATGTGATGAATGTTTGAGCACACAAAAGACATGATAGACTTACAAAATTTAGTGAATTGAAAACATTTTTTTAATTAAATACACGCATATAATTTGCAATTCAGGTACCAAATGTAATTTAAATACATTAGAAAAAATACTGGGTGTCTGAAAAGTATGACTCTAAACAGAATATGGTTAATTACAAATAAAAAAAAAGATGCAAACTTATGGTTTTTATGTTCTATAAAGAAAATACCAAAATATTTTTAATAATATTGCTACGTAGATCCGGGTTTAAGGATTTTATGAAAAACAGTCACAAAGAAAAATAACAGCGATGATAATTTATTGACGAAATTCCAATCCTTGAATTACACATAGAATTACAGGATTCAGCAGCAATATATTCACAGAATAAATCCCAAAAGGTCTTCACACCTTCCACAACACTCAAACATAATTATCAGTGTTAAAATACAAGTATGTAAAGGATTATTCATAAGCACAGACGAGCCAATCGCTAGTCAAAACAATGCTCACTAATCGCTGGTTGAAATCAGACTGACTGGTTACTGCTAGCACCGCTCTTTTATAGACCTGGCGGAAACTTCCAGAAAAATCCGCACGCGTCATAGAGCGTGAAATTAGAGAAGAGATCTACTACTTTCTAGCAGAATCCAGAGGGTCCAAAACTCGCCAAAGTAGCTGGTCGTTAAATATTATGCCAACTGGGCTCTAGCATAAAGATTTCACCAGGTTCTCATTGAATCACCATTATAGCGTAAGGAACAGCCTTGCTTCTGAATATATATATTCATAAGTTGATCAGATTGCAATTAATTAATCAGATTGCAATATATATATATATATATATATACATATACTACAGGACCCGACAGACGTTGTCCTGTGTACACACATCTTAAATTCAAAAATTCCAAATTTTTATGAATAAGCTTTAAATGAATGGCTGAAAATCAATTTTCGACGCCAACTTACGTCTTTTTCAATTCCTACTATTAGCTCACGATCTCTATACATATTTTATTTGTTTGTTTATTTATTTATTTATCTTGGTGGAATTTTCAATCGTTAATAAAATACATTTTAAAACGCTCAATTGAGCTGAAATGTATTGTACATGATTATTTTGGATGACAATACAATAATTTAATTATTATTAATAAAAATTAATTGATTAAAACTAATTATTTAAAAAATTACAAATACAGCCACGTTGGCGACTTACCGACCCTTTTGGCGACTTATGTTAAAGTTTAAAAAGGTTTTTTTCTCACGTGTTAAAGCATTCATTTTTTTTTATTGAAAACAATTATAAAATCCCCGTGCACCACAAAGTATCACACGGCAAAGCATTCATTTGAAAGGAAATTTTATATACACGATTGTTTGGGATGACAGACAATACGATACTTTAATTATAATTAATAAAAATTAATTACCACTTAATGTTGTGACTCTGTCATATGTATATACATATTTATATTAATTGCAACTATTTAATAAAAAGTTGCTAAATAAATTTTTTCTTGGTGAATCTAAGTAGGAATTGACTTAAAATTTTTTTTATGTATTACTTGTTTATAACAATAGCGTTGTTACAACAATGCAGGTGAATGTTGAGTAGTATTTTTTGAATGTTTTTAATTAATATCATTTTAACCAATTGCGATATCGGATCGAATTGTGAATCTAAACCATTCCGGAATTTACTTGAACCCACGCAAAAAATTTCATCGAAATCGGTCCAGCCGTTTAGGAGGAGTTTAGTGACAAACACACGCACAGAAGATTTTTATATATAAAGATTTTGCAATTTTAACATAAAATAAATATAACATAGAGTAATAGAAATTCATTACACATCCACAAATACAGATTATTAACATTATTTACACAAAATTCGTGTAACAATACTTTATTGTACGATTCCAATAAACGCACCATCAGTCGCGAGCAATACAGCGAGCCTATTCCAATAACGTCTTCTCAGCTTCTGCTAGAGCAGTCAGATTTTGTTCTTGACAATACGCTACCTATCCCTATAAACCTTTCACACCACTTATAAAGTGTTGATTTTGAAGGCAAACTTCGTTTATAGGTTGTCTGAAAGTTAAGTTGCACGTGTGTTGCAGATTTAAATTTAATAAACCATGCTACAACTTGAGCTTGTTCCTGTAGTGAAGCCATTTTGAAACGAGAATGTAGCATAATGGGGACGTTGCATCATTTAGTTTGCATTTCATTAAACATAAAATAAAACGTAAGCGAAAATTGTTTTTTAAAGTGTAGCCATTCTTTTCGGGCACCCTATATATAATTTTAATAATTCCCGTAATTATTGTTACAATCTATGTTATAAAAGGAATAAAACTATAATTTTAACAAGTTTAAATGATTTAATGAGTAATGCTTCCTTGATAGAAGAAGGAAGAAATACCTTTTTTAAAAATGTATATTCACTATGCTTTTTATGCGCCAATCATAACACATTCATTCAATGGTATGAATTGATAAAGCAGTTAGTTTCAAAATTCGTCCTCAGTTCAAGGACAAATAAATGAAAAGTTTAAATATTAGAATCAATTATCAGTACATAAATTGCAGATTCACGAAGTGATAATCATGAAACTAGATGACATAAATTTCGAAATCAATTTGTGTAAAAAATAGACATTTTTTGTGTAACTTCGCGAATTTGAGTTTATTTAGAGTATTCCAAAATGGAATAACAATAAGCAACCAATACAACTGAGTGTATTAGATACCAATATTTTAGTAAGAAAAGTACCTTTAAGTTGAAAAAAATTTATATAAATATAGAGTATTAGTAATTAAAACACTCTACAGCAGGGGTACTCAACCTTTTTTTCTGCCGGGCCGCATACATGTTAGCCGTTTCACGCGGGCTGCAACATGATTAATAGAGGGGGAGGGGGAGAAATGCTTTAAGACCAAAATTTAAAATGTGGAAAATTGACCAAAATATTAAAACTCCTATTTTGCATTTTTTAATTATCATTTTTAATATTTTTTATTTTTATCACTGAATTTTTCTTAATTGGAAGCATTTAAGAATCACTCCTTTGCAATTTCTGCATCAGTAAACGATTTCATATGATTACCCATAATGAAACAGATTTCATAGGGTGCCTTTGTTACCACTGAGACATTACCACTGACTAATCACTTGTTTTCTGTTGTAAAAATTATTCAAGAAAGCCTATTTATCACCTCTTGAAAGAGATCTTCGAGGAAAAGTGTCATTGAAAGATTTATGTTTAAAGGTATTTTTTAAATACAGCACTTTCGTGACAAATCAAACAATTACTGACCCATGCTTGTTTTTCACTACAAAATAGTCAACTTCCCGATCGTCTTGACACAACCTATTTTCTTCGAATATTTTTCTCTTGCAAGATGTGAAAAATTGTTAAATATTAGTTTTACCCATAAAATGGTCGATACTACACTGTGTTGTCTAATCAGAAATATATATAAATTCGCACCCATAGGCCATCGACAGCAAAACATTAAGCTGAAATATTTGATTTCTTAACAAAAAATTTCCCACCAAATTTTCATAAATAAATGAATTTCTCAGAGTAATAGGCCATGACCAGGCCTCTTAAAAAGGCCAAATGAGCCGTAGGTTGAGTAACGCTGCTCTAAAGGGAGAATTCCATTAACCAATTCATTTTATCCATACGTGCTTTATACGTTTTTCCTGTTAATATACTATACTTTAGACTTATTGAAAGATTCATTAGAAGTTTTTTTGCTATATTTCTTGCAATTGCAATGGATATCCGTGAGGAGCTCGCATTTGTATGTTATAAGCTCTGCTATAAATCCCTCTTAATTGCAAATGAGAGTCGGATATTATCGAACACCATTTGCATTTCCAAAAATAACTTCACCGATTATTGATACAAAAAATTTCCCAAACCATTGTGGATGTATATTACAAACGATTGTAAGGACTTATCACTTGTCAAAAAGAATAATATTTATTTCGCTGTTATAAAAAAGTTTTTTAAAAAAAGTGATAAATGGGGTGGGTAATATGGAATTGTTAAAACCATTGTAAAAATACTTAAGATTTCCTAAAACTTAGTTATTTTTAAGAATAGTGAGCGTCATTTCTGTTTTGATCTTATTTAAAAAAAACCACAAATATAATATTCTTTCTCTGCTCAGTACATTCGAAATGAGCCCACAGAAAACAGCCAAAGCAGTGCTTCTCAAAATTTCAATATTCACGTCCAAATATTTAATCATAAATCTTCATTGTGCCCCCTCCCCCCTCATACAATAACTATGTGCTGAACTCAATAATACTATTCTTTGATGTTAAAAATACGATAGGAATTTAACCTCTTATACAAATAACCTCCCGCGCATATAAACTTCTCGCTCTGTCAAAACGTTAATTTCCACGGACGTATATATATGTCTTTCCGAAGTACGATCTTTTCTGTGCACTGCTATCCATAAAATTATCCCGATGGCTTTGGAATGCAATAAAAGGACCTGGACACTATTTGCGAAGGATTTACTTATTTCAGAATATTTGCTTAATCCCTTCCCGCCCCCGATACATCACATAGACGCGCCTACGTGGAAAACGTTTGACATTGGGAAGCGAATCGCAAAACTTTTATTCGGCAGTTAAGGGGTTAATTATAAACCAAACAAATTATCAAGATAGGTATTAATCTTTGTATATAATTTTGTATAAGACAATCCCATGGGGTCACTGGTAATTATTCAACTTGCTCTTAATATTGTTACATTCATTATCAAATACAGTGTGTAGTACTGGTACATTTATAAGTGTAATATATCAGTGTAAATGTGCATTTTATTTTTTATTATGTCAGAATGTGTTTTGTTTGTTTTCTTTCAGTAAATTAAAATTTTTTTTAATTCTTTTGTTTTCGGCTTTTCAATATGCTCGCGCCCCCCTCGTAGAGTTGTTACGGCCCCAAGGGGGCCGCGCCGCACGGTTTGAGAAAGGCTGAGCTAAAGCATTTAATCCAAATTTCTCCTTGTTGATCTTCGAAGATTCTTTCGTTACAACATTCCGCATCTTTAATTGATGACATGAAGTCCATTACTGATGATCCACCAGAATGGAACGATTCGTTGCTGCTAATACAGAAGTTATCTTTAAATCAAGAAGTTTGGTCTGATTTCTTAGCAAAGTGTCTTTGAAAGTTCTTTTTTTCTAAAGTCCCTGGTACCTTCTTTTTGTCCTTTACTTTTAGTTTATCCTCTAACACTATTTTATATGGAGAGTGCGCTATTATATAAGATCTAGCTTTCTTGCATGTTGTTTGTGTTTTGTTTCCGTTCCAATGGATTCAACTTTTAAAAAATGTACTTTAGTTTTAAATGAGGCTATGTTACTATTGATATAATTAATAGCTATTGTTTAGCTATCAATATTATATTTCAAACTCATTGTTAACTTTTATTTTTATTCAGTATATTTTGTTAGGTCATGTGGAATACTATCCTTTTGCATAGGGTATTATTTAATACAGGATATTTCATAATACCCGACACGCTGTCTCGAAAAATGAACCTTTAAACTGAAAGACAAAACATGGTCAGCTAAAAAACGACCACAGTATCACAAACTACAATTTTTAAGTGTACATTACGCTTAACTTTAATATTCAAGTCATATGTATACTAGCAAGTAAAAATGTTTGAAAACTTGCGCGCAAAAACTTTTAAAAATCGCAATACACACTTTGTTCTGTAGTGAGTCGTATGGCAATAACAAGCGGTCAACTCTCATTACAATAAATCACGCGAGAGTCTTTCTTCTGCAATTCAAGTTTTCCCCTCACCTTAGCAGCTACAAACAGAGCCAAAACCTCGGTATTCCATAATATCCGGCTGCATTGATTCTTTCAATTAAAAATACTTTATATATGTAAGAAAAATAACACACACACAGACATTCAACCATTTATATCAAATAATTTTTTTTAACTGCAAACATTTCAAGTTACACAAATTATTACTAACAGGATTTTACAAATTATGCAATGGTTCATACTCCTTGTTCAAATTGTAAGACTGTAATTTACATGTATTATGTAGTTCTATTTTTTTTCAATATATTGTAAGCAGGAAAATAATAAATTTCAAGTCCTTATCTCCGTATTTTAATTTGTACTTCAATTTAGTGCCACTTCAAAAATAATGTTGCTAACCACATTTTTCTCTAAATTACACTGATTTTTCCTTCCGTCTTTGCTTCTGTACCTTGACAGAGCCATATATAATTGCCTATGAATAAATATTGTTGTAGTTGATTGGGAACTGAAAATTGAGCCTTGTTGCTAATTTGTAAATATATTGTTTGTAAATATATTTGTAAATATTTGTAAGTCTTGTCTGACAAAAAGATTTTTTTCAGTAAATATCCGACTTAAGAATTTTCTTCGAAGCAACAGTAGAAATATTTTAATTTCATTACTGTAGATCAGGGGTCGGCAACCTTTTAGCTGTGGCGTGCCAAACCAATCTACCAATAGGATCCAGCGTGCCACACAGGAGGACATTTTTGAAAGAATTCGATTCCCGAGATAATAGATGCAGAGTTAGAAAATATAGGTCCATAATATAGATATAGTTATATTACTTATTAATTTTACACCATTTAAAAATGTATCTTGTTAAAAAATAAACAGCATAAAGAATAACTATTTCTTCAACAAAAATTTTCAAAAAAAAAATTTAAATTATAGATATCTTATATATTTTTAAACTTATTTATTAAAATAAGAAATAGACAACATAAAAAATATATATTTCCCTTCATTATAGTTAAATAAAAAGATACATAAATATTTTAATGCAAACCTAGTGCTGCACCGCTCTAGGGCATAATTTGTGAATATCGCAAAATCAGGGATATAATTTGTGACTTTCGATTTGACACGACTCTGAGCATTTAGCTTGAAACACGTCTATTCGCGAACCTCCTACTAATCATCTTGGGGAAAAACAGTTTCTTTAAATATTATTCTATTGAAAACTTTCTCCTGAAGAAGATGTGACTTATGTAAATCAAGGCTTATATTTAAGCATTAACCTTTAGGTTCGATAGAAAGAGAGAGGTTAGGAGCTAGATCATAGAAGTTAATGATTAACGCAAAGTAATAGAAAACTGATCGAGAGTGGCTCGAAGATTATTTACTTAATATTTAAAATTGATGATTGATGATTTGGACAATTACATATTTAAATTGGAAGAGTGTCGGCTTGAAGTAGATTAACTTAGAACGGGGAATTTCGATTATTTGGAACATGTATTTCCAAGACGTTCCAAGAAAAAGTGATTTAATTTGTATTTAAATATCAATTATCTCGTCCACCTCGATGTTGAACCAATACTTACTTATAAGTACATTTTCTAACCTGGGTTGTTGAGACTTGTTAATAAGTTATGTTTGTTTTGACTATGCTTAATCATCCTTCTAACACTCGATCACTGATGGATGTGAGGGAGCATCCATCACAAGTTGTTAAACAATTTTTTTAAAGACTCGAAATATTTTTCATACGAGGAAAGACTTTTACTTAGATGTGTAGAACCAAAAGCGGAAGCAGAGTACGTGTAATTTACTGCCTGCAAGCAATTAAATCTCTCCAACAATAGCATTGAATAATTTAAAAAATAGCTGTAAATTTATTTTTAGAGTTATCTCTTTCAGATTTTTCCATAATTCCGTCAATGTTCATAATTCTGGAGATGTTTGTCAAATAAGTTCCATTACAAATTTATCAAATTTTGAGTTCTCAAAAGTGGACGAATTTGTTGAGTAGTGCTAAGGGCCACAGAGAATCGTACCATAGGTTGCCAACCCTTGCTTTAGATTATAGTGGTTGAGTGGTTGTAAACTGGGTCAGTATTACCTTGGCTGTTGAGGAGGAGGAGAAGTTAAGGTGGCTAAAAGCGCAATAGATGGCGCTCCCACTTTTTGTAAAAAGAAAATGTGTTTTCTAGTTTCGGTTCTGCTTTAGGTTTGCTGTAATTATATAGATGTTTTGCTTCGCTCACTAGGAGCTTTGTTAAAATTTTAGAATTAATATAGGCAGAACTCACTAAAATTGTAAATATGTATATATACACTGCTGTTTATAAAAAATGCAACACCATGAAGGGATCATCATAATTAAATGAACTTTGCACTAAATATTAATTATAGGATGTTAAGTAATAAAGTAAAAGTTTCAGAGTCACCACGCATGCGTGGCGTGAGCAGCGCCCTTTGAACTGATGCTGAAAGGGTATAAATAGACGGCTGTAGCGGGACGTTGAAAATAGTTAATGATTATTTGTTAGTGGCGAACGTTTAGTGAGACCTAAGTACGCCTCCAGGTGAAATTCCAACAACTTACGGAGTTTGAACGGGGGAGGATTATCCGCCTTCGAGAAGGAGGATTTTCCTATCACGCAATAGGAGCTAAAGTGCAGCGGAACAGTTCCACAGTAATGCGATTTTGGAAGCAGTGGACCAACGAGCACCAAATAACTCGAAAAACTGGCAGTTGGATGAGGGAAGGGGACGTCAGCGCGCGACGATCGACACTTGCTTCGCATGGTGGTGAATGACCATACAGCTTCCTCAAGGCAGTTAGCAGCACGTTGGTCTACTGCTACAGGTCTACTAATGTCGGCTTCGTCAATTCATTGACGTCTGCTTCACCGGGAATTGCATGCAACGGTGCCTTTATACAGGAGGCCCTCACGGCAAACCATCGACGGCTGTGTCTGCAATGGGCTCATGAGCGCAGATCCTGGCAAGCTGATTGGTACCAAGTTGTCTTTTCAGATGAATAACGCTTCAAATTGTGGGTCCTTGATGGTCGCATTCGTGTTAGCTTCAAAAGAAGAATTTTTGCTGCGCATACAAGTAACATAGAATTCTCTTTCACAAGCAGACATTCAAAATCTGTTGTGACTCCATGCCACGTCGTATAGCAGCACTTATTGCAGCACGTGGTGGCTACACCAAATACTGATTTCGGACACTTGATATTGTTTTTTATTTGCTTTGAAAATTTCGTGATTTATTTGTACTAATACAAGTCGTTTGTGCATTAAATTTCATTTAATTCTGATGATTCCTTCATGGTGTTGTGTGTGTGTGTGTGCATTTTTTTACAAACAGCAGTTTAGAATGTCATTAAAAGCATAAAAAGCCCCCGACTGGTGGAATTATTAACGGAGCAGAATTTATTTAGTAGTAATTAGTTTGCATAGAAAACCACACTGAGTTTACCCAGTTTAGTAAGATGCGGATAAGTTAATTGTGGATAATCTTTACCATCACGTACCTGTGTTTTTAGACACTGATAGTTATGTCTGAGCGCTATAAGAGGTCTGAAAACCTTCTGGAATATAATATGCAAATTTTAGTACTATATCCGGTATTTTAAGGGTTATTTTTCCACAATAAATTTCCATCACTCTTAACGAACTGTTTTGCTTTTTGAGACTGACAGTATAAAGTTTTCGAGACTCGATCTACTTAACAATATATAACTAGCATATGGTTGCTAATATAGCAAGGCTAGCACATATACGCAGCCTCTTTCCACGCTAGATGGTAACTGTAAACCCCACATTAACTGTAACCGTGATTCTTGGAGATCGAATGGCAAAATGGCGTAACGCGTTAGACGCTTTCAATGTTTTAGTTGACTGGTGTTATAGGTAGCAACGTCCCTTTTTATTCATTTTCCCTTTAAATTTTTGAGCAGTCATCTTTTTAACTAATTAAATGCGTTTATCTGTGAACTGTGCCTTCATCTTCGTTTTTAACCCGTAAGAGGTGTACACCACCACCTTACATATGTAGTTGCCTAAATTTTCAACTTTTGATATGAATATATTTGATATTTGATACTTTATTTTTAAATAATTTTTGGTACTTACGTATTATACCATCGACCAATTTCACCAAATAAAATGGCTTCGCTAACTCAAAAGATAATTCTGTCATTGCATTTATTGTTTTCTTTTAAGCGCGGGAATGGTTCTCCACTATTGGCTGCATTTGTGGCGACACTTTTTGATTTGAAGAAATTGGTTGACGGCATAGTATGGCATTTTTCTAGAAATTCTGCTAAAACTTATTTTTTGATAATTTAATAATCCATTACAACTGTGCGTCAATAGATACAAAATATGTAAGTCCAAGATAAGAGATATATAGCTAAATTCAAATTGTTGTAAAAAATGTAAATCAGAAAATACGAGTATAACCTTACTACATATTTATTCAAACGTGAAAAATTTGATGGCTTTTTGGCATTTTAATGTAAAATAGAATTAACTATGCATTCCCACTTATTTGCTCAATCCTGAAACCATTTCATTTCATTCATTATAATATTCCAAAACCTCTTAGATTTTATTCCTTTTTTCAGCAAACAATGAGCAATAAAATTCGATTTCACAGTTTCATTTATAATTTTTTATTTAAAAAAAAGAAGAAAGAATCTCATGCTGTGAAAGTAATTTAAGCTTTTATGTGCAATCCACTTTCACTAGATATTTACAAAACTTTATTATAATATTGATTTTAGATGAATCAACGCTTGAACGCGAGAAATTGTACACTTTTTTCCTAAGGTGAGTGATTCGCAGTAAATAGAAAGACACACCCTAAAGTATTCAAAATCCTCCGCACCTGGATCGAAAATCTCACAATTCAAAAGTTTCCACCATGACAAAATGTAATCATGCCAATGACGAAATTAAAGGTTATTGAGTGTGTGCGTTACTTGATGATGCGTTCTGAAGAATCCGAAATTGAATGAAATTATAGTCGAAAGTGAAGAACAAAACAGTATTCTCTCCATTAAAAAGAATTATTTTCTTCGAAACGTTTTCTCACGCGATTTTTCTCATTTTGTTCAGTAAATATGACGTACAGGCTGATAATTTACAAAAACAAATACAGAGGTTTCTTTTTCTTTTACTTTGAGTAAAGTAAAAGAAAAAGAAACTGAGATAGAAACTGATAAACTTGGAAAAAAAGGAAGGGGGTCGATGATTCCTTTTTTGGGCGGAAATTTATAAAATGAAGAATCAAATTGTGTTTGCATTATTCCTTTTTCTAAATACGTTAAAGTTTTCTTGTTATATATCTTTTTGTGATGAAAAAAAAATTGGAAACTCAAAAGCCCTTAAAATTTGTAGCTGTAATTTTTTTTTTCGTTGACACTTTTTGGAATATTGTGCATTCATTTTCAAAACATGTATTAAACTACCCAACCAAATTGAGTTTAAGATAAGTAAAAATAATTCAGGCCTCGTATTTCTTATTATAAAAGGTCTGATATCATTTCTAGTTTGTATTGTTTTAACGAGTTTTAGTACACGCTCATTTTCTGAAATTATTTTTGCAAATAGCTAAAGTGTTTCAGTTTTCGCTATTTATGTATAACGGTATTCTATTTATATATAACGGCAATTGAAGTGAAAATGCTTTTATAATTACACTTTTTTCAAAAGAGAAATGTCTCGAATTACCATTGCAGCTACTATATGGACTTAGCACTAAAATTGTAATGATTTTATATTTAGGATATGTTTCTACTTATTCAAATTAATCACCTGCACTATTTTACCATTTTATATAAAAAAAATTAGATATCTAGACAGCTTATAAATTATTCTGCTTACCTCAAGCTGAACTTTATTTGTGATAAACTAAAGCAAAGAATTTGTGCTTTTTCTTTTGGTAAAAAAAAAAAAAAAACTGTTTTAATTCTTTTTTTATTTTGTGCAATTTTTGTTTTCTACGAAATCAGGAACAACTTAACTGATTAAAAATGAGACTAGGCAATATAACTTAAACAAAATAATTTTATTATTAAAAGGTTGAACACATTCTGCTTTGTTTGACAGATAAAAATAATTAGAACTTGAAATATCAGGTTTTTATAAATTTTGCATAAAAATAATAAAGTGTATCTCTGTTTGAAATTCATTCTAATTCAATTTGTTATTCAATTCCTACTATTAGCTCACACTCTCTATTTATTTATTTATCTTGGTGGAATTTTCAATCGTTAATAAAATGCATTTTAAAGCACTCAGTTGAGCTGAGATTTTATAAACACGATTGTTTTGGATGACAATACGGTATTTAAATAATAATTAATACAAATTAATTACCACTTAATGATGGGATTCTTTCATATGTATGTGCATATTTATATTAATTGTAACTATTTAATAAAAGTAACTAAAATAAAATTTTTCTTTGTTGATCTAAGTAGGAATTGATTGAATTTTTTTGTATATTACTTGTGTTTTTTTATATAAATTTTAATATTTTTAGTGTAGCAATTGTATTTTTTCATTTTTAGAATTAGTCTATGAAAATTTAAATAGTTACCAGTACTTCTCTTTACTAGTACTTCGCATGAGAAATTTCATACTATTGATATAGAATCTGCCTTAGTAGAATTTTTTTTACATGTTTAGTTTTTTGTGCTATTTTTAGAACGATGTTTGTATATTTCAAATTACAGTTAAAAACCTAAGTCAGTTTTAAGCATTAAGTGCCCATTTATTAATGAAAACGAGCAATATAAGAAGTTCACTGTCTCTGCATCTGCACCTTATATTTTATATTGACATACATACATGCAGAGCCGGCTCTAGCAATTTTGCCGTCCCGGAAAAAAATGGAAAACCTTGCCCCTCCTTCTCTCTCTCTCTCTCTCTCTCTCTCTCTCTATATATATATATATATATATACAGTGGACCACAAAAGTGTTCGTACACTTGCTATCTCCTAAAAAATTTAATGTTTTCGACTAATAAAAATTAATGTATCGGAATTGTAATATTTTTATGAAATCTGCGACTAGTTCTTAATAGAATAACAATCAATTTTTAAAACATAGTATAACTATTATTTAAAAAAAATTAGTAATAAAAAAACTATTAAAAATTACCCACAAACGTTTTTGTACACTTAAAAAATCTCAACATAGCTTTAAATATCGTATTTCTTTCTTAATTTAGTACTTAGTAAGATAGATTTTAGCATCCACAACTACTTTTAAACGTCTTGGTTATAGATTTTTTTTTTTGTAATTTCTGTATCGATGTCTCTCTATTCTTCTGTGATTATTGTTTTTACTTTACATTTGGTTTTTATATGCCATATTTTCTTTTTTTAAAATCAAATTCCCATGAAATATGCTTTACTAAGCTTAAATCAGATGATTTAGGGAATGTTTCAGAATTTTTGGAAATTTATAGGGAAACCGGTGGCGTACATTGAGAGCAGTGCGTTCGGCGTCATTATGTTGTTAAAATATGTAGTCGTCTCCTATATCCTAATTTTGGGTGGATATTTTTAAAAATTATGCTTTAAATTATTTAAGTAGAGCTCATGTTTCCCAAAATCATCAATACCAAATTACCTAATCCTAAGGTCGATTTACACTCCCACGCAAGAACACCTCCACCTCCATGGCTCACTGTTCCAACTAGATTCAAGAGATTAAATTTCAGAAAGTTCAACATTGACAGCAAATTGGTTTGGATGACAGATAATTCCACATATTTGGTTCCAAGAAACATAAAATAGTTTGTCGAAGAAAAAATGACGAGCTTAATCCCAAGAATTTATGTGAAGTAAGTGCATCTCCACCTCCAAGCTTCAGTATGGAGGGGAAGATGTTCTTGCGTGGGGGTGTAAATCGGCTCCAGGAATAAGCAATTTGGTACTTTTTATGGTTTTGTGAATCATGAGCTCTCTATTTTTAAGCACAATTTTAAATAATCTACTCAAAATTAAGGTACTGGAGGCGACCTCATTTTTTAACAAGATAATAACGCCAAGCGCACTGTTCTTAATGTACGCCTCTGATGTCTTTATAAATGTACCCAAATTCTAAAAGAACTTCTAAATAACCTGTGTTAAGCCTAGTGGAACATATTTCATGAGAATTTGATTTAAAAAAAAAAGAGAACATGGCATATAAAAACAAAATGTGAAGTAAAAAACAATAATCACAAAAGAATGGATTAAAATAATAACAGAAGAAACATTAATACAGAAATTAAAAAACAAACTGATTAAATGTATACCAAGACGTTTAAAAGTTGTTGTAGAAGCTAAAAGCTCTCTTACTAAGTACTAAATTAAGAAAGAAATTCGATATTTAAAGCTATGTTGAGATTTTTGTTAAGTGTACGAAGACTTTTGTGGTGTAATTTTTTAGTAGTTTTTTGATTATTAATTTTTCGAAATTATAGTTTTACTATGATCTAAAAATTGAGTATTTTATTCCATAAAGAGAACAAGTTGTGGACATCATAAAAAAATTACAATTCCGGCACATTAATTTTTATTGGTCGAAAACATCAAATTGTATAGGAAATCACAAGTGTACGAACACTTTTGGGGACCACTGTGTATATATATATATATTATTATAAGTCTTAAAACATTTAAAATAATTTGAAATTAAGGACATAATTATTTGGGTTTTTTTTCAAACGAGAGAAATATAAGAGAAGGAATTGTCCATTAAAGCAGGCCAATTTATTTGAAAAATATTCTACTAATAGCGGGGATACAAGCATTTGTTTTAACTTATAGTAACTACACTCAAGACTAAAATAAAACATCTCCCGTGGCTATCTATCTACCAAAACCTTTGATTACCCTTGTCCCCTTTTGGATAGCTAACACCGAACATCGTAAGGGTGAAAGGAAGGTTTGTTGTGACCTCACTCCGGGATGGGTAGAAAGTTACTAGTGAAAGATGTGTAAACATATTAAATTTCATGCTTTAACATATACTCCCATCTCGAGCCCTTCAAGTTTCAACATAAAAGAAAACTGACATTAAATAAATTGAGTACAAAATAAAAGAATAAGATACCTAAAATGAAATACCATATTCACGCCCAATAATATTTTCAGAAAAAATATATCAAATTTTTTGTAGCAAAATAAAATATTTTTCAAATTCGATCCAAATGCCGTCCCTTATATTTGCCACCCCGGGCAGGGGTCCGGTTTGTCCGGCCCTAAAGCCGCTCCTGATGCATGCTAAGATATCTTTTAACACCAATAAGAAATGCATGTTATTTGACTAGAACTAGTCATTTGCACATTTCTTCCATCTGTTGAATACGTGATGAAAAATCTTGCTAAGAAATTTCTTTTAGTCAAATTACGATTAACCATTTTAAATTTTAAGTAGCTCATGTGCTACTTTAATAGCTTGCTCTGACCAGGACTGAACCTTGAATGACTACAACCTACTCCCAGAAAGTTTAATCATCTTCTTTTTATAAATATATATTTTAACAAGGTTATTTTAAGAGTTTGTTGGTAGGAATACTTTCATTTAGTTCATTGAGCTACAGCTGTGGCACAGCTAAATTTTTTGTGAAGAATAAAATAACTTACACTGTATTCTTTTATTAGTTTCTCTATAACATCAGTTTTCTTTCAAACTTAAATCTTCATTAACCAAATGATTCTTTTGGAAATAAATATTGACACATAAAATAATTCCTTGGTAGAAATTCAGAAATAAGGTGGACAAATTTTAGAAAAAATAATAAAAGACAACATATTTGTTGAAGAATGTTGAATTTTAGATAAAATTCAGCAGAGTTTAGAGAATTTTAGAGTCTATTCATTTAATACAGAAGAGACAGGGTGTGTTAACTTAGTCTTAATATTAGGCTTAAATCATTCGAAATAAAATATTTTATTAACACACGTATATTTAATTATTCATAATACAATCTTTAACATTTATAAGGCAAATAATATTTATAAGTTAAAAATTTAATATTTGTTTTAGTGAGGTAACGATATACGTAAAATACATATTCACATACATGGCACATTAAATAGTACACGCTTACGTTTAATATATTTTAGTTCAATTAATTTTATTCAATTTAATATCTATTTCTCATTACATAAAGAAATACCTCAATTGAAGCTATATTAATTTTTAACATGACTTAAGAAAGCAAAATTTCGGAGAAAATAGTTAAAATCAATAAAAAAAGAATAATTTAATAAAAATTATTAATTTAATAATAACTATTAACTTATTAAAATTATTTTCCTAACTTTTGTTAATGATAAATTGAAATTATAATATTAATTTTTGTTTTATATTGTTTTAAGACATTCGAAAGTTACGTAGGTATTTATTACGCAGAAATTTCTGCCGTATTTAAATTATTAAATTTCCCTTTGTCTAACAAATTTAGTGCAATAGTTAGAAGAAATGCGTTATATTTTCTTCAAATTAAAATATTTGTTAACTTGTTATGAGGTCTAAAATAATAAATTATTAAGATGTTTCTTTATAAAAAGAAGTTTTCTCTCTCTCTTTGTTGTTTTATGCATTTTGTTAAGTAAAAGCGTTTTGTGAAATTTTTTAAGCCTGAATACTGTAAAAATCTTTTTCATCTCTATGAAAAAATTGTTTCGTTCAAAATAGCTCTTTTTGACCTATTTTTCTCCTTTATACAAGGTCAACTAAACATGACTCACCTCATTTTTTCCCCTTCTTTTTTTCGTTTGAGATCTTCAAATTTAATTGAGAGATACATTGTATCTGAAGTCCTTCTTGTAATCAAACTGTAATTAATGGTTCAGTGTTTGTTTTTTTTCTCTAAGTGCAGGGTGCATGACACTCCAACAAAATAGTCTCCCGTGATGAATGACAACCGAAGGCTATGATTCGTACTTACTGTATTAATTATTTTAAGAGAAGTGGGCCATTTAACACGAAATCTTTCTCTTAACTAATTCTACTTCAGTAAGCTGAGATTTTTAATACTATAGTAACAGAAAAAAAATCTTAGTTATTCTGAACACTTCACACCGATCTTGTTTTCAACTGTTTAAGTGTATTCTTTAAAAGTAATCTACGAAACTATCATACGTACTCTTCTTTTTTCATGTATTATATTTTCGGTATTCCTAGTGGTCTAGTAGGCACAGTTACAGTTTAATAGTAGAAGAGCTGAAAATTAATTGAATATTTAATTAGGCTTATTGCTTCACATTGACAAATAACAAAGGTAAAAATACAGCAAAAATTAAAATGGCCTTGAAAAGCCATATCTATTAGTCCTTTAAAATAATTTTTTTTAATCTGATAATGAAAGGAATAATTTTGCTGTTGATACCGATCTTTATGTTAACAACTTTTTAATGATCTTCGTATAACACGTACTTTTAACCTCTCTCCCAAGGAGAGCCTAAATTATTTTCATATTTAAATTGCTTACTATTGGATTTTCAATTTTGAGGGGTTATGAATAGATGTTTTAACTAAAAAAATATAACGATTTACGAAAACCATACCTATCTTTATGCATGGTTGAAGATCTTGCGTAAGACTATCAACTTTTTCAATGTCCTTTACACTTGATTACTTTTTATTTTGTGTATTTTCTTTTTTACTTATTCCAATAGAAATTCAAAAGAAGTTGAAATTTTGCAAAGACTATGGCAAATATAAGTATAATATGCCATTTCGGCTTGTATATATAGGTGGCTTTATATTATATTTTTATATATATAAAATGATATTTTGTTCTGAATTTTTAATCATTTGTTTATTTTCATATACACTACATATAATCATAAAAATTTATCTTTTTAGAACTACAATATTTAATAGAATTATAAAGTACGATCATCACATGTCTTAAATTCTTCTTTCTTCACCTTTGATTACCTCAAAAACTAAATGTCTAGGAAAATAAAATAGACATTTAAACCAAAATGATAATCAACAATATTTAGGGTATATAATATTAAAAAATTAATTTGTCAAAAAAATAGATATTAAATAATATAAAATAATGTAAAATTTTTTATACCATGATGAAATTAAAACAATGGAATTTTCATCCCAAATTACTTCACCGACTAAATATTTTTTTTAATTAAATCATGGTGTGTTGCGCCTGAAAATGTAAGCTACAATAGCAATTTCCCATGTAACATATGGTTTTCTATAAGTAGCCATTGCTCCTAAGAGTTTTTTAGGAGTGAATTGCATTCTTACTGGTGTAATGACATGAAAGGGAAATATTTGGTTGTATGATTTAATGTAATTGTAACAGACGCGGAAGTAATGGTACAAAAACACTGAAAAATATAGTAATTTTATAATAATAAATGATACAAAAATATTAATATAACTAACTGCTTGGCATAGTAAAGTTATAATCAATTAGAAATTTAGTTAAGTCTTATTAGGAATTGTCCAGTTATCTTGAAAATTTATTTTTATTCTCTGTGTAAAAGACATAGGGAAAAGACCACAGCAAGGTGATACGTAGGATAAGATGAAGAGAATGACTTACTATAGTTTAGTAATTCATAGTATGAACACAGCACTGCCTTACGCATACTACAAGCTCTCCAGAAATCTAAATAATAATTACTGATACGATGAAATCCCTGCTGCTATTTCACTTCTTTTTAGATGTTTGTGTATTTTGCCTGATATGCGATAAATTTTAGAGTTTCAACTTAAGATCTTGTGGACTTTTAGTAAAACGAGTTGATTGTTCTTTGTTATATATAAATAAATAAAACTATTTGCTATATACATGACATATACACCTTAAATGATAACTATTTGCTATAAATGACTATATATACTTAGACAATATATTCTCTCTTCACAAACTCTATTTATTCTTTCCTTTTTTACTCTTATTTATCCTACCAGAAAGATCAAAGACTGTTAACATTACATATCAGGAAAGTTTTATTAAGGTAGCGGTTTTTAAACTGTGGTTTGTGGATCTCCGGGGTCCCCAGTGCCTTTTTAGGGGGTTCACGAAGGTATCTGATTCAATGTTAAGAGATTTCCCCCTTTTACAAACACCAGAAATCCTCGAAGGTAATTGAAAGACGTTCCATCCTGGACAAATCACTAAATTGGTCTTAGTAAAAAGAACTTTACTAGAACATGCATTTTGAACGGGAATATTAATTCAGTTTCTTTTTATTGTTTGCACAAAAAAAAAAGTACGTAACTATTACTACGTCATATTTAAAAAAATAGTAGAAACACACGTGCAAAGTTTAAGAGAACTGCATATTTAAAATATTACATTTATTATAATAGCCCTTGTAAAAGAAATGAAGCACCATCATTCTGTTTTAAAAAATTTTAATAAATTAAATAAATTATTTATATTTATTTGAAATTAGTATTTCGTAATATTTTAAAATTATATATTTACTGTTTTCTTAAAGGACGAAAAAAAGCGTTAAAAAGTCTATAAGCAGCTGATGCAGTCTTAGGGTTATTGAGGAACGTTTAAATCACTCAGACATGTGTTAAGAATCAGGAGGGATTTTTGAAATTTTGAGGGTCCGTGAAATCGGGTTGATACTGGAAGGGAAGGCCACGGCGGTTGAAAGTTTAGGAACCGCAGTCTTTAGGCGAGTTGGTCCCTATCTCTCTATCTGCAAGTATTTTTTATCTGTTTTTTTTTTCATATTTGTGTTTGTATGGCTATATGTGTTCTTTCTAGGAGGCATTTAAGGACCTGTTACAGCCCAGCTTGTGATAACTGAATGCTCTCTCATCCAGGGCGCGCCATTACTGGTAAAAATATTGGTGAACTTGTCAGCACTACTTATTTTAAAATAGTTGCTTTCAATAATATAGTGAAAGAATTCAAAGAATTTGGATTTATGATTCCGTTGTGCTTGACGAGCGTAATTTGGCTGCAATTAATGGCTGTTGTTATGAAAAAGCAGGAAATCAAGTGCAGTGTCCTGCCTGTGATAACGTCTACGTTAACCTTTTATCAAAATACTGAGTAAACACTGCAAGGTGATTTGTTAAATACTGTAAAAACTTTAAAGGAGAACAATTAGTGTATAATTTTTGTTAATAAAAACAAAGATTTCTAATTATACAATTTATTTACCAAGCTTAAGTATTCCGTATAATTATATTTTTATTACATACTATTCAAGAAAAATACATGACAATGAATAATTAGTGCAATGCGTCCCATACTTTCTAATTAAAAACGAGTACCCAACTTTTTCAAAACTATCATTGTGCCTTGATGCAGAGTCTAAGTGCACTTTGGTATTACTTTTCTTAAAATGGCAAAATAATGTTTTTTTATCCTATTAAAATTAAAATGTCTCCTAAGATGAGTACAATACTAGAAAAAAATAATCTAATAATACATGCAAATAAAAATAATTAACACATCAGCAAATTCATCAATTATAAGTGATCGACTGTAAATATTATTACCTAACTCCTATCTTTGCAATCATATAGTTAACAAGAATTTTTTTTGGAAGAAGAAGCTTATTTGAAAGCAAGATTTGGCCTATGAATTTATTAAGACACTGTTTTATCGAAACCTTAATAATATCCCAGCTAAATAAACCTCAAACTGCAATCAAAAATATTCAACAACTTTTTTTTTACTTTAATACCGAAAATCCCCATTCAAAGTAGTTTTCAAATCTCAGTTCTAGCTTTTGCTATAACTTAGTTTTGATGTTGGGAAAACTATATCTTCACAATATAAATTATTTAATAAAGTAAAACTTCAGAATTTCAATTCAATCGATAAACAGGCGACAATTAAGGGATTGTTTAAAAATTTAAATATAACGGGCTTAAATGAAACGGATAATTAACCTAACGGATGAAACAAGGTAAACATTTCAAAAAATGAAATTATTAAAATTTCTTTTTATTTCAACAATAGTTTTCTCTCTCAAACTGTTTTTTCAACGCTTATTCAAATTGTTGTTCAATGTGTCAAAATGTATATTTTTGTGAAGTATATAAAATATATATAGGGCCCGATTAGCTTTATAATGTTCCTTGTGTTACGTTATCCGTCACACAGCTGTGAATCGGAAAATTTTTGTGGATAGGATAACCACGTCTCTATGAACACTTGCACCCTTAAAAAATTGCGTGGTCTTGTCTTTGGACATCACCACGGAAATCGTTGACATTACGAGGAACCCCCTACTCCGCCCTCGAACCGGATATAACTCGAGGATAAAGAGACCAACCGCTACTATCCCGGAGACTCTAGAGAGGGCAGACAGAGATGTTTTGAAACTTTCATAGAGAATCGATGTAAGCTCCTCTCTCACAAACAACAGAATTTGAACTCTAATGGTCTAAACAATACTTTAATAACTTCACTGTACATACTGTAATTAATAGCTGTGTGTCGCAAATAAACTAAATATTTTAATTCACAAATATCCCGCTACAATTATTTATCTCAAACGTCACACTGGCCATATATAAAAGTTATAATATATCTAAATTACAGAGTTTCCAAGTAGCAATTTTTGGATATTTTCTTATTTCTATTGTTTTATGTTAAAAACGTATTCTTTAATTGAATATTTAGAATTCGGAGATATTAAATAGAGAGGAGGTATTGGTAGTTGAACTATTTTTCCTTCCTGGGATCATTTTCCCAAAGTTTTTCTGATTTAATCTGTATAACATATTCATATGTGTGTTACCTGTAACATTATTTCTATTCGAAGGAAATTTCTCTCTCTCTCTCTCCTCTCTGCAACAATGTTCAAAATTTTAAGAATATTTTAACGTCCTCAACCTTTGAGCGGGCGAAATCGCGCACATTTTACGGCTAATGTACTTACTGTTTTTAAACATAGCGTGATATCTATTCCTCTTTCCCTTCCCTCTCTTTGCGATGAAATGGGTTTGTCCGGTTTTAAAGAATAAATTTCAGTTATTTCGTTAATTTTTTTGTGAAAATCCACTTTATTAGTAAAGTTTAAGACCTGGGTCAGTTTTTGTAAACTGAACTTTTTTTTATAAATTTTATTCTTTAGATTTCGGAGATTTATTTCGTAATTATATATTTCATCTGTATTAGATTACTACGCTTTGTCTTTTGAAGTTAAAAAATAACGGTTGGATATTTCAAATTATAATTCAGAATTTTTTTAAAAAAATGCAATTATCCATGTAATTATCAAAAGCAGATGAAAGAAAAAGGGAGCAAAAATGCGGGGTAAAGGATAGCGACTTGAGTGCAGTGAGAATATTAAAATGAAGTGTATCATCATTGAATCTGAACAATATATATCTGCTGATTATTCAAAATAGTTATTTGAAAAGAAATATTGGTAAAGATGAAACTATCAAATGGCATGAAACAGAGTATGTAAAAAGCTAAAAAAAATGAGCAAGTTGAATTTTTGAATAGTTTTTCCTGTTATTAAGACAGAGCAAAAATATTGGAGAGAAAATTGAATTCTTTTTTGAAGATAATAA
Source organism: Trichonephila clavipes (assembly GCA_019973935.1). NCBI lineage: Eukaryota > Metazoa > Arthropoda > Arachnida > Araneae > Nephilidae > Trichonephila > Trichonephila clavipes. Next base: position 1,489,430 of record BMAU01000465.1, on the reverse strand, counting down.
CTGTAAATATACGATTGATGAAATTCTAAAAAACATAAATCAACACATCCGTGGCACACAAGAATTTTTCAAGGGGGGGTAGGGTCAGAGGTTCACCATTCTCGTATCATGCTCCTATACGCCAGCCAACATATTCTTTTGGTTTTGCCGATTTTCGGGAATAAAAAACACTAAAAAAATTCGTTATTGAATAAATAATTAGCATTAATTAACAAAATTAATTATTAATAAGAAATACTTAATTTAATTTTGCATACTATATACATAGGATTATAATCAATCGAAGAAAAAAAATCAAGGGCTTTGGGGGGTGGGACCCGAGCCCATCCCCTTGTGTGCGCTACTGCAGCACATAGATCATATGCAAATCAACATGTTGATCAGATATTTTCAAGTTTATAAAAATATTAAAATTTAATTTTCATTGCTTACATATATATATATATATATATATATATATATATATATATATATATATATATATATATAATTATTTTTCTAACTTGCCTTTTATTATTGTAATGAAATAACTCCCGTCTACAAAGCGGAAACAAGAAAACTAATCCTTTGTAAAGTGCACGCACCTCCTCGAGAAAAAATTGACGAAAGGTTCGATGGAAAGTTAATATGCTAAAATAATTTACTTATGTAAAAAAATAAGCATAATACAATACACTAATATCTAGAGAACAAAGCAACTTAATTCTAAATTCATATTAACTTGATAGCTATTTTCGCAATTAGAAAGTCATGTATTCTGTTTTATTCATTACTAGCTACAACCCGGCCACTTCGTTGGGTATTTCATACTGTTGTATGACTAAAAAACATCAAGAAAGTTTTTACGTTATAATTATCTAACTTCTAGCGATAGGCTTTTGATTGTACTGAAAAACATTCTTATAACTCTAGCCTCTTGATTTAAAAAAAAGACAGGGCTTGAATTTCTAAGGTAGAAGTGTATTTATCTTATGCCCTCCCCCCGTAACCAACCTTTTCTCGGAGTCGATTTCCACAAACCTCAAATTTCAAGTTTATCGATCTAACACTTCAAAAACGGAAATTTATTTTGTCTATAACGCACCCGTGACCCCCTTATGAATCGATTTTCGCAAAACACGTTCTTAACTGATCTCTTCTAAAAAAGGAACACGTATGTCATATTTTATGTCTGTTGGGGTAATAGTTCAAAGATATATTTAAAGTAGATCAATATGTTATAGGCACTTTATGGTAAAGGTAATTAAGAAAAGTATAGCATTTATTATTAAAAAATTATAATATAATTTTTTTATATAATTTACTCATTAATAATATTAATTTGCGATTCAAGTTTCACCTATCCATGCATTATATTTAGTTACTGGAATTATGTGCTTTTTTTTACGCAAACTATCGAAATCTAGGGGGTCTATTGTGATTAAATGCAAATATATTACTTATTCTGAGTTTAATTTGTTTTTATACTTTGTTTTCGTAGCCACATACGTTGAGAAATATATATTTCACTTAAACACAATATTCTGAATGGTATTAAAATGTTTATAACTGTGTGAGAAATCCCGTGTATTTTGTATGAACTTACAACGTAAAACTTAGAAGCTGTTATTATTAAATTTAGATTTTAACATTAAATCTCTCTGTTGATAAGTTGTTTCCTCTCCGTTATTTTAGGTGTTTTTTCCACAAATATTAAAAGATGCATTAGAAATCTATTTAGTTTTGCAAGACATTGTGTAACGAGTATAAAATTATCTGGTGGAGCCCGAGATAGTAAACAATATAATATTCACAATCCAGTAGGAAGTATATGCATAAATATAAAGCGCGCGCACGTATTAATATTCTTTTATTTTAATAAAAGCTTTAAAAGAGCGTTGGTAATAAAACTATTGTATATAAATACAATTTTCCGTTTTAAGGAATAGAACGTGCTTTAGATACTTGTAACTATATAAACTTCACAGAGAACGTGAATCCATTTTGCATACAGATTTATTTCTTCTAAATTTTTTATTGACTTGTGGAACCCCTAGGTATACCTTGTGAAACCTCAAGGTTCCGTGGAACACAGTTTGAAGACCACTGATTTAAACCAAGTGAGAGGTCTTCTTAATTACTACCTAGATATGTATAACACAATTATTAAATTACTTATCTTAATTTAAAAGATCCGGCGTGTTGTTACTCTTCCTGACTTAATTAAATATCTTGTTCCGTAAGATGTAGTATCTTCTTGCGTAAATTCCTATAGCTTCAATTATTATTACTAATCCTCGAACTTTAGTTTCAGCTTAACGACGATCGACTTTCACACACTCTCTTTGTTTGACTTTAAATAGTAATTTTCATCACAAATCCCGGTTCCTCCACATAAAGCGATTTTATAATCAAACAACAGTTAAGAATTATTCCCAAGAGGATTATTAAGAGGCTCGAATTCGACCTATAACAGTACTTTTATTGCAAAAAGATAATGATAAAGCAATTTGAATCATGAAATATTCATCGTTAAAACAAGTTACTATTTCAGCATACTAAAATGTCAATTAATGTTTAAAGATTTATTTTATTTTGAATCAACGCCGAATAATAATAGCACATTGGACTGTTGTTAAGGAACCATTTAATTCTGAACCATGATTAGACAAAGAAGGTAATGTCCGAACTGTTATTACAATCACGTTATTTCCATATCGTACCAGATAAAGATTTTGCATCCCAATCCGATTTATCCAATATTACTTTCATGTCCTTATTCTATGTAATGGACTCGAAACACAAAATATGTGAGAGAAAGAGAGACACAGAGGACAGTGAGGCACACAGGAATTATTCAAGGGAGGGGGGGAGGGAGTCCACGGTCGAAAGTCCATCATTCTCGTATCATGCTCCAATTCGCCCAATACACAACGTATATTTTTGATTTTGTCCATTTAGGGAACAAACAGGAAAAAATTAATTATTGAGTAAACAATTAGCATTAATTAATAAAATTCATTATTAATAAAAAACACTTAATGAAATTTTACGTACTATATACATATGATTATAATCAATATAAAAAAATCAAGAGCTTTGGGGGTCTGGAGCCGGGAACCCATCCCCCTTGTATGCGCCACTGACAGATGATATTTAATAATATTTCGTTTCTACAAGAATATTTCAAACATGTAAAATATATTTCGTATTGTAACATTTTGACTAATATCAACTTTACGTAATTGGAAAATTTCAAGTTTTCATTTAAAGTATATTTATTAACTTCTTCAAATTAATGCTTACATTATTAAAGTTTAATCATATGTTATAATAAAACCATTTAAGCAATATATACTATTCATAAAACCACAGTTGATAATTTCATTTAATAGATCTTGACTTAATTTCATTCACATCAATTAATTTTCCCTAACCAAGGCATTTCAACTGATGTGGAACATTTATGCGCATAACTATATAAAGTCTTTCCAATGTCTGAATTTTGTTCTTAGCTTGCCTTAAACAACTTCAAGGATAAATTCTAAAAGTTTAAAACAAAACAAAAACAAAAATTATTAACGAGCGATTTAAAAACTCATGACAGTGAAATAATTTAAAATTCCGAGATTATTCAAGAGTATGTCTTCACGCATACTTAAAGCCATAGAAGGGATGAATCGAACTCCTCTATTTGAAAATAATACATAAATATCATCTTCAAAATAGAGACGATTCAAGGATAGCACTAAAAAAACAGCAAAGAAAACCCTCTCTGCATATTTGACTGCATAATTAGCCTCTTCCCACTGAAACTTTCCCATCCTCCAGAGAAGCTACAGATATCCAATCAAGCAAACAAATAAATGAATAAAAAAGAACACTCTAAACTCGTTACAGCAGCGCGTTTAGCAAGCAACAGGTTGACGTAACAAAATTGCCGGGAGGATTTCTAGCACTATCAATACAGCTTCCCTTGAGGAAGGTAAAAAAAAAAGCTACAACTCACAATCAAACACTGAAGCATATGTATGTATTAAAAAATAAATAAAAAATTGCAATAGATCACATCTCGCGATAGCCGCCAAATCCTTTCTTGATCCAACAGGGCGGTGTCCCTTTGAATATTGACCCACATGCCGGGCAAGGGGGGACATCCCCTGATGGCACGACCACTAGTCTCGCAATTGCTTCCGCTTGAAAAATCTTGATGTGGTTCGATGCTACGAAGGTTGCGAGAGCCTTTTTTAATTCTCTTTTCTCTCTTATAGAAGCCATGTGGCCTACTGTTTTTCCAGGTAGACACAAGGACGTCCGTGGATTGATTTCGATTTTGTGGAACAAGATTCATTTTTTCATACTTATCGGGTGGAAGGATGTTTTGTTGCTTTTTCTTCTTTGAGGTTTGTTAGGTATAATGAGTTGTCAACGCATTCACTGGTTGTGAGTGCGGAGATTTGAAAATTGATTATGTGATTCGCTTGGCGAAAGGACATGGAAAAAGAAAGGTCGATTGATTTAGTACTAATATTAAAAGAAGGATTATTGCTAAAAAAAAAGAATAAAAATTGAATAAGTTCTGCTATGTCATGCGTTACGGTATACCTTTCCAAATTGTCTTTCGGTATTTTTTTTTTTAAAGAAATTTTTTGGAATTCTTTTTTAAATTGGGTAAAACTAGTAAAATGTTTCATTGCTAAATCTTTGTAGAATAGCCTAGTGGCAGATTAAAATCTATTCTAAAAAATAGTTTTCTTAAAAAAAAGTCAAGTAGAAAATTGTTAAAGTCCATCTCCTTTGGGATGGCTGTTCTGTGAAGAAAGCTTTAACCTTTTACACTAATTAAAAATTATATTTTAATTTGGAAATTCAGACAAATATTTTTGGTTAGAATTTAATTATTTTAGAAGAATGTTACTAAGCAGTTTTACTTAGTCTCAGATGTTTAGCTAATTTTTTTAATGAAATTTTTAATTACAGGTGACATTTAATACCGGTTAGATATATTTTATTTTAAGCCTTTTTAGCAATGTAATGCCTTTGTTTTAAGAAATATGACTTAATAAATAGTAAAATTCTTTGATTTATTAGAAAGTTTTTGAAGTTTTATGGTTCTAATAATTTTGGCTCAAAATATTGATTTATGTTTTCATTGATCAGATAATAACATTTGTCTTTAAATTTCAAAAGCAATTTTTTCTTTTACTTTTCAACAAAAGGAAGAGGTGATGAATTAGGCAAATTTATTAAATTCGTTACTCTTGATAATAAACGAAATTTAAAATATTAAAAAAAATCAATTATTAAATAACGGAAAAATTTAATACGAAAAATGATTGAAGGAATTTTTTTGTATTTGTTATCTTTTGTTAGGGGCAAAAAGGACATCTTATTTTCTCACTAAAAACATACTTTACTAGAAATATTTTTAGCAATATCTGTTCTCATTGGCATGAGTGATTAAAACTTCATTTAAAATTATTATTACCCTAAGTTATGTGACTACTACATTGTGTCAATACTAACTGGAGAATTTTATGTAAATGCATACACATATATACATTAAAAAATACGATAAATGCATTTCATTCCCCCAATTTTAACTCAATACTGGACAAGTAATGGTAAACAAACTTTTTTGAGTGGCTCAAAGGAAAAGAAGTAAAACGCGGGCTAGAATACTTTACCACAAATGCAAAAAGGATTAACAAAATGTTTTCGTAAATCATTTAATACTACTGTGATTAATTGAGCCGTGATTCTCTACATCTCTTTTTTAAATCTGCCTAACCTGAATGCAAAAGCATATAAGCATATTTTATTAATTTTCATATTTTAAAGATCACATCCTATTTTTTGCATATGCAAAATATTTTTAATTAATTAATGCAAATATATAAAATTCACGCAACTAAATGTTGCTTATTCAAAAAGTACTAAAACTTTCATCTAAATTTTTAGCATGCGTGATACTTAGAATACGCATCTAAATGTGTGTGTGAATGAATTATTTTTAAACTTTGTAATTCAAATTTCTACGTTGTATTTTTAAAAGTCAATGGTTAGAGCCAGGTAGAAACTCTAGGTAGACCGAAATTGGTTCGCAGTTTGTTGTTTGCTCATTATTGCTTTAGGTTATCATTGAAATTTCTATTGACTCGTTATGAATATATTGATTGTTCAGAGCAATAAATTGCTTCTGATAATAATTAATAAATAATTAGATATCATTTTAGTTAAATCGGGCAGCCGACACGCGAATTTCATAATCAATAGGTCATGCACTCGAATCCCATTTTCCCCTGCAAGAGTTGTCTGGAATAATTAAGACTGTTATACATAATAAATCTAACTGGATCGAGGAATACTGCGATATATATCGTCAATTGTTGGAATATAATCCAAATTAAAAGATTTATTGCCAGCGACCCATCGGGTGATTCTCGTGAGACGTAAATATAATAAATTTGATGTAATTTAGAAAACTGATTTAGAAATTTAGTTTAGGTATCCGACTACGTTTGGAACCGTGATTTTGCAAAAGCTTATAAAAAATGGATAATATTTATGATATTTAGTGTCACTTAGATTAGAAAACGCGTTTAAATTGTTTTAAGAATATTATTACAAGAAAAAATTATTTAAGTACAGTATTTTGACAAAAAATGAACATAGAATGACCAATATTCAATACATTCTCCTTATATGAAAAATGCTTCTATTATAATAATATTTTGTGTGCCTGTATATAGCTCAGACCTCTGTGTAGAGGCTGAACTAGAATTTTTTAAATATATATAACTTAGAAATGGATTTATCCATATTTTACCACAACAGGGGGGAGAAATTTTAATAAAAAAAAACGCCGATAATTAATTCAATAAGTAGTAACTCTGAAAATAATGTGAATTTTTCAAAAATCCTAGTTCAAACTCTCTGGAGAAGCAAAATATTATTATTATAGAAGCATTTTTTATAAAAAGGAGAACGTTTTGAAAAAAAGGTTATTCTAAGTTAATTTTTTGCCAAAATATTGTATTTAAATATTTTTTGTCATAATGTCCTCAAAACAATTTTATACATATATTCTAATCTAAGTGACACTAAATATCATGAAAATTATCCATTTATGTGTTTTTTTTTAAATCTCGGTTGCGAACGTAGTCGGATACCTTAAGAGTTTTAAAATACTGAAAATGATGAGAGAAAATTTAAGCTATCGTTTCATAATGTAAATAACAGGTTTAAAACTCAGCATGTTTTCGGATAAAAAAATTAATCAATTTTATTATAGATTTTTTGGATTATCCACAAACTCCTATAAATATAAGTGGTCACGTTAACATAGTGGTTATGGTCAAGAACTCATGGCCAGAGTGTCATGGGTTCCGAGTCCTGGAGCCACCGAAGACCCGCCGTATAGAGGGCTTATGCTCAAAGTCTTCCCATTGGTGTGATGTAGTATTTAGGAAAAGCAGGTTCCAGCTCTGGTGCCATCCTCGTCACTTGCCCGAGGATCAAATTCCGAGTTCCGTCGTCAGTAACCCTCGTTCATCTTTATAGCGGGACGTCAATATAACTGAAACTCAATTATAAATATATTGCATCTTAAAATGTAGAAATTGTCACTAAAATTCAGATGCTCTCTTGTTTGAATAAAGTTAAAATTCGATTCAGAATTAAAATATTGGAGATGCAATACGCGGAACAGATTTGATTTCAATACAAGTAATATGAAAAACAAATTAAGTCAATTCTCCTACTTAGGTCAACAAAGAAAAATTTTATTTTAGTTACTTTTTATTAAATAGTTACAATTAATATAAATATGTATATACGTATGCCAGAATCCTAATATTAAGTGAGAAAATAGAAAGTGATTTTCCTTGCCATTTTCCATTTTCCTTTCTATATAATGTGTTGGACTATTTTTTGTTACTCTTTATTCATTAATTAAATTTAATTATTCTAATAAAATTGAATAGTAAAAAAGAAATCATATTCCCAGAAAATAGGCGATCCCAGGTGGGAATTAAACCTACGATCTTTGAATTAGAAATCCAACGCGCTATCCATTGCACTACAGGGGCGCAACGAACGATTTTCCTTTCTATACATGCTTTTGGACTATTATTTTTGTTACTTTTTATTCATTTTTTAATTTAATTAATATTTGAAGAAACTGTATTAACATCAGGTGTCATCCACTACAAGTTTCAAAAAATGAATTTGAACTTGAATGGATGAATAGAAAGTATTTTATTAACGATTGAAAATATGAACAAGATATGTATATATACACCTTAAAATCCGGCTTATAACGCGCAGACATACTTTCAAGCTACATTTTTTAATTTTTAGGTATATTCGTCGTATAACACGCACCCTTTTTTTTACCAAGGAACCTGAAATGCATGTGTGCAATGCTGTTATGTTTTAAAGTCATCTATTCAATGTATTATCCCAGATATTTCGTAAAAATGTAGCATATTTCTCGAATAACACCTTTAAGTTCATTATGTATGTCATTTTTTTAAGTAAACAGTATCCCGCGATCCTTGTAGAAATCTACCTCTTTTTTTTATTTTTGAAGCTATCATTTTTATACCCCACGTATAACGCGTACCCGTAAAGTTCGATCACATTTTTTGTGCTAAAAGTGCGCGTTATACGCCGTATTTTACGGTGTATATATATAGGGAGAGAGTGAACTAATAGAGTAGGAATTGAACTAGAGAAGATTCCGTTGTGATACAAATAGAAATTAATGCTAAAGGTGAAAATTTGTTCTGCTTGGAAAAGTGATTCCTCGTTAAATAGACTAAATTCTTTTACATTAGGCACGTACACAGCAAAAGATATTTTAGGCCTGTAAGAATTATTTTGTCTCGTTCCAATCATCGATGGTGCATTCAATTGTGATGCAATGGCAAGTTATGCTTTCTAATCAACCTTTTCCCTTTCAATGGAATGCTATCACGTGCATCGAGCATGATCGAGTGTTTACCAAATGAAGACTCGAAAACGCGAAGGATCGATCGATATCCCTGCCCATCGCGACTTCCGTCGCTGAAACCCGAGTCTCCAGTGGGCAGTGTTAATGACATAATAATAAATACCTCTTCTGACACAGTGGTCAGCAGTTGGGAAGCACCGCTGTCAATTTAGAAATAAATCCTTGGCGTCTAGTTAAGTAGGTCATTTATGAGAGATGTGTAACCTACTTGCCCTAGTTTACCCTCAGGTAAGGGAGGGATTGCAGAGCTCTTGGGTGGGGCTGTACTGAACGGGTTCCCTTTAGTGTTCTTTATTTGGAATCTTTGCCCAAGAGCTCTGGATGAGGTAGGCCTTGAAGCACAGGATGAGATGGTGACCATATTGGAAAAGGACCTTCTGGTTTTCGCCAAGGTTGGATTTGGAGTTAATTATTATTTCCACGTGTCTTACTCTTTTCGAGAGAGATAGGTCGTGGTAACATTGTTGGCTTGTTTTTCGAAACGAGAGGAAGGAGAAAGAGGAGTGGATGGGTTTTTTTTCGTAGAATTGACTTGTTTTGATCGGTGTGGGAAAGAATTACAAGCTCTCGATTTGAAACATTTAGGAAATAAATGTGAAGTGTTTCCCTAACTGTGTGTTATTTGTTAGGGAAATGCATATGAAATAGTTAATGACTGAAATTATTTTATTGAAATTTTTGTTAAGAAGCATTGAATTGTTAAAAATGTACTTGTTTGCAATCATTATAGAAGAGTTAAAAAAATGGCTGGCATTATGATATATTAAAATCCATTGTGAATATGAAAGAAGAGTTTCTTTGAGAGAGAAAGAGTCATAAACCGAACTTCAGACATTTGTATTTATGTTATTAATATATTAGGTGAAATATTGTATTATTGAACTACATATTCTATCCTGAAGTAGACTTTACCAAACAGCAAAACTAAATTTGATTTTGAAAATATTAAGAAAATAAAATTTTCATCAGTTACGAGTTTTAAGCGTTTAATTGCAAATTTTATCTACATTTTAGGATTATTAGTACCATTAGTAAAATATATTCTCCCTTTTTATTTTTCACTTTGTATATATATTAGAATTTTAATTAATACTATAAAAAATTATTATTTCTCTAAAATTTAATAAGTTTTGCATATATTTTTTTCATTTTTAGTTCATTCAGAAATAATAATTTTTTTTTTGTATAGGATTGTTTGTAAAGAAAACTTTCAGTAAATACTTTCAGTAAATACTTTCAGTAAAACTTTCAGTTTTTAAAAAATAATTTGGAAAATTTCTAGTTTTAAAAAAAATTTAATTTAAAAATTTATACTTCGTTTTCAATCGAAAACAGATGGTTTAGCTCAAAATTCTGTTTTACCTGTCAAATTACTTTTTATCAATTAATACTATTATTTATATCACTTTCGATAATTTAGGGAATGCTTTATATTTGATAAACACTTGTGGCATGTTAGAAAAATTAACATTGAAATGTATGAAAGCTTGGTAGCTTAGAAGTAGCGCCACCACTTCGTAAGCCTAAGATTGTGGGTTCGATCCCGGCTTGAGCCGATAGATTTTCTGTATACGAAAATCATAGGCATCTATGTCATGCGATTATGTGACATGCAGATGATCCTTTGAGTATCAATTTAGCTCTAGTACTATCTGCAAAATTAAATCACGACAAAACTTAGCATTGGACAAAAGCTTGAATTAATATTAATTCAAGCGTCAAAATCTGATTGCAAGAGCCGCCACTAGATGATGCGCCCATGAAATGGCTCTCACATTTGGGGACGGCATGCCTGCAAATGCAATAGACAGTGTTCACAGGAGTGTTCTTTCTACACATCGGGGTGTCCGAACGTTATCTGAGGGTCGGAAAGGAAAAAAGTATGCTTTCAACATAACGGTCTTCAGAAACGGCGAGGCACCTGTTTTTCCCCAGGCATGAGGGAAGAATACATGGTCTCTTTTGGAAGATTGCATTATCACATCTGTTCATTGCATTATCACATCTGGGCATTCCCTTCACCCTGTACATCAAAAACTTGACAAGTATTGTCGGGAAGTGTTCGTCTAATGAGCCGACGCTACACTATAAAAACAATATTTTGATCGATAAAATTCGATTGTGATTATTGCTTTTTTTTCTTTTGATATTTCTTCTTACAAAGGAGCCTTTCGTATTTTTTTTTAAAAAATGTGTTAATTTGATAAGAAATGTTTCATTTTTTTTCTTCTACAAATATAGTCATGAAATTCGCATTAATTTCTTTCTCTTTTTTATAAATTTCCTTTTCTCATAATTGGTAAAAAGTTGCATAATACGGTTTGTACGATAAATATGCACGTGATGTATGGTGAAAGAAACATTTAGGAGAGATTTGCCATAAAAGAAATATATATATATATATATATATATATATATATATATATATATATATATATATATACAGTGAAAATCACTTAACATGAAACTGAAGGGATTGAAATATTTTTCGTGTTAAAGGATATTTCAAAAAATAAATAAGTATTTTAACAAAATTATGTTTATTAGCGAGCATTTTATGAATATAGATCTGCATATGTGCATGCATTTAATAAAAAAGGAATAAAACAAAAACTTTCCCAAGAACTTAATGAAATTTAATGCAAAGTTTTCTTTTGGAAAACAAAACACTTATTGCGTTTTAGGAAAATAATCTCATATATTTCTTTGCGTCGTCTTTTTTAGCATCAAATTGCCAACAAACTGTTCGATGTCACCCTTTTTGTTATTCATTTCACCATTAATTAGAATGTGCGTCTAAATAACTGGACCTACTTCTCATTTCGGATGATGTCGGAAAAGAAGCTGCATTATTCTTTTCATTTTCGTCGTCGGAATCTGCATCAATGATATTATTTGAGCTTCGAACAAACCCCAAAATGGATGTGATTGGGGTAATCCATAATTGGAGCTGCACACACACACACATTATCATCATCTCCTGTTACGAATACAGTAGAACACTCCAATCCTTCTGGTTCTCCGTATATTTGTTCATTTCCAGAAGTGAAATCTTTTCGTGTTAAGCGATTTTCGTTTCGTGTAAAGAGAAAAAAGATGCATGAAAGCATATAGTTTGTTGTCGGGACTGCTGTATTATTTCGTGTTAACCGATATTTCGTCTTAGGCGTCTTTGCATTAAACGTGATTTAAATCGCCTCTTATCTCAACGTTTTTCATCTTTTTCATGACAGATTTTTCGATCCAATGCGATAAAATAATTCTTTTTAACAAATAATCTTCTCTAAAAAAATTAAAAGTTATATCATGTAAATACAATATTGAGTTTTTCATAATAGTGGAAGTTCTATTTCCTGAATTGTTACAAAATTTAATTAATTACGTGGAAATAATATTTATAAATAACTCTTGATGTAATGACTGTTCCTTACTCTACGTTTCTGAACACCTTTAGGAAAATATTTTTTATGGATTTTTCAAAATTCCAATTGTTAAAAGTTAAAAAGGTTTATACTAGCTTTTTATTTCTAATCAGAACTTACTTTGAAATTTCCTAACGCATCATCCCATGCATCTGTAATGTATAAGATCTAGTGTCGCACACAAGGGGGCAAGGGTCCACAGGTCCGGACCCTCTCCCAATGTCCTAGATTTTTTTCTTCGATTGATGATAATCCTAGGTGTATAGTACGTAAAATTTAATTATTTGTTCTTAGCAATTTATTTTATTTATTAATGCTCATTATTAATCTAATAATTTACTTTTTACTGTTTTTTGTTCCTAAAATTGACAAAATCGAAATAATATGTTTGGCGGCGCATTGAGGCATGATACGAGAATGGTGGAATTTCGACCTTGGAGCCCCCTCTCCCTTGATAAATTTTTATGTGCGCCACTCATAAGATCACGAGTTTCATAAAAGTTATTTAAGCATTAAAACTAAACAAGTTTAAAGTAAGCAGATTTGAAACTAAACAAATAAATGAAGCTTTAATATCAATGGAGAGATAGTTAGAGAAGAAAAAAATAGGTGAAAGTAATTTGAATAAGGGCGGGAAAATAATTAAATAAATAACATGATTGAAAATAGAATAATAATAATAATAAATGAAGTAATAGGAAGTAAGACCTTATTTAAAAGCAAAGAACAACAAATATCACTATCAATATTACTAGAAATGATAAACTTTTCAGAAACTACATCATATACTAAAACCTAAAAACCATAAAAGATAAAATGCATATACCATTTTTCAAAATAAAGTTAACATAAAGCATTATTATCGTTTTTATTAAAAAAATTATTTTCTTCAAAAATCATACAATGCAGTTATTTTTCAAAGAGCACTGTTTATTATAGTGTTGCACATGTGCTATATGTATTGCGTCGTATTATTTCTTGTATAATTCTAATAACTCTGGGAAACACAGTTTGAACAGTTATTTTAATGTATTGAGGATCTGTTGATAATAGCAAACTAGACTTCATTTTATTATCATTTTTAGACGTGCATGTTTTAATCTTTTAAAAATATAAATTATATTAAAATATCTAAGAAATCTGCCTCAAAAATAAAACCAGAGGGGGAATCTCATATTCAAAAATATATAAGTCATCATCCATGTATTTTAAATTATTTCAATGCTTTTAATTATCAACTATGAGACAAAGTTAGTTTACCGAATTCTATTTTTTAATGGTCGTAAGGGAATTTCTTAAAATAAATATTAAAACAAACACTCTTATAAAGCTATTTAAGTAGAAAATTTTTTTTTGAACTATAGTAATAGATTATTGTAACATTCATAATATAATTTTAATTATTTTTAATACCATAAAATATACCTTTTATCTGATAGAAGTCCTTCACAACAAATGAATTTATTCATTCTTTTTTGTCTGTGTCATAAACCATGACCTATAAATACTGCAGTTTTCTTATTAGCTAAATATAAATTTCTTGGTAACTCTTGTCTTATACTCTTGTACGTCTCTCTCAATAAAAATTTCCTAAAAATTATTAATATTTATGAATTATTTCTTAAATTTCTGCCACATCTTCAAGGTAATAACGCATTCCATGTTTGTGAACAAAAAGATGACGAGCTTGAACTACACCTCCCCGTGAAAGTTGACGATATCTCAATTAGCGCAAAGTACAACTTCAATGAGAAATTTGACAGCTTTGTTAACTTGAAAAAAATTTTTCCTTATAAACACACGATCACCTTCACGTGGCGCATTGATTTCAAAAACCAGTAACGCCAACGAATTCTTTTATGGCGGTGATAGTTTCACAAAGTTGTTACAATATAAAAATTAGAAAAGATTTTTATTCTATTTCTCATTTAATTTATTTTACAAAATTCACTCTTATGCGCAATGCGTGGGTGTTGTTTACTTTCTGTCAGAGCAATTATTTTCTGTCAAATGCTTGAGAATACCCTGTGTAAATCGTGTCAGTTTTACCCACAATTGATTGCGTAAGCATAAGCTAAGATTAATTATGAGCATAGTTTTTTGATGAATGAATGTGCCTAAATGGTATATGATAAATAAATATGAATATTATATATACAGGTAAATTTCTAATTTCAACTATGAAATACGCCTACGTTTTTTGCGTATTGAAGCACTGATAAATAGACTGAATAGAGAGAATACATCCAACATGTGAACATATGCTGCAACAACAAGTGAACATATGATGAAAAATTATTCCAAATATATGATGATCCTACTTAACAGGAATCTATAGATTGAAGAAAGTATAAAAATGATTAATAAATCTAGTACAATAAAGGCTTAAGTTATATAACCAGTTTTTTTTTCTTACCGCACTATGAATTTTTTATGACTATCAGCATTACTCATGTACTCAATCATTTAAATAAGTTTATGATGTCCTTCCATGGTAACTATAATTCTTAATCTTTAATATTAATTGTTAAATAAGCGATAAAAAAAGAATAGCAAAAATTGTATTTTTAATCAAAGCGTAAGTCAATAATATGGTGTTGCAAAAATTTCAACAACAAATTTAACTTACAAAAAAATTAATTTACAACGGAATATTTCTAGCAAAAAATCAAAAATTATTTTTTTTAAATTTTTAATCTTTGTATTTATAATTAATGAAATCTGTTTATAAATTCAACAATTAAAGCTATAAAGATCTTATTAATAAAAAAAATTATTTAAAGAAATATTTATAAGAAAATGTTTTGGCTATATTGAACTTTGTTTGATAGAGATAAATATATATATATAATAATTTTTCTTAAAACCAACTCAATACAAATAATTTAATTTATGTAATTTGGTTCCAGCCTCTAGATACAAAGTTAAATTTTGAAAAGTTGTGTAATTGGTAGGTTATATATACACAAATTATTCTCTAACTATAAATAAATTTCAGTCTAATAAAAAATAATAATCATTGTGTCGTATCTAGTGATAATTTTGGTGTAGTATTTTAAAGAATCTATGAAAAACAAGATGAGCTTAACTTTATTACTAAAATGTTTCCAGGTAGGGAGATTTACACAAGCCGACAAACAGTTTCGTAGTCTATAGATCGGGAATTTGAATCTCGAAAATATCCAAGGCTATCGTGAAATGATGGGTATGATGATGATGGCATATCCACAAGTCAAATTCGTTAAAAAACAAGTAATATAAAAAAAAATTAAGTCAATTCCTACTTACAAGGAGAGAGCACGACTAAGGAAATTCATTTGGGATCGAGACTTGGTGTAATAGTAGTACTTCTTTAGGGTGTTCAACCCTCAATGTAATTCCGCCGAATGGCCAGTCAATTCGGAGAAAAAAGGAATCGAAATTCATGCTTGGCTTTTATACAATTAAATTTCAATTTCCTCCAACAATTTCGTAGTTAGGTTGATATATTGTCTGCATACTATGAGCGAGGTCTGGGTTCGATTCATCCGTCAATTTTTTTTCATTTAATTTAATTATTTTTAAAATTAAATAAACCTACTTATGAAAGGTTTATTAAATATTAAATGATATTTTATGTAACTGTTTTGTATTTTATACAGTAAAAACAATTAAATAAATTGATTATTTAAATGATTTATTATTAAAATTATTTAAAATTATTATTAATAAAAATATTTTAAAATAAAATTATCAATAATAAAATTATTATGAATAATTAAAATTATTTATAATAACTATTAATTAAAATTATTTAAAATAATTATTGATTAAAATTATTTAAAATAATTATTGATTAAAAATATTTAAAATAATTATTATTTAAAATTATTTAACACAACTTTTAATTAAAATATTTAATAATGAAAATTAATTAATAAAAATTATTATGAATAAGAATTATTAATAAAATAATTTATTATTAAAATTATTAATTTATTATTAAAATTATTAATTTATAATTAAAATTATTAATTTATAATTAAAATTATGAATTTATTATTAAAATTAATAATTTATTATTAAAATTATTATTAATTTATTATTAAGTTTATTACTTATTGTTGAAATAATTATTTTTTTAAGATTATTTAAACTTTTTAAATTATTTAAATAAACTTTTTAAAATTATTTAAATTTATTTAAAAAGGACTTATTAAATGTTTTATAAAATTATAAAATAATTAAATTAATAATATATAAAAAAGACATTTTTATTGTGTTAATTATCAAATAATTAATTTAATAATAATATACTTCATAAATTATTTTATATTATATATAATATTTTATTTCACATCATAAAACTATTTGAAACTAATTTTTATGTATAATATCACTTAATATTTATTTTATATATTTTATTATAAGTATTATTTATTAATATAAAAATATATTTATATGAAATTTAATATAAATATTTATATAGTTACAGCATTTTTTTTATTTTATAAAATACAAAATAATTACATAAAATAGCATTTAATATTTAATCAACCTTTCATTAATTTTAAAAATGATTAAATGAAATGGAAAAAAAAAAAAAGGTTTCCCGATGAATCGAACCCAGACCTCGCGCATAGTATGCAGACGATATAGCAACCAAGCTACGAAATCGTTGGAGGAAATTGAAATTTAATTGTATAAAAGCCACGCATGAATTTTGAAGGCTTTTTTCTCCAAATTTACTGACCATTTGGCAGAATTACATTGAGGGTTGAACAGCCTAATGGAGTACTACTATTACACCAAATCTCGACCCCAAATGAATTTCCTTAGTCTTGCCCTCTCCTTGTTATATCAACAAAGAAAAAATTTATTTTAGCTACTTTTTATTACATAGTTACAATTAATATAAATATGTATATACATATGACAGAATCACAACATTAAGTGGTGATTAATTTTTATTAATTATCATTAAAGTATCGTATTGTCATCCAAAACAATCGTGTATATAAAATTTCAGTTCAACTGAATGCTTTAAAGCGTGAGAAAAAAAACCTTTTCAAGTTTTGGCACAAGTCGCCAAAAATAATGCCAACGTGGCTGTATTTGTAATTCTTTAAATAATAACCAGTTTTAATCAATTAACTTTCTTAATTATAATTAAATTATTGTATTGTCATCCAAAATAATCATTTTTTTTCAAATTTCAGCTTAATTGAACGCTTTAAAATGTATTTTATTAGCGATTGAAAATTCCACCAAGATAAGAGTTAATAGCAGGAATTGAACAAGTCAATTTAATTTAAAGTGATTTTAGTTGGCTCACTGCGAAAGTTAGAGATTCAAGTACCCATTCAGGTGACGTCATTAACACTTATGGATGGTTAAAAATTGTGCAACATTTTTCCTTTAACGTATCCATTCGTTAAATTAATTTTGGATTGATTAAACATTTCAAATTCCTAGATGTGGGGATTATTTGAAAAAATATTTTTTACTCAAAAACTTTGTTTTGTTCATTATTTGATTATGAAAGATAATTAAAGAAAAACATTTTGTACTATTGTGATAGATTGTACTTTTGAAAATTTTTATCAAATTAAAAATGTACTGCTGTGAGTAGAAATTGCCAATGCCCACAGCAATGATTGATAATTACGTTAAGGAATGTTTCGATTCCCTTTAGGCATGTCATATAGTGATTGATATAAGCCGTTAATCGATTTTTGAAGTATTGAATTGAAGTATTCTGTCTGTTGTAGCGCTATTGTACTTTTGCTAGTCCAAATTAATAAATATAATTGTTAACATCGAACAGGTGATACTTTTCCTTTCTCTTCACATGACAGATTTATATAGTTACATTAGATTTTTGCATTAACACCACACAATTTGGGACTGATAGCCAAGTCACAAGGAAATGATGAAATTAGGAATTTGATCAAATCCCTAAGGAACTTTGATCAATTCACGGAAAAAAATGTTTGAAACTTTACTACAAATATACTTTAAGAAAAACTAGCTTAAGTACCTAATTCTTTTTTTAATTAGTTTTGAATAAATAATTTGTATTTAAATGACTATTGGCGTATTATTTACTCTACATTTAATAGCGCACCATATTTGCTAAATAAACACTTTTAACCCTCTCGCTGCGTAGTGCTGTAGTGTTACGCCTACGTTTGCCCGTGGAAATCGCGGTATATGCGGCAAGAAGGTTAAATTTGCAATATTATTTCATCATTTTACTGAAACAGTTCAGGTATTTGATCCAATCGCTTACTTTCATCAGGGAAATGACCTTCAAGAGACGTTATTGTAGTGTCTGAACTACTGTTGGCGATGTATTTTGGATTGTTTGGCGCAATTCACCGCGCCTACGGAAGCGAGTTACTGTTTTTTTAGGAGAAGGTGACTGACCCTCGAGCAGGACGGTGAGGGATGAGGGACGGGGCGTTGTTTTGAAAGCGCGGAGCGCTGGACTGTTTTTTGGGGGTGAAGGAAAATGTATTCCTTCGGTAAGAAACCGACGCACAGAGCGTGGTCTGTTGTGCCTAGAATAGTTTCTTGGGAGTGTTTTGTTTGAGTATAGTAAGAAACGAGATAATTGTGTTGCCGGTTGAGAAGTAGTTGATTGTGTATTGAGAAATTTGGAAAGTAATTGAGAATATATTTCAGTTATTTTAATATCTTCCGTGAATTGATCATATCACTTAGGAATTGGATCAAATTCTTCATTTCATCATTTCCCTTCGACAGCCAAATAGTCACGGTGGCAAACTCGTGGTTGGCATTGTCGAATCGTAAGTTTAAGTGCTGGTACCGATGAAGATCTGTTGTGTATAGAGACTATGCCCATTGAATCTGTCGTGGCTTAAATTCCTCATGGTGACGCGAAGTAGAACATTGGTGAATGGCTTGCCAGCTAAAAGGACACATCCTCAGTAATTGACAAATGTTGAAATGATCATCGTCAATAGCACTGGCGTAGCTTTAGAGTGCGATGTTATTAAAAAAATCAAATCATACCGTATCTTTCAATGATAATTTAAGGTATCCGACGACGTTCAGAACCGTGTTTTGAAAAGCGCATAAATGGATGATTTTCAAGATATTTAGTGTCACTTAGATTAGAATATATGCTTAAAATTGTTTTAAGGACATTTTGACAAAAAAATTTATTTAAGTACAATATTTTGGCAATGAATTAACTTAGAATAATTTTTTTCCAAATGATCTCCTTTTGTGGAAAAATGGTTCTATTACAGTGGCGCACACAAGGGGCGGGGGTCCTGGGGTCCGGAACCCCCCAAAATCCCTTGATTTTTTTTCCGATTGATTATAATTCTAAGTACATAGTGCGTAAAATTTAATTAAGTATTTGTTATTAACGATTAATTATATTAATTAATGCTAATTATTTATTCAATAATTAGCTTTTTACTGTGTTTTATCTCCGAAAATCGACAAAATCAAAAGGAGCATGATACAAGAATGGTGAACTTTCGACCCCGGACCCCCTTGAAAAATTCCTGTGTGCGCCACTGTTCTATTATAATAATATTTTGCCTGTATATAGCTCATGCCTCTCTGCAGAGGCTCAACTAGAATTTTTGAAATATATGACTTAGAAGTGGGTTTATTCATATTTTATGACAACAGAGGGGAGCCATTTTAAGAAAAAAATGACAATAATTATTTCAATTAGTGGTAACTCTAAAAATAATGTTAATTTTTCAAAAATTCTAGTTAAGCCTCTGTAGAGAGGTCTGAGCTATATACAGGCAAAATATTATTATAATAGAACCATTTTTCACAAAAGGAGAACATTTGGAAAAAAGATTATTCTAAGTTAATTTTTTACCAAAATATTATACTTAAATAATTTTTTTTGTCAAAATGTTCTTAAAACAATTTTATTCATGTATTCTAATCTGAGTAACACTAAATATCATGAAAATTATCCATTTATGCACTTTTTTTAAATCACGGTTCCGAACGTAGTCAGATACTTTAATGTAAAATAAATTTTATGTAACAAAAGGGATTTATATGAAAAAAACCTGGTTGCAGGGCTGTACCAACCGACTAGCGATTGTTGGTGTTTGGGGGGGGTTCGAGAAAAGATAAGCCATATCAAGTTTTAAATTTTAACTTATTTATCACTTTTACCTAATCAATACCACTAAAGGTAGGAAGTGCACTAAGTAAATAATTAGAAGAGCAATAGCACGGCTTAAGGCTACTCCACTTACTCTTGGAGCACCCTGGACTTCGACGCTAGAATTTATCAGAATTATCTCTCTTAATTATACGACCTCCATTCGTAAATCTTAAGCACAATTTTATCACTTTTGTTCAATTTTCAATAATCGGCAAATAGTATCCGTCGACTAACATGCGTACCTAAATGTTAACGCTTAAATAGAACAACTCATTTAAGTAAATTAAGTTTTCTTCTTTGAGAGAAAGTTTTCAATGGAACATACAATTAAAAAGAATAGTTTTAGCCTAACAGGATTAGTAGAAGGTTCACGGATATAGACCCGTTACTGTACAATAAATGGTTAAAAAATGTTTAAATTAAATAAAATGTATTTGAGCATAACTCTTAGGTTAATTTCAACATTCTTCACAAACATTTGAGAATTTTCGTTCGATACGGATTTATTTAAACGTAACAACAATTATGTACTAACTCAGACTTTATAAATTACAAATACTATTCTGTACGTTACAACAAGTATTAAAACTGTCCCATAAAGTTATAATAAGACCAAAAAAAGTAGAATTATTCTTCTAGATTATTTTAAATTTAATCTGAAATAAATTTATCTTTGCAAAGAATAGAAAGTGACCCGATTCATGGGTGTTATTCATTTATTTCTTAGAGAGTAATTACTTTCTGTCAAGTATTTGAAGCTACTAAATGCAAATATCTCCAACTTCATTCACTACTTACCTCCTTTCAACCGATGAGACAAAGATGTGTGTATGTGTATTTCTTTTTATAAACGTATCGTTAAAAATACAAATGTAATGTTAAGAAAAATAAGAAAATATGACTCTCGATTGGTACTAAGCACCACACCCTTTTCGTTTCGGTTTTTGTTGGGGGAAGATAAAATGCAATCTTTTTCTTCAACACAAAAATCTTTGGCATATTTACGCCTTGCGGAAGTATACCTCAAGAAAAAAGTGCTCATCTCTTCTCGGATTCTAAGTAGTCACAACAGCGATTTTTGCGTTCCCTTGTGATTTATGTCCACCTTTAAACAATGACGATACTGTTTCCTTTTTCATCTATGATTATGCGACGGCAAAGAGCAACAAGAAAAGAAAAAGGAGAGATATTTTCTTTTCTTCTTTTTTTTTAGGTTCTGGGTATCAGCGAGAATTTTGTGGAACGACTGATTTTCAGGTTAAAAGAGGAAAAGATAACCCTCCGGACAAAGACCTCTCAGAATTGGACTAGAAAGATTTATTCCTTTAATGGGTTGACCTCTCGATCCAATGAGGACCCAGTGGTAACATCAAATAACGGATTGTTCTTTTGCGCATAAGGGATTCCTTTTTTTGTTTTGATGTGTGTGCTTCTTTTTTTGCTTGCACAAAGTTCACGTTTATTTGTTATTCGATTCGTCAAGAAGAAAGCGTAATTTTCTCTCACAAATGTGACACCCAGGCTTAAATCATTCGAGAACAAATAGGACCTGGTTGGTTCGAAGCGGACGTAATGGTAAAAAAAGAATGCTATGATTTACTCAATCTGTTATGAAAGACATGGACATTAACCTCTGTAACCCTTATGTTCGCAGTAAAAAGTACTAGCTAAGACGTCGTAATTCATTAGTGCATAGCCATTCATTGATAAATAACCCTAATAATATTATTTCTTTACGTTAGAAAATCTCTAATAATGAAGAGTGAAGTGCATGAAGTTTAAAATGGAACATGTAAACCGTCTCATAGTGAAATGAATTTTAGAGAAATGATTACAAAAGAAATTTTATTTATATTCATGTATGCTGGATGTATTTACAAGCTGTAAAATGTATTTTGAAATTACTTCAATGAAAATTAATCAGTTCTAAAATGAATTCAATATGTAGAGAAAGATTAAAGGCGAGGACATTAAGCCTTATTTTTTAACAAGTTTTATTTATTCTCTAATTTTGAATTTGAGCTAAAAATTGAGCATATTTGAGAAATTTATGTATAAAATGTATATAGTTCAATTTAAATGAAATATTTAATAACCTTACAACAATAATGATTTAAAAAATTCAAGTATTTTATTTCCTTCGTAATAAAATTTATATATATATAATATTTTTTTTCACCTTTTTTTGACCCTCCATTTTTACTTTTTCCTTTATCTTCAGTATACTAGGATATCGCATAAGACAGATTTGAATAAGACATGAATATTATTTAAATATTTAATTTATTGAACAAAAAATATCTCTTTTTTCCGATAAAATGATTATTAAAAGCATTTTACAAACCATATTTTTTGAAATCTATGTAGATTCTTAATTACATATTTAAAATGACAAAAAATTATAACCATTATATTTTTTTTAAAAAAAATTAATATTTTTCACTTTTCTTATTTATTTTATTTCTTAGTTTTTTTAAGCATCAACTTCTCATTATATTGGTAATTTTGGATATTTTTTCAGCTTGGGATTTCCAAAATCGTATGTGCAAGAACGTTTAAAATATTTTATACTAATATTTTTATTTTAATCAGTCAAGTATATATACAAAATAAATTATTACAATAATAATATAGTTGCAATATAAAATTACAACAGTAAACAGTTAAATATGACTGCTGCATGGAAATAACTTGATAAATGAAAAATTTGTAAAGTCTATTCAAAATGGAGAAAAAATTTACTTTTAGATTTTCTCTAAAGATTGAAAGGAAGTACTTAATTATAAGGGTGTGGTCCTTTTTTGTTTTCCCATTTATAACAGATATTGAAAGAAAAAGTGTTATTTTGATTATTACTGAGATTTAACCACCGGTAAAAATTTATATAAAAAGAGAGAAACCCCAGAAAAGAGTCGTCGTTATTTGCTTACTGTCATTGTATATAATTTCAATGTAGTCCAGCTTTGAAAAAATGGTTGGATCCCATTTTAGCCCACACATTTATTTATCGCCAACTCGATGAATTATTATTTTCATATAAGTCCAGTACAGAAAATGGGCTGTTGGCGCATTTTGACGCGGTTTGTTTTTCTTCTTTATTAATGGTGTAGGCCAAAATAACATTTTACCGAAAAATTTAATTCCTCACAAAAATAAAAGTGAAATCTGAATTGGCATTATTGTAATTAAGATGTTAAAGCAATCCATTTTTACTTTTATGGTGATTTAATAATTACTCACTTTAACGTTTAGAAAAAAGAATTGTTATTCAAGGAAGGTTTTAAGAAGTAGGAAACCTCTCTGCGAGGGAATTCTTCAAAATTACATCTATAAAATTATTTATTTTTTATCAAGTCTTATTATTTTAAGTACAGTCTTCCACAAAAAAATATATATGTATGTACCCAGAAGGAAACGAGCTTCTATCACGAAACTTGACATGTATGTAGAGTATGAAAATAGAAGCAAATGATTACAAATTCAGAGGAACATGCAGTTATATTAAGAAGATATGGCTTGAAAAAATTACTAATAAATGAGTAATAAATCCACATCTGGAAGCTATACAAGAGTGAAATACGACGTGGTTGGCAATGATTGAGGTCACCTATGACCACCTATGAAAGATCATGACATAATCTTTGCAACGGGACAGTTGATTCACAAATATTCCGGGACGGCCGCAGTTGCCTTCCAAGCACATCTCAAACAGGTTTTACTGTCGAGAGGTCTGGTGACCTAGCTGGCCTTGGAAGTATATAGTGTCCATATCCTTGCATACATTGCTAGGAGAGTCACGAAGTATGTGGACGAGCATTGTCTTGCTAATAAATAGCCCCTGGGGGCTGAATAGCAGAGGCAGTACAACTGGCGTTAAAATCTCGTTCACGTATGTTCGTGCCGTAAAAGTACGTTGAAAGGCTACAAGAGGGGATCGTGGGCTTCAACAAGTAGCTCCTCCCACTGTCACTGTATGCCTCTCTACAAAAAAAGCTGGATCGAACCGGTGGCCTGGCCGCCTGGAGGTAGTCATCAGCATTAATACTGAATCGGGATTCATCACTAAAGATCACACGCCAACAGTCGTCACACTCCAGCTTGCCTGAGTTCGTTAAAAATCCAGTTGATACTGCCTATGATGTGGGGTCCGCGGAAGGCATCTTAATAGTCATCGGCGTGTAACGAGTTCTATTCGAGCTTCTACCAATCCTCTTGGGGGAAATAATCCTTTTAACTGGGATTTCAATTGAAAACCACTTTCCGAAGAGAGGAGTTGATTCTATGTAAGTGCAAACTTCTGCTTAAGTGCTAGTCGTGGAGTAGGCGAGATGATAGTAGAAAATTGATCCTAAGCGAAAAGCATAATGTGAACGATCGGTGGTCGCACTTCGTAATATTAATTTCAGAAGGAAGGATTCTGAGAAAAGGAAGCCGTCCACTTTACGGCTTACGATTAAGAAAGTTGGGAGCAAGATCGTTCACGGGAATTGATAAGATAAAAGTGTTTATAGTTATATAGTAAGATTAATAAGTTTGGTTGCTCCTCAGGTTTGGCTATCAGAGTACATTCTTAATGATTCTCATAAATTCGCATAAGTGTTAAAGGCGAAATAACAGTGGTTAACTTTAAATGATGTCTGTTTCTTATACTCAAACCCTCTCACACCCGTGGTTGAAGGATCGCGACAGGCTCTTTATGCCTGCGTTGGACAGTCGTCTCCGAATAGTTTCCTTTGCTACTATCGGATGTCTGGAAGGTTGTAAAGGGCGTTAAACCAATTCTAGAGATGTTCTAGTTCTCTTCTTTTTCTAGTTCTAGTCTCTTATGATTGCGCCATCATCGCACGCATTTGTGTTCCTGAGACGCCATGACCCACCACGAAGGTAGATTTTCCCTTTTGTGACCGATTGTAGTCAACACTAAGCAATTATCATATCTCTCAGGCCAAGGTGGTACCCGATACGCCTGTTCAAAACAACCTGCTTCTCTGAGGTCTTCTGTAGCAACCCTTTCTCAAAGTCTGACAATTATTAGTATTGTCACCAGTAGCATCTTCGAGCTTATCTAGTAGCCACTATATCGTCCATCCAAGTCGACAGATGAGTTTGAATAACCCTATGGCACAAACAATCTTGCTTTTTAATTCTCCCAGCTGCGCATCTCATATGTACGTAGCGCCCTTACCCTTGTCCCATTAACTTCGAAATTTAGTCATTTGCACACATATCTCTTACCAGACCACATTCATCCGAGTTTTGTGATAGTAGCTCGCTTTTATGTGAGTGCATATCGATTTTTTTTGAGGCAGTGTGTATTTACCTTATATGGAACTAAAACCTATCACTGATTGCTTAGCATTTCGAAGAATTTAAATACAAATGCAAATTATGAATTTTTAAGGCTAATTTTGTAAATAAGTAGTATGTGCATGCAATTTTTAATTTAAATAATTTAATGAATGAAGAGTAATGGATTCGTCTTACCACGCCTTAAGAGGAAAGTATGCCAATCCCATTTTATTTTTCAAAATTATCCGTTTCAACGTCTCTTGTAATAACCTCTATAATTGTGTTTTTAGCAAAGCAATATAAAATATTAATAAAAGTAAATGAAGTTACTAGAGGAAATAATGAAAAATGAACAATGCTTGTTTATGCTTTGCATATTTTTCATTGTTATGAGAGCTTATTTAAAATCTCTTAAAAGAGAAATCAGAATTAATTGGAGCAAACTAAAATTATTGTATATATATATGTATATATATATAGAATCAGTGCATTCTTTTGTTGTAAATAAAGCCAATTAATTTTTAAATTAAGGACGACAAGGTAAAATCTAAAGCTTATTCTTAAAATTTAAAGGAAATATAATCTGCTAAAAATATGCTCAAATTTCAAAATATTGCACAAACAAAATTAATTTACATATTTTTTATTGGTATAGAATTATATTTTTAAGAAAATTTAGTGGAAATTTCGTAATTTTTAGTACTTTACGATATCTTGAAATGTTAACTTAAATGTAGCCTTTATAGTGACGGTATGTTAAATTAGTTTTTAGATTGTGTGTGAGATTTATTTACGGAAGGAAGTTCATTTAACTTTTAGATTCTTTCACTTAATTTTGATTTTTAAGACTTTTTTTTAGCTCAAAGTATGTTTACTATCATATATTGCACGCTGTTGAAAGACAGCAACTTATACAACTTAGTTCTTTTTACATTTGACTGCAAGAAATTTGTAATATATTTTGCAAGTACCACAATCTGAGAAAAAAAGAATTGCAAAATAAATAAAATTGATATTCATAGATGATGATGAAAAATTAGGAATTTATATATATATATATATATATATATATATATATATATATATATACATATATATATATATACATATAATATATATATATACATATATATACATATATATATATATATATATATATATATATATATATATATATATATATATATATATATATATACATATATATATATACATATAATATATATATATATACATATATATACATATATATATATATATATATATATATATATATATATATATATATATATATATATATATATATATATATATATATATATATATATATACTGAGTGTCCATAATTAAACTTGAAATTTGCTAGCAGTCTGTAGCAAAACCTATGCTACAGAATTGCATGGAAATTGGATGACGGCAGAATAAAATGATCGAAATTTCATCGAGGGTAAAAACAATATGTTTTAAAATCACCACTAGATAGCGTTGTGCAATGTAAACTATTGGCATATTCAAATGTCGTAACTATAGTAATTCTGTGCGCGCGGCAACCTACAGCTTGGCCTCCTTGATCACCCGACATGAATATTTGCCACTTTTGGCTGTAGATATAACTCAAGGCTATGGTATACCGTGATCCCATCACATTTCTGTCCGACTTTTAAAAAAACATAGCATGTGCGTAGCATTCCCCAACTCATGCTGTTTTCAACAGTCTAACATGCGATTTTACGCTTCCAGATGGTAGCAGACCATGTTGGACAACATATCGAGCATGTTTTGTAAACTTGTGCAGATTATTTATATGTTCTTAATAAAGCTTCGATATACACCACCTACGGGTGTTTTTGAAACTCATTGTTTTATTTTCCCTCGATAAAATTCCCATTATTTCATTCTGTCATTACCCAATTTTCATGCAATTCCGCTGAAAAGTTTTCGCTACGGACTGCTCGCAAATTTCAAGTTTAATTATGGACACCCGGTACATTACTTTCCATGAAATTTATGAAAAGAATAATCAGCGTGTAGTTTATACCCCAAATGTGTAAAATATCAGACAACATAACTGACATAAACAGACATAAGTTTATAATATGCAAAAAGACGCAAATTAAATAGAGGAAAACAATACAGTGATAAATTTTATGAAGCTGTTGGTTAGTATACTAATCATGACCTTGTAAACGGTTAATAGTTACAGAAATTTTAGAGATAAAATGCGTAGTAGTCAATATAAAGAATAATCAAGTGCTTTTTTGTCCTGTTTAGGTTCAGAAATTGTACGAGCCAATATTATTTTATTGCATCAGTGCTTTATTTTCATATTTCATGTGAATAAACTGTAAAATTATTTAAAATTCTTAACAGGGGTAATCTTATTATTTGAGGTTTTTTCAGAAATAAAAACTTTTTAAATTCGTTAATAATTGCTTATATTCTTGATTAGATACAAGTTAAAATAAATAATTCAACAATGTGAAAGATGCAACATAATTAATGGATGCGTCAGATTCAAATACTGTTTATAGTAAAAGCAGAAGTTGCCCAATTTTTAAAATTTAAATTCAAAAATATTCAAATGATTTTCTTTAAATCCTAACCCTTATAATATTACTTTTCAAAATTCCCAAGTCACAATAAATAATATAAATAAAGAAGTACAGTGCTTTACTCAAAAGGAAATACGTATTATCATATGAATGTAGCAGATGTCCAAAAGCATCTATTCCATCAACGTTACTACTACTATTTTTCATTTTATTAAAAACACGGAAGACTGACTTTATTTTTACTATTAAGACAGAATTACATTTACATACATTTTTATATATATTTTTTTATCTTTATTCTATTCTAACATGGTCAGTGACACTTGATATACGAGAACTCAAATACGCTTCTATAGGAAGCAAAATAAGTCTTCTCAAATCTTTCCGTTAGGTAAACTGAATTAGGAAGTGAACAAAAAAGAAAAAAAAAAAACTGAAAAACGACATAGCATAGGGATCATTCTGTAATTTGTTGCCGTCCGTGGAGTATTGAGGTTATTTTCTCCGGATGAGAAGTTTGCCATCTTTTCCCGCGAATGTGGAAATCGTTTCGAATAAATAACAATCAAATCCTACGGAAAAGAATCTCGAATACGGATGATGGTACACTACTTTACCGATAACCCTCTTTCTGAGATTTATGCGATCTTCCTCGTGTGCTACCGCTTAAAGTCTGCCTTTATACAATAGGAATAAAGGTTCTAAACAATAATCGGCTATCCCTATGACGCATAACTACAGCAGACCGTTAAGGTTCAGACATGTCAGAATTTGTTTTGTATGAACAGGGATGTGTTGATAATATGTAACTGCTTATGTACTGCTTGTGTATAATATTATAGAGATAGAAAATTTTTGAAGCTTAAAATGTTTATTATTATTTAAACATCCTTTTATGAAACAAAAATAGAATAGTAATTGCTGTTTGAAATTTTGATGGGCAAATAAAATATGAAAGGGCTATATATAGATTACTGATGACTAATTAACTAAAATTTAAAATATCAAGTCATTAAAGTTATATATATGTATCAGATTTTATTTTCTCTCTAAATATGTTCATATTTAAAAATTCAGAACAAACAAATTCATAGGGAATGTGTTTATAGTAAATATTTAATTTTGCTTGTAATTATTTTACTTTGACATGGTTTAAATTGCTGCGATGGAGGTGGTGTTTCCGATTGTATTTTTTAAAGTACATTATTTATGGTTAAATTTAATTGAAATATTTAATATTTGTCCTATTTTTAATTAATATTTAGCATAATGACAACAGTTAAAGAATAGAAAAGAACAATAAAGTAAGAGAAACTTGAAAAAACTTCATTAACGGAGTATAATGGATAATTTTTGATTGTGCGGGTTCTTGCCATAGATTTTGTTTAAATTCACTATTTTCCAAAAAAGTAAAAGGGGATCAGCAAAGTGAGTATTAATAATATAAAATATTTTATTTTATAACATGAAAGTTCAAATTCTTCTTTAATATATTCAAAAATGTTGAGTTAGAACTGATGAGAATACTTTCTTTTTTAATTGAAATTATTAACTGTGCTCCAAAATGAACTGTATTTTTTAAAACTTAACCTTTTATGTCCCTGAAGAGTAATCATAGGCAATAGAACATATCTTTAGCAAAACAAGTTACTTTTTTTTTAAAGTGCATATTTCAGTTTTTGTTTTTTAGCTTCTTTTTAGGGAGGAAAACTAGACTGGTGTTGGAATTAATTTATTATAATTGTTTTATCCAATAAAGAGTAAAGAACAGTAACACACATTATAAAAATACAATACAATCTAAAAATTGTTAACGTTAGATTACCCAGATGTTTAAGCAACACGAAATTTCTATATTGCTAGTTTCGATGATTTAAGGCTGTTTTTTCGGCTAATGTTAAAGAATAGGACCCAAATTCGGAATATTTTTTCAGATATAAAAGTACTCAAACATTAATACTGTATACTGACTTCACTATCCTGTAGAGAATCACTTATTTTACCATACTACTCATTTTTATCCTAGTTGACACATTTTTTCTTTTGTAAAATGTGTTTCGCAATTTTTTTCCTATACCGTAATGCTAAATGAGCTATCTTTTTGCATGTTAAAAGAAAAATGGATTATTTATGAAATATTTTGAAATTTTAAAAACACTATAATATAAACAAATGTATGAGTTAAAATGTCACAAATTTTTATAAAAATTGAGGCATTTTTTCTATGTGAAAATGTGCTCCGCGTTAAGTCTAAAGTGTCGTGCATGTGGAGAAAACAGCGTTGAATAATTTTTTTTAAAATTTGAGCTTTAGAAAAAAATGAATTAAGATGAAGCATTCACATTTTCCTCAAATCTCTGCAGCTAATATAGTATTTGAAAGAGGGTAAAAGATATTCATTCCTGTTATATTAAAAGAACGTTGTTTATAATGCCTTAATACAATATTAAATGGGAAACTTTTCCCAAATTATTTTTAAGTTAGATGGATGAAAATAGAAAGTAGATTAACAAAACATTGATAAATAATTCTGAAAATATGATTATTTTTGAAAAATATGATTATTTTTGAAAAATATGATTATTTTTGAAAAATATGATTATTTTTGAAAAATGTATGCTATTTTAAAATGAAAACAACACACACCTACCTCAGGAAATATTTTTTACTGGAAATATCCAATTCAGAGATGACATATTTAAAAGGGCTTTTGTATCTCAAAATTTCTGAACGTCTAAATAATTTTATAAACAATACAAAACAGGTTTTCTATTTTGTCACGACATAGAAAGGTCAATGAAATTGTCAATTTCAGCTACTTAAATCGTCGATCAGGATTCGTTCTCCATTGCTGATAATACTGTAGCCTACCGATTTTGAAATAGAATATTCAAAACAGGAATGGCAATGGAAGGCTCATAAATTCCGTTGTATGTGGGAGAGGGTGTTTTTTGTCTACTCATAATCACGAATACAAACTAAAGTAAAGCATCTAATAAGTAATATTAAATATTAAAAACCTCTATTTCAGAAGCACTCGAACTTTATCTCTTTTATTGCTTTGTTTTGAATTTCATCTTTCAAATGGAGATTCAGTTGAAAATAATATTTAAATTAGTTCTAGATAAATGCATTTTGTAAGAATTTCAAAATTATAAAAATCAAAGAAAAATGTATAGTTTTTAAGATGAATTTCTCTACATTTAATAATTTATTCAGCTCACGTCGGATTGGATTAATTATATTGCACGTCTACAATAACGAAACGAATTATCCTTTGCGTGTACTGTATTTTAAAACAAAAATGTTAATCCAATGTTCACATTTTGTTGAGTAATTTATGTTGAAAAACTAGAAAAATCCTCGAACGTTAAATCTAAGAATTTTCATTTTGCTTTATATGTTAAATTATCTACTAATACGTACGTAATACCTTCTTGGAATAAAGAAATCCATAAGAATTAGGCTATGAATTAAAATCCGTTTATGAGAAATATAAGTTTCACTATCTTTACTATAGTTTGTTTTATTTTGCTGTGAAAAACATAACTGCCAACAATAGAAACTTTTGAATGGTAATTTTTGAACCGTCTAGGGAAGTGGGTCATTTTCAGGGAGCCCATAAGAATCTCGCATCCAATATTAAACTTCAACTTTTAGGAAGTTTCGAAAAAGCGCTCTTCTGTATTATAATATCAACGTCTTTTTCATAAATAAATTATCAAAGATGTGTACAAACACCTTTTAAAGTATTTTTATTGTTCGAAAAAAATCTTTATATCTTCCTGCTGCATTCCATTCCTGAGGAAAATCAATAATTTTAATCTTAAATTAAGGAAGTTTGCTAATGTATGAGATACATAAGGTAAGCAGATTAAAAATCATTGAATTAATTAAAATCTTTGAACAAAAATTTGATAGGTAAGCATGCATTCTATTTCACATCGCGAATGACGACTATCTAATTCATGCATTAAAACATTCATTGGCGAGTTACTCATGCAACTCCAAAAAACATTTCTTCTCCTACTAATTTTTAAAAATTAACTCGATATGAAAAAGAGAATAAATAATAGTTGCTATTGCCAATTTGCAAGACAATTATAACAGCAATATGGTACATTGCTGATAATTCAAAATGCAACATCAAGAAGGAAAAAAGCCAAAACTAAATTTGTTAGATAGATAATACAAAAAAACAATGGTAAAATGATTAAATTTTACAACCTTCAGTGAGGTGAGGAAGAAGATGAAATCAGTAATAAGCATTTCTTCCACAACTGGCAAAAAGTGAGGCTATATAGCTTTGAATGAAACAAAAGTGGTTGTGGAATCTTGTTTGTGTACGGTACTTCAAACTTTACCTCCATACTCGCTCAATTGTGATAAATCGGATAACAAGCTGGTGGTCGGATAAGGTAGCAATATAATCTGGTATGTGAAGAAGTCGAGGACATAGCACCGGTTGATTCAAAATATGTGAGACAAATTTTAAGAGCATATAACTATATATTGTTTTACTACTGGTTTTATTTTGAAAATGAAACATTTAAATTACTAATCAAACTATTTTTATTCGTGAGAGTAACTTATAGTAGGGAAATTAGATCCTGAAATCCGGAACAAAATTTTACTGCTTTTGAAGGATGGTTGTTAGAATTCTGTAATAAATAAAGCATTTAAAAATCAAAAAAGACATTTTCTATTGTATTACTATCCAAACTTCAAAAATTTGGCTTGCGATTAAAAGCTCCAGGAAAAAAATGTGAGCGAAAGGAAATTCTTAATAAAAAAGGAAAAAAGAAATGAATTATCGCTGTAGAAAATCCTTTTCCTCAAAGAATTATGTCAAAGAAACCACAGACATTGCAATCAACAATTTATCGTCAAATAAAGAAAATTGGCTACAAAAAAGTAAATTTTCCTGTCTGTTATCAAATATCTGTTATGATCATAGAAAAACGAAGAAGACGTTCTTGGCCTCTGTATTTATTGTTATGCAAAGGAAGATACAAAACATGGATAACTTCGGATGACGCACTGTTTCATTTGTGATTCACAAAGAATATACAGAAAATTTCTGGCAAAAAGACGCAGCTGTTTTACAAAAGGCAAGTTGACCGTCAGGTGTTATGGTATGGATATGAATGTCCTTTCAAGGCTTAACAAAACCGTTTTTTGTAGAACCGAATTCTAAAACTAATGTTAAATACTATCATAATAAAGTTTTGAAACACTTGATTAGAGAAAGTAAACATCTTTACTCTCAAGGAAACTTTGTTTTTCACCATCATTGTGCACCAAATCATACAGCAAAATCAACTAAAAAATGTCTGAAATATAAAAAAATAAATATTCTTCCTCCTGAGAGAGAGAGAGATAAATGACTATCACTATCACCTGTTTGGGTTCCTTGCGATTATTTTTTATGGGGATACTTAAAAAAGAATTAAATAGACTTAAAGTAAGAGCATTTCAAAGGCTTCAAAAAGCAATAAGAGAGGAAATTGGAAAAATACCCCCAAAATGGTCGAAAAAACTCTTTCAGTTTGGCTGAAACGTGTGCGTAAAGTATACTGTGCTAAAGGAAACCACATTGAAAATTTCATGTAAGTAACTTGATTCAATAAAAATTTATGATCCTCTGAAATTGGTCACACTATTTATGAATCAACCGGTATACCATAAACATTAACCTGTTGGAATATAGCTTAAGGCTGATAGTTTACGAGATCTCGTGATGAGTGTGTTAGTGAGACACTTTTGTCCTTTATATATATAGGATTAATCTGGTTGATAGATTTATACTATCGTATTTTAAGCACATAAACAGGTATCAAATAATTACGGAATCCCAGGCATCAAAAATGGCTGAGTCCATTCCTGATGAGCTAAAATCCTCCGCTTTGGAAACCATCGAAATTAGATATCCCGCGACATCTGTACTGACAGTTTCATACCTACAAGAAACAAACGGAGCTAATGCTGGGTGGCTCTGCCGGCTGTTCAAAGACTCATCGGAAAAAATGCCACCAATTACGATGGCGAGGTTTCAGTGTCTGTGATGATACAACACAATTACTCGCTGATAACCTGACTCCTGCATAAGTTATCTTCCTAGTCGACTCTCAAGCTGCAATTGCAGCCTTAAGCAGTAACACGTCGGCTGCCTACATACAATTTAGTACCGTACTAAAATTGCGGAGCTCATTTCATACAATTAGACTGTGGCCTTACAGAGGGTCTCAAGTCATGTTGGGATCCCTGATAATGAGAAAGTTGACTAAAAAGCCAAATAGTGGGCTGAGTCGTCTCAACCGGAAGTCCCCTAGACCCACAGAAGAGCAAGGAGTGGGATAACCACATAAATGAGAAAAGTACTGCCACGACCCAAAAAACCAAGGGAGCCATGCCAATCCCTGGCCACTGTAGATCCTGGCCCGGGGCACCTGGAGAGAGCCGAGGCCGTCGCCCGCTTTTGCCTAGCCATTGGACATGTCTTCCTGGGAGTATACCATCACTGGCTTGTCGTGGCTGCCGACGAGGTCTGCCCTCTCTGTGGCCATGACTGGATGGATGTTGACTCCTGTTTCAATCAACTGGACTCGATGAGCACCTGACTAACGACACTGTCAGTCGGTGCTGAGAGGCTCGGCGTCAAATGGTCAAGAAGCCAAGCACGGGCATTGGATAAGTAAAGAAAGAAAGAATTACAGAAAAATAAAAAAAGTATGTGGAGATGGCGTTTGGTGAGATTTAATTCAATTTTACTACTTACACAGAATCAAAATGTAATTAATAAGGTAGTTTTAAACGTCAAGAAAATCCTTTAATTTAAAGTCAAATCAAACAAGTAAAATTAAGAGTTTTTCAAAAAAAAAAAAAAAGAAAGAAAGAAAATATTTAGAGGTCTGTGTGTGTGTTTAGTGAAACACAAAACAATACCTTTCGGGGTAATTTCTTCATAATTTCTTGTTTATCTCATTATTTATTTAGCTTTTCATGTTTTTTTTCTTTTCAATTAAATTTATTTACTTTGCGCATGGACTAATTTAATTAAAGTAAAAAAAAATGTTTCAGTTTCTGTTTCAATCGTTTTAATTCAACGAATGTGTTTAGATTTTTTTTCAGTTTCCAATAAAATTTTTTTCTTTCTCTTTTTTGGCATTTTAGAAGAGTTGTGCATTTTTTCACAGTTATCGACGAAATAGTTGCAAATGATAACAACAGGATTTTTATTAATCAATAAGAATTTTTTATTCAATAATTTAATAATCAATCGTTTCTTTTTTAAAAAATTGAAATATCAACAGTTTCCTCTTTTTCATGAAATTATTCCCAGTAATTTTTACTTTCGTTAAGTTTGGGAAAAATCTCGTTCTTTACGTCTTTTATCTCAATGAGGTAATTCAGAAAAACATATCTTTAATTAGTGGCGTATGCAATCGTGAAACTTGAGAGCATTGGCGTAGCTAGTTCTGAATGGGCCCTGTATCAAAATTCCTTCGGGGATTTTTTTCTGAAATGATAGCCTTTTTAGTGGTACTACAGTTACATATGTTGTGGCCTCTGTAGCTTGGGGGCCCCGTATCACCGATACGGCGGTAACTACGCCCCTGCTTGGGAGCTTAACCCCACCCCATATGGACTAAAAAATTTTTAATTTTACCCTTAGAGTTTTTGTCTACGTATTATGTAGAATATATTGTAATAACAGAGGTCTGTGTATGTTACTGTTTTTTATTATGATACACTACATAATTTATTATAAGCAAATCATCTCAGATTTGAATACTAGAAATAAACTGAAGTGTATATTAATAATTGTATGTAAATTATTTATTGCTTAGTTTCAATTATTTATCAGAAGTTATACAAGTGTCTGATAGCTTTTATAAAATCCAATCTAGCTCTACACTTTGCATCATGTGTGGCGTAATTTAGAAGCCATAAATAAAGGTTTCTTTCCCATAATCGTACGAATTAATCCATTTTTTCCTTGTATCATATTTAAATAGATTCAAATCTGCTTTGATGTGAAAAATTAATAACTATTCTTAACAGCTCCTTATTCTTGACGTTTCAAATAACAGCAACATTATCCAAAAAATATCCATCTGAAGAGCTAAGTTGAAAATAAGTTCACACTCGATATCCAGGTTTATACTTTCAATCAGAATCTTAATGATCTCGATAATTAACCACAGTTATAAATCAAACACCCCTTGAAGAATGAGGGCAACTATGTGATTACCTCTGGAGCGCATCGCAGAAGCCATAGAAATTACGTGTTGAAATTGATAAATGAGCTGCTACTTAGCCATTTAACCCGCTCAAAGAAAATGTGGACGTTTCAAGAACTTTAGGTGTGACTACGGTTCTTAGGAAGACGTTGTTTGGAGCCCAGCCCAACTAAGATTGACTAATTCTTCTACAAGAGAAGTAGCAGTTTAGATGTAAAGATTGAAATTTAAATGATAAAAGAATTGAAAGTTTTGCGTTCTTTAATGTGAGAACCATAATTGGGTCTTTTAATTTGCGATTTCAATTTCTGTCGCAATAACACTTTTTTGAAATAATTAAAAAGTTATTCGTGTGAAAGATCAGAGGAAGAACGCGTTGTTGTATGTCATTATTGGGCGTAATATGAAGATGAAATATTATTTGACTGAAAAGGCTTTTATAATGTGTGAATATTTGTATAAAAATAATAGCCTTACGTATGAAAATGAATACTGTGAACATTAATCACAGACAGTTAATTTAATGGTAGTAAATGAGATAAATGTTTTATATATTAAACTGATATTTAATTTTTTAAAAATAAGAGATAATTATCAGTAATATATTAACAAGAAACTCGTATTATTTATAATTATTCTTTGTACATTTTAATGAATTGTTGCTGACTTTAAATGTATGTGTTAATATCATGGCTTAAAGGATATATTTTATTTCAAATTAAAGTAATCACTTCAGAAATAAAAGAAATCACTCCAGAAAACAATTAATGCTAAAAATAATAATAAAAGAAAAAAATTAAATAATTTTTCTTTAAAATACGCATTAAATGATTATTAATAGGATTTAATCATATATTTGTCACAACATTTTTAATATTTTAAGCATAATGACTAATTAATTAAGGAAACTTGGAGAATCTATTAAGAGAAAAAGAAAATACCAACAGAACTTTATGAATCATTTTTAACCCTGATCTTACAATTCATAAGCTATCACATTTGAATTCTTAAGTGATAAAAAAGGTTCTTGGATAAGGTAATGAACCAAATATAATTATATATAATGAACAAATTACATTGAAAATATTAATATTCCTGTTTTTCTTTCTCCTGGTTTATTTAGACTAATTAACGTTTTCATTTGTCCTTTAAAGAAAATGAAATGCACTATCCAATCCAAAACATTGTTTAAAATATATAATGGTATTTAAATTTCAAAACTGTCAATCTCTAAAGAAGTAACTAAAACATATCGAAATCTTTGTATAATAGCGTATTACTTTTTTTAAATTTCTAGTACTTTCTTATCTTTCTCAGTTATGCTGTTTTCAAGACATTTTTGGCACTTAGACTAACTCTTATCAAGTTTTTATAAAAAAAAATTTTAAAAATATTTTAAATAGACCACTAAATTTCATGTGAAGACTGGAAACTTGAAAATCAGATGTTATCGTCTTTCGTTTTCAATAAAGTAAAAATTTTCATTTTTTAAAATTATATAGAGTGTTTTTTTTCCAGGTATAGAAGTTTAAGTTGGCATTACTTTCAAGATGGCGACCGATTTAACAGCTGTCAAGTGATTTATTCTCAGTTTGGTTTGGCAATTCATGAATAGACTCACGCCTGAACAACGCTTTCAAATTGTGCAATTTTATTTCGAAAATAATAGTCGCGATTTTCATAAGCGAATTTTGTTTAGAGATGAAGCACACTTCTGGTTGAATGGCTACGTCAACAAACAAAACTGCCGCATTTGGAGTGAAGCTAATCCACAAGTGTATGTCGAAACACCGTTACATCCAGAAAAACTGACTGTTTGGTGCGCTTTATGGGCTGGTGGAATCCTTCTTCAAAACCTATGAAGGCCACAACGTTACAGTCAATGGTGATCGGTATAGAGCCATGATTACTAACTTTTTCATTCCTGAATTGAACAATCATGATGTCCAGGAGCTGTGGTTCCAACAAGACGGCGCAACATGTCACACGGCTCGTGACACAATCGATTTATTGAAAGACACGTTTGGTGACCGCCTAATTTCACGTTTTGGACCTGTGAATTGGCCTCCAAGATCTTGTGATTTAACACCGCTAGACTATTTTTTGTGGGGCTATGTAAAGTCATTGGTCTATGCGGATAAGCCATAAACGCTTGACCATTTGGAAGACAACATTCGCCGTGTTATTGCCGATATACGGCCACACATATTGGAAAAAATCATCAAAAATTGGACGTCCAGATTGGACTACATCCAAGCCAGCCGTGGCAGTCATATGCCAGAAATCATATTTAAAATGTAATGCCACAAGATTATCTTTCGAATAAAAAAAAATTCATGTCAATCGAATAATACATCGTTGTTTTATTGCAATTTAAAGTTCTATACCTCTCAAAAAAACACCCTTTAAATGTAGTGGTATTTTTTATATTATTATTATCATTCAGATATTATAAAGTACACTAAATATACTCAATTTCCAAGTCATAAGAAATTTATAATTTAGTTTGTTGCTACATTTAAATTTTACTAATGAGTACATGAGTAGAAGACAAATCACTTGAATAGTATACAAAGAAATTTAAATGAGCTAAATCTAATTAAATTATGAGTCATTTGTCGTATGTGAGGCTGCGTTTTTCAGTGTACTAAATAATTTCTTAACATTTCTAAGAAACGTAAGTTTCAATGAAAGAAATGTGTCAGATGTAACTTTCTCTGTTACAAAATACTATGACATTTAAAAACTCTTTTGTTTTTCTAGGAATTAAATTTTTTGACACAAATTTATAGTATGTAACTGCACTTTTGATACATTATTGTAATAAAAAAGTAATAAAATAATGAACTATTCTCAAAGTAACGTAGGCGATCAGTCAGCTTTGTTGGTGGTATTGTTTGTGTAACTTCTGCCCTTGTAACTCAACATGTTTATGAAACTGAAGTGCAATGAATATCTTGAATGTGACTTAACTTTCCATGGTATGGGTACTCCTTTTGTAGTTTAAACAACCATGTCTGGATGAAATCCTTAACCTGGTAAATAGAAACACACCTAAACATTAGATGTCTTGACCTTCTAGACCTTAAGACTAATTGAATACACGGGGAGCTCATTGTAAGCATGTTTTAAAATGATACTTTGACTTGTCTCAAGTATCTTATACTAGCTTTTTCCTACTGAAAACTGCTCAGCTTTAGTGAAGTGACGGAAATAGTTGTTGACACTTGGTATAATTTTTCATGGCAAATTATATCATGGTTTAACTTAAAATACAAATTCCCTTTGTCCTGTTCTTCCTCAAATGAATTCCTTTTAGTTACAAAATGCAAATAACTTTGTGGTGAAAAATCGAGCTTAAAAATGAATTCGCTTAATGAAATTCTTCTGTTTCTGTAAAAGCTTATTTTGTAGTGTTCTTATTTTGTATTAAGAAATTATACAGCTTCAGAATGTTTTTAAGCTTTTGTGAGTTCAATAAAATGTGTGAATTGAATATACTGGAAAGAAAATAATAAATAAACTTCGAAGTTTTAATAGAAGATATCGAACAATTTATCAGAGAATTTTATTCATTAAATTAAAAAGACAAAAAGAAGACTTTTCGGTATTTTTTTAAGCAGCGCGTTATTCAATAGTTAAATAATAGAGATATTGTTGAAATTTATTCCTTAAACAGCTAGAATAAAAGTTGATTCCATACACAGATTTATATCTATTGGCGGTATTTATAAGTACCACCCAATTTTTAAAATTACAAAGAATAATCATTTTTACAAATATTCTGACGGTGCTTAGCACGAACACTCTTTAAATTCCATTCTTTCAGAAAAGGTAACAGTACGGGTTATATGATAAATATTTCAGCGGAGAAGGCGAATAGTTTTAAAACTAAAGTTAAATTTTCAGTTGCCGATACGATAGGATTGCAAAGATTATAAATTTTGCTCCGTAAAAGTAGTTAAAGTTAAAAGGTGAGTGTCTTATTTTTTATGTGTTAGTTAGGATCTTAGAAAACGATTTGACTGTTTATTTTAAGTGAACAGTGTATGTAATTTATTTTACATTTGAATAACTTAATGGTACTTATAAGTACCGACAGTACACTAGATGTTAGAACAGGGGTCACCGACCTTTCAGCTGTGGCGTGCCAAAACAAGTTACCTATAGGATTCAGCGTGCCACACAGTGAGGTATTTTTGAAACAATTTGATTCCCGCGATAATGTATGCAGAGAGTTAGAGAATAGAGATCAATAATATATATTTACAGCTATATATTACAAACTATATATTAATTTTGCATCACTTAAAAATATTTCTTAGCATAAAAATAAACAGCATAAAATATAACTATTTCTTCGCGACAAAAATAAAATATTAAAATTATACATACTTAATGCATTTTTAACAGTGGCGTAACGTGCACCCCCGCATCGCGGGGGGAGGGGGCAGGGTTCCAAAGGGGCCCAAAACCTGACTTTGCAGGGGGGAATGTTCTCCGTTACGCCACTGATTTTTAAGCATATTTATTGAATACAAAATAGACAACACACACACATACATAAAATATAAAGTATTGTTTGCGCTATAAAATATTAGTTTCTCTGGTTATTTACCAATTTGATTAATTAGATATAACGAACTAAATTTCTCAAAGTTGAGTATTTTATTTATGAACATTCCTTAATGTTCAATGTAGTGACTCAAAAAATATTTCAGGAAAAAAATTCCAGTAAATCATACAAAGATAGATAAAAGGTTAAGAAAATAACTTGTTCGAAAACTGTATAAAATTCTACAGAAACTAAAATGTGGGATTATGCGCTTTTCAATGAGGAATTTATTATAAGCCAATTCAGAAAATTTTAGAAATTGAAATTGATACGATGTTCAAAAATTTAAAACTAATTTGAATTGTTTGAATATTATTTTTGTTCATTATATCATACTAGCTGGTATACCCGTTCTTCGCACGAGTGAACTGAAAAATTAAACAACACAGATTGAAGGAAAAAGAAGTTTTTAATGAGTTAATTTTATGTGAATTGAAAATTAAACAAAAAAACTTTTTGCATATCTCAGCTAAACAAAAAAAGAAAGAAAACAAACACCTTTGTTAAATTTTAACTATGTAGATCTAATAGCCGATAAAAAGGATTTTTTTAATTTATAATTCCTCGTAACACTCTTGAGGGTCGATTTTTCAAAATACCTCCCTAAGCTGATCTCTGCTCAGCAAAAGTAACACATTCTTAAAATTTTTGCGTAATGAACGCTTAAAGTACTGTAAATAATTTATATCTGAAAGTGTAATACATTAATATTACTTTCTGATGTATTTATTTTATTTTAAAATTGTAATATTCGCAAGCAACGCCGTTTCTTAAATTATAATGGCAATTCAATGAAAAACATAGTGAAATGTTAACGATAGAGTCAAGTTGGCAAATGGCTAGCTACTTTCATAGCTTGAGCTTTATTAGAGCTTTGTAAGACCCGCCGTGTAGGGGAGAAATGCACGTTAATACTTTATCCAACCGCATTATGATTTACTGCAGTTTTTTTCATACAATTTTTTTGGATCACCACATGTACAAATTAAGGGATATACATAAAAAAATACTCCACTTTGGAAAATTTAATCCGTTAGAGCTAATAAATTAATTAAAGATATTCCACTGTAAAATTTATTATGTACACCGTTCACTTAAAATAAGTAGTCAAATCATTTTCCAAGGTCTTCATTAACAGACAAAACTATAAGACACTTAAATTTTGACATTAACTATTTTTTTGCGACA
Source organism: Trichonephila clavipes (assembly GCA_019973935.1). NCBI lineage: Eukaryota > Metazoa > Arthropoda > Arachnida > Araneae > Nephilidae > Trichonephila > Trichonephila clavipes. The sequence goes on along the minus strand of BMAU01000465.1, from coordinate 1,446,975 downwards.
AAAATAATAATCTTTGCAATCCGCTGAAAACGCAATATCTACTACAAAACTGTTCGCCTTCCCCACTAAAATACTCTTCATAGAACCCGTGCTGCCATATATCTTGGAAGAGTGGATTTCAAAGAATATTACAGCTAAGTATTGGTAGAATATTCCTGCTAAGTTGGTGTGGTGTGGTAGTTAGGAGAAGGGGGTGCCAGCTCAAGTGCCGTTCCCGTCACTTGACCATTGTTCACAATTACGTGGTCCGTCTCCAAAAGCCCTCGTGTAGCTGAACAGTGCGACGTTAATATTCACTCACTCACTGCAAAATATAAGTGCAGTAGTTATAATTAGTTTTATACTTAAAATGCAATATCTGCATATTCAATTAAAATTACAGCGTTATAATTAACTACTAACCACAAAAAATTTATGAAAGTTTGTCCAAATGATGTAGTGTGAAAGAGAAAGTTTATTTAAGAAGAAGCGATAAAAGTAGTTATTTTGAAAATAGATCAACTTCTTACTACCAAATGTGCATAATAAAATCATAAAAAAAACGTTAAAATAAAGAGAGATTTATAACAACCTCTCCCTTCAAAACTTAGTTTTATTCTGAAATAAAAAAAATAGGCATTATTCTGATCACAGGAATTAATTAGAAACGAGCCCCTTGCGCAGCCAAAACAAAAGAGTTTTCACAAACAAAAGATAGATATATGCTGACGTGTGCTTTTTTGCAGCTTTTTTGCTTGCAGATGGCAGAATTTTTTCCTTCTTACTTGACAAATATCGTTATATTTTGGACACTTTTTACAAATTTTTATAAATTATAGCCTATGGTATAAATTATAGCCTATGTGTTATTCTGATGTATAAGCTATATTACTGTAAAGTTTCATTAAAATCCATTCAGTAGTTTTTGCGGGAAAGACCCACAAAGATTCTCACAAACTTTCACATCTATAATATATATTACATGTCTCAAATCTCTTTTTATTTTGAATATCTCACCCAAAAGAAAAAAAAGAAAATGTAAAGTGAATAGTATTATCTTTTACTATCTGGTTTCTAAGTTTCCGAATTTCGTATAAACTACTGTAACCTGGTACATCATTGGTGTGATCTTTCTTTCAGCTAACAACAAAGAATCAATTAAACTTTTTATATTGAGTGGCGTAAATAGACATCTTTTAGAAGGAAGAAAACATATAGACCAGGGGTGTCAAACGCAAAGGCTAATTTGGGCCAAACAAACAAGGTTTTACTTTAGGTGGGTCACAAAAGAAATCCTATTCATAGAAACGTAGGTTTATTTCGAATAATACATTATAATAAATAATATAATAATACAAATAATATAATTTAATAACTAATAAAATGTAATAAATAATATAATTTAATAAATAATAAAATATAATAAATAAAATAATATAATAAATAATATAATTTAATAAGTAATAAAATATAATAAATAATACAATATAACAAATAATATAATATAATAAATAATATAATATAATAAATAATATAATCTAATAAATAATATAATTTAATAAATAACACAATCTATACATAATGCATTTCAATAAATAATATAATATATATATAAAAGTACAAGAGAGAAAATTTAATGCTTACGTCCTGACACTCTTGACATCTCTTCTCAGCCCTCTATTCTTTCATATTTCCACTACTTTTCCTATTTTATATTATTGTGGGTCGATATACTGGTCAGACCACAAAAATGTTGGTTGTGGGCCACGAGTTTGACACCCCTGATATTTACGAATGCACCGAGGGGTAATGCCAATGTTAAAAAACCTATTGTGTGTGTGGTCTATGGATGGATTTAAACCAGTGCTTCTCAAACTTTCAATACTGGCGCCCCCCTTTCAATCACAATTTTTATCGCGCCCCCTTATACATTAGTAATGTACTGAATGCAATAATAATGCACTTTGACGCTAAAGCTGCAATACGCGATCTTAATTATAAACCATACAAATTAATAACATAAGTATTAAATTTTGTATGCTACTTTTGAACAAAAAAATAAATTAATTAATAGGATAATATTAGGAATTAAATAATAGGATAATATTATTATGTAATTTTTCCTTTCTCTAATTTTTAAATTGAACATATAGCAAAATGCGGTGGCTGCTTAGAAGACAAAATATAGATATCTGCTAAATATAGAAAAAGAACTCAGAGGGTCAATTTCTATAATCATAAGCATTCCTTATAAAAGCTTTGCTTTGCAAGACAAGCCCATGGAAGAAGTTAATACTTATTAAACTTGTTCTTAATTTAGTATTAATTAATTAGTTATAAAATACTCTGTGCAGCACTGATAGATTAAAAGTTTACCAGCTGAAGTGCCCGCTCTTTGCACGAGTTCATTTGTAAGAAAATAAAACACTACTGATATAATAGCTGAATTGTAAAGAGAGTAAAGCCAAGTGCGCGACAATGTTTACAAAAACGTAAAATGATTTTTTTAAAAATGATTGCTCAAATTATAAATAGCTTTAAGCGAATTGTAATTTTAAGCGTCACAGAATTAGCATTTATAATTGATGTTAAATAATGAACAATAATATAAAATTCCGATGAAGAATAATTGTATTATTTTTAATATTTAAAGCGAAAAGACTTCAACATGTTTTAACCCGGGAGCAGGCGCGCACTCAATACGGTCGTGCGAGGTTATTGAGTCACCCCAATCTTTTTTTTTATAATTATTTTATTGTACACGTGTAAAACGTTTTACGTTATGCTTTATATGTTTGAGAATACTCATAAAAATAAGTCTTGGCCAAGTAATCCTCCAAAGTGTGTGTATGTGTGCTCTCCGTGGTTTTCCAAATATCATAAAACTCTTTTGCATGGAAAAAAGCACAACAGAGAAATACCTTACTTACAACTTCCCTAAATGAGAAGCAAACACACATAAGAGAGGGGTCATAACTAACTGTACCAATAACTTAGGAGGTCAAACAGATTACAGCTATAATGTGCAGTATTTTAAAAATAATGACAGTGATGAATTTCTTATGTTCCTAAATTTTTTCGATCTGTTTTTTCTCTGAAAGAGTAGTATGTTAAGTTTAAAAATAAAACGTAATAAAAAACCTCTCATCATGGGATTACAGCAAATCAAATAAAAGTTTGCTTATTTGGTTATAGGATCAAAGATAGCTAATTAGGTATTGAAGAAATTTTTATTTTTGATAACTTAATATCACACGTGCCTATAAATTATATCAGAGTAAAAGAGCACTTTTATTATGTCTGAAAGTATTTTGTTTTAATTCATTCCAGTAAATTAATTATTTTTAAAATCTTTTAATTTCAATATGCTCGCGCCCCCCCAGGGGGTGCGCCCCACAGTTTGAGAATCACTGATTTAAACCCTTAAACCCCACCCTTTTGTACGCCAGTGTTCACACTGACATTCAAAATCATCGTAGGCTCTATTCTTGTTGAGGTGTCATCTTCGCTACGCGATCATTATTCAAAAAACACACAAGGTTCGTTAAGAACAATTTACTGCGCAAAGAACATTACAGAATCGAACTCATTTTTCTAATTGTAAAATAGTTTCAGAAAGTTTGATATCACAGCATCATAACTGTGATTACGTGCATTGATAATTCAATATCAGGTTCCGTGTAATTAACGTCAAGAAACTGTAATTATTTTCTTAATTATAAAATGAAGACCACCGTCAATAGCCTCTCACGTTGCTCTATTCAAAACGTTAATTAAGCTAATTCATGTGGATCAACTCTGAAAGTTTTATACACTCTGTCGCAAAAAAATATATGCACCCAGAAGAAATCAAGCTACAATCACGAAACTCGGCAAGAATGTAGTCTGGTAAGAGATATGCAAATGATTAAAATTTCGAAGCCAATGAGACAAGGCTAAGTGTGCTATGCGCATATTAGTTGCGCAACTGGGAGAGTTTAAAAGCATGAGTACGAGCGCCGTACGGCTATCCAAACGAATCTGATGACTTTGATAGACGATATTGAGACTTAGGATGCCTCTAAGACGTAACCGGCGGCAGTACGAGCAGCTGACGGACTTTGATAGGGGCCGTATAATAGGCCTCAGAGAAGCAGGTTGGTCGAATAGACGTATCGGCCGCCACCTCGGTCGGAGCGATATGGTAGTTGCTCGGTGTTGGCAACAGTGGATCACAGAAGGTAGAGTGTACCGTCGCGGAGGGTCAGGACGTCCCAGGAACACAAATGATCGCGAGGATCGTGCAATCAGAAGAGTGGCCACTTCGGCACCAACAACGTCGCTAGCATCGATTCAACGCCACTTACCTCCTTCCAGACATCCAGTGCCATCAAGAGAAACCATAAGGAGACGACTGACCGAAGTTGGCTTGAGGAGCCGACGTCCGCTAAGACGCTTACCACTGACCCCACATCATAGGCAGTGTCGACTGGATTTTGCCGACCTCGGGCAACTTGGAGTGTGACAGACTGGAGATGTGTCGTCTTCAGTGATGAATCCCGATTCAGTCTCAGTGCTGATGACCACCGCACACGTGTCTGGAGGCGCAGCGGCCAGCGGTCCGATCCGGCATTTATTGTCGAGCGGCATACAGCAATTTCACAAGGTGTGACAGTGTGGGGAGCAATTTCTTGGGACACACGATCATCTTTAGTGGTCCTTCAAGGCACTTTGACAGCTCGCAGATACGTGGACGATATTTTAACGCCGATTGTGCTACCCATGCTATCAAGTCGCCCAGGTGCCATTTATCAACAAGATAATGCTCGTCCACATACTGCGCGACTCTCCCAACAATGTCTTCAAGGATATGACGTCCTACCATGGCCTGCCAGGTCACCAGATCTTTCGCCAATAGAGCATGTCTGGACGCGCTGGGAAGGCAACTGCAGCCGTCCCGAGATACAGGAGAATTAACTGCGCAGATGCAAAGACTATGGCAGGATCTTCCACAGGGGGTCATAAGTGATCTAATTAAATCGATGCCACGCCGAATTTCGGCTTGTATAGCTGCCATAGGTGGCTTTACTACTTACTGATTTTTAACCTTTTGCAAGCTGTAACCGCTTAATAAAATGATATTTTGTTCTGAATTTTTAATCATTTGTTTATTTTCATATACACTACATGCATACCAAATTTCGTGAATGTAGCTCAATTTCTTCTGGGTGCATATATTTTTTTGCGACAGAGTGTATATTAAACAAGCTGATAACTTAATATCAACTTTCCATGGATTTCTTTTCGGGTCGAGTTGCCAGGTTCAAGGTGATTGCTACCAAGCAGCAGGTTCGAGTCTAAATTTAGCTAAATGCCCAAAGGGTTGATCAAAACAGATAGCTGTATATTAAATGAAACTGGACCTCAAAATCATCAAATTGTGTCTAATTTAATAAGAAAGTGATACGAGAATTAAATCTTAAAATAAATATAATAATGTGACTATGATTCAAAATTACGAAATCCATCACTAATAATACTTGCGTTGCTATAGCATGAAGTTATTTAAGCTGAAACTCTCTTCTTACCTATTTTTCAAAAATATAAACCACTTTTAGAAACTACTTTATCCTTTTCTTCCATAAAAATATATCAAAATTAGTTTAACTCATTTATGTGTAAAAAAGGAGAACTTACAAAATAAAGTGTGTATAATTAAAAGAGTTTGGATGACATGTATATTTTTACACACAAAAAGATACTAATTATGCAGCCGAAGAACTATATAGAGTCACTAGCCGTTATCCACCCGCTTCACTGGGTATTTCACGATGTTGTATATATGTATACTGTTTACATATATATTAATTCTTGATATCTTGCATTAAGAATTCGATTGTATTGAAAAATATATTTATAGCTATTACACTCTCGCCCCTTGATATAAAAAGAACTTAAATTATAATATCTAATATCTATTTATATCTAAAATAAAAGGAGAAAGATTTTTTCCGCTCACTTAACCTAATAATCAAGTGAATTTCCACCAAAGCAACTTTCAGTGGATCTCTACTCCATAAAATAAACATGCGTGCTAAATTTCAAGTCTAAATCTAACAGAGCAAAAACGGAATTTTTATCATCAATACCTCGTTGACAGCATTCTTAGCGGATTCCAATTCAACAAAAGAAGCATGCAAACCAAATTTTATTATTATAGTCTTAGCGGTTCAAAAACAGGAATTTTGTCTATCAATACGCCCCAATAACTCTCCCCGCTTCCCCCTGGAGTTGATTTTCGTAAGATCCATTCTTAGTGGAACTCTATTCAATTAAAGAAAAGTGTTCAACAAATTTCAAGTAAATGAGTTAAATTCAAAAACAGGAATTTTTCTATAACATGCCTTAATCCCCGCAAACATTCTCCTTTGGGGGTCCGTTTTCGCAAAAATCTTTGTAAAAGGAACTTTATTCCATGAACGGAACATACCTTCTAATTTTCAAGCAGGTGTTTCTATTAGTTGAAAAGCGGAAATATTTATCTATTACGCCCCTTAATCCCCCTCAATGACCCTTGGGGATCAATTTTCCCCAAAACTATTTTGTAGCGGATCTCTACACCACGAAAAGAATTCGTTTACCAAATTTTAAGACTGTACGTCTAATAGTTTAAAAATGGAAATAATTATCTATAACGCCCCTTAAGCCCCCGCAATGCCACTTAGGAAACGATATTCACAAAACCCATCTTACGGCAGATCTCTACTCAGTGAATGGAATCTGCTTACTCAATTTCAAGATTTTACGTCTAATAGTTTAAAAAAAGAGTTAATTGCCTATATATATATATATATATATATAATATATATATATATATAACGCCCCTTAATTTTCCACAACGCCATTTGGGGTCGATTTTCACAAAACCCATTCTGTAGGGGATCTGTACTCTATGAAAGGAATCTGATTATACCAAATTTCAAGACTGTACGTCTAATAGTTTAAAAATGGAAATAATTATCTATAACGCCCCTTAAGTGTCCGCAACGCCACTTAGGAAACGATTTTCACAAAACCCATCTTTTAGCGGATCTCTACTTAATGAATGGAATCAGTTTACTAAATTTCGTGATTTTACTTCTAATAGTTTAAAAAGGAGTTAATTGCCTATAACGCCACCTAATACTCTACAACGCCACCTAATACTCTACAATGCCACTTGGGAGTCGATTTTGTCAAAACCGATTTTGCAGCGGATCTGTACTCTATTAAAGGAATCCGCTTACCAAATTTCAAGACTGTACGTCTAATAGTTTAAAAATGGAAATAATTATGTATAACGCCCCTTAAGCCCCCGCAACGCCAATTAGGAAACGATTTTCACAAAACCCATCTTATAGCGGATCTCTACTCAATGAATGGAATCAGCTCACTAAATTTCGAGATTTTACGTCTAATAGTTTAAAAAAGGAATTAATTGCCTATAACGCCACTTAATTCTCTTCAACGCCACTTGGGGTCGATTTTCACAAACCCATTCTGTAGGGGATCTGTACTCTATGAAAGGAATCCGTTTACCCCAAATTTCAAGACTGTACGTCTAATAGTTTAAAAATGGAAATAATTATGTATAACGCCCCTTAAGCTCCCGCAACGCCACTCAGGAAACGATGTTCACAAAACCCATCTTATGACAGATCTCTACTCATTGAATGGAATCTGCTTACACATTTTCAAGATTTTACGTCTAATAGTTTAAAAAAGGAGCTAATTGCCTATATAACGCCCTTTAATTCTCCACAACGCCACTTGGGGTCGATTTTGACAAAACCCATTTTGCAGCGAATCTGTACTCTATGAAAGGAATCCGCTTTCCAAATTTCAAGAGTGTTCGTCTAATAGTTTAAAAATGGAAATGATTATGTATAACGCCCCGTAAGCGCCCTCAACGCCCCTTGGAGGTCGATTTTTGTAAAAATCATTATGTAGAGAATCTCTACTTTATGAAAGAAATCTGTGTACCAAGTTTCACGATTGTACATCTAATAGTTTAGTAATGGAAATAATTATCTATAACGCCCCTTGGGGTTCGAACTTTGCAAAGTCCGTTCTTAGCTGACGTCTACTCCATGAAGGGAACCAACCTACCAACCAAATTTCAAGTCTGTAGGTTTAATAGTTCCGGAGATATCGTGATTAGTCATTGAGTCAGTCAGTCTCAGTCAGTCGCTTTTCTCCTTTATATATATAGATATACATATGCATGTGTTTTAGCGGAACTTTGACTCTAGAGGGGGCGAGAAGGGTGTTGGCATTCGTGTGTTTGTTCGTACTCCTTCACCACATTCGCCTTGTTTCTCGCCAGAGTTGGGTCAATTTTATAACTGTCATGTAAAATCTATATCCACAAACGTATGGATGGCAGAATTAGAAGGAGAATCGTTAATAGATTGGAAGTAGGGAAATCACAAGAGCAGGAAGAAACAAAGATCAATGTACGTAGGTTGTTCAATAAGTAATAAGACTAATTTTACTGCCGCAAAACCACTCATCGGAATGTTAATTTCTGTGGCATAAGAAAAGTTTGTTGTTTGTATTAACAAAAGCTATCGATAGATGGCGTGTACAGACTCGTATTCCTGAGTATCACGTGATCGAACTGAAGCGTGTTTGTGGGCGCCTACGAGACGCGCCCAGTTGTCGAAATGGAAGCAAAGACCTGCAAAATTCAGCATCGGAGATCTTTGATATGATACGATATGATTAAAGACTGAACACAAGAGGGCAACAATATCTTAAAACGCTTTATCACAGTAGACGAAGCTTGGTTGTACTACTATGGTCCAACCATAAAACAATAAAGCATCCTTTTTCACTTACTCTCAAGAAGGCAAAAACTGTGAAATTAACTGGTAAATTTACGACCATATTTTTATTATAAAGGAATTGTGTATCAATACGCTGTCGAACCCGGTATTACCGTAAACGACTCGTACTACACGAATGTCCTACGAACAATGGTACAGCACGTTAAAAGGAAGCGTCCGTTGCTTCGAAATGGCTTCCTATTGCACCATGACAATGCCCAACCACATATTGCTCGTTGCGTACTGTATGTTTTGCAGCAGAACAACGTAGAGATTTTACCTCATCCTCCATACAGTCCTGATCTCACTCCATGCGATTTCTGGCTGTTTCCTCAAGTTAAGAAATCATTACGAGGCAAACGTTTTGCAAGCAACAAACTATGAATAAAGGCTGCACTGTGTAGGTGTTTTTGAAACAGCTCTCACAAAACGGACTTTTACATGATTTTAAGAAGTGGACAGAACTTTGGGATAAATGCATTACGTACCACGGAAGTTATTTGGAAAAGAACCATATGAATGATGACGATTAAAGGTATTCTGCCTTTTTTTATAATTTTAGTCTTATTACTTATTGAACAGCCCTCGTAAAATCCTGTGATGCTTGCAACTTGTAAAAAGAATTTCAGGATATAAGAACCAAAAGAACTAGGCAAGTCAACGAATGCGGATATTGTTACTTAAAACTTTAAACACGGCGACACAGGACTGCTACAGCTTCATGTGAACTGTATTCTGTCACTGGCACCCAAATTTCAAGGTCTGCAGTTGTCTGGAGGCTTCATGGGCGAAGACCCGTTGTTTGAATATTCCTCACTGCAGAACACAAGAAGCTCGTTTGGCATGATACAGACATATGCTTCGAATCAGACTTCAGTAGAGCACCATGCTTTTTATGGATGAGATGTGAATCAGGCTGAAACTGATTCTCGGCATACTCTTATCTGGAAAGAGCATGGAATACGAGACCGTCCCTCATCAAGGAACACGTATCCCAAATCTTTTTCTATCATGAGCTTTCTCACATTCATAGAATTGTTTAAATTAACATAATTTAATTTAAGCGTAATTTAACGTAAGTATACGTATGTACGTATTCTAAGTATGTATGCAATATTTTTAAATAATATTTCCATTACTTGCATAATTTTACTTAATTTTATTTTTATTTATTATTTATTATGTTATTACTATAATATTTATTTCCCTTCTTATTATTTCTTAATATATCAGCATATAATTCGATTCTAAGACCTTACACATTTAGCATTTCATAATTCTTAGTTACTTGATGATTGTTAAAGCAATATGACAGAAACAATATTTATGATATCAGTGTTATGTATTTATAAAATGTGTTTTGGGCTTCAATCCTTTTCTTAAGAATTTTCTTATAATGTTAAGCCTAACTTACAGAAATATAGCTTTTTACCCCCATGAAACCATTCCTTTACAGTATTGACGAAAAGCTTAGAGCTTAATGAGGTCACAATGTGGGCATAATTATGTTTTTCCTCAAATTCAAAAATAATTTCAATTTGGATTTTATTTTTTAATATTACAAGAAATAAAGATTACAAGCAAATTGATTTTTCGAATTTTGAATATTGCATTCTTTAGATATGACTCCCGCGTATGCTCTAAGAGAGAAATAATAATATTTTATCACAAAATAAAATAATAATCTTCTCGTGAAAACAGCGTGCAATAAGAAAGAGTAGAGACTTTTTTTCAGCCGGTAGAATGCTGTGATATTGGGCGCGGTCGCCAACCTGCTTCACAAGTCAAATTAAGGAAATTACGGAAATGCGATAGGCGTCTTTAGACTGGCGATTTGATGGACAGATCGCCAAATGACCGCGATTTAACTGATGCACGATGATGGCCGTCTAAGAAGGAGGGGGAGGGGAGAAAGAAAAAACAGTGATTACGAAACCGATGATGAAATGCTGATTGAAAATTGTTGATATGCCGGTGTTACGCGGTAAATGGTACTCCATAATAATAAAGCATGCGTCCAGTACCTAATCTTTTACTTATCTAAAGGAACACCATCAGCAGCTCGAATAACTTCTTAACCACCTCTTCTATATGTTAATGATGGATTCACAAATGTAATAATGGGTTCCTCTTGCTAAAAAATAATTCAACTCAAGTCTGGAAAAAGAAAGTACAAGAACTATAATAAATTTGTGTGGCCACCTTGACAGGGTTCGAGTTGTAATTAAATATTACGGTTGGGTAAGTGGTGTAGTGTATAGGAAGGATTTTTCAATTTTTTACTAAGAAATTTAGAAGGCATTTTATTATGATTTCCTCTGCATGGCTTACAGGATCAAAAAAAATAATTGTTTTTATCATTATGATCATAGAGTTAGATGTGCTGTCCATTTAAGAACCCTATTTTTGAAAGGTTTGTTCAAATAATATTTTGCTAAACATTTCTTCCGATAAAGACGTTGTTCTTAAACATAATTCCCTTCCTTAAACATCTTTAAATGTGATAACTTCGCTAGTTTCAAAAGTGTGACCTTAATTTCCATAGCACAATACATAACTCTTTTCAAATTTAGTCTTGAATTTGTTCTCTATTTGAACAAGACAGTCACGGAGTTCCCTTCCTTGAGCAATTGATTATTTTGACAACTTATTGTAATTGTTAGACATTTAAAAAAAATCGGATCCAAATTTTTATGATCTCCTTGTGTTGTTTTTCCAATCCCGTTCCATGATCTCAATGAAAGTAAGCACACCGATTCGAACCCGATCTTTTTGAGTTTCGTGATTTGAGGTTGGCAGCAACTGCCATGCAAATCGAGCTAGTATTTAAACTCGGCTCATGTTAGTTTTGAAAAAGGAAGGAGAAACGGAAATATAAGAAGTATGTGAGTGGTTTAACTCCTAGAGGGAGAGAAAGGCTGGTTGGCAATGCAACTGCAGGTTGCATCACCATTTTAGATTAGAAATTAGTTTTACAATATTAGAAGACGGTTCGAATCGGATGTTGCTGGTAATGTTACTTTTTGAACTTATTGTTTTTATCGCTCCAGTAACGAGCAGAGTGACTTTATGATTGATTATTAAAGGCCAATTTTTAAGAAACTGTTTTTCGTCTTCATGCCTCCTCGACACATAAATTTCACTGCTAGCTTTGCAAAATTTAAATTAGCTTACCAATAAGTGTAACAAATTTGGTTATGGGCCCAGTCCATGTACTGTGTCGAGACAGGCTAAGCAGTTGAACCAGTCCATGTACTGTGTCGAGACAGGCTAAGCAGTTGAACCAGGCCATGAACTTTGTCTATTTAAATACTGTTCCAGTCTAGAACTATTTTTATGAACTCTGTTGCTAGTACGCTAAATCGAGTAACAGGTATGGAGTTTAACAACAAGATGTCAGTGTTGACTCCAAATAACTGGAACACGTGGAAGCATGATATGCAAGTACTCTTAATGCATTATGGTTGCTGGCAGTTTATAATACAGACCAAGACAGAGCAACCAGATGAAGAGGCAACATACAAGAAAAAATTAGATCTACAACTTCGTAAGGATAGATGTTACACGTTGATCTATACTAACATCAGTTCAGATTTGAAAAATCTGATAACGGAAACAACTGACGGAGTAGCGGCATGGAAGATATTAAAAGATCACTTCGAACCAGTCACAAGAGCAAGAGTAATTCAACTATTAGATCAATTTTTTGGAACAAAATACCAACCAGGGGAAGATGTTGGAATCTTCATATCTCGTGTAAAGACAGCGGCTACCAGACTACAAGAAGCGGGTCATAAATTGGACGACCTGTACATAGGATTTCAATTAATAAGGTGGCTTCCTCAGGAATTCCAGTCTACCGTGCAACAAATCTACAGATGGAAAGAAGAGGACTTCAGAGTTGTCAAAATTGAAGCAGAGCTGATATTAGAAGCTAATCGTCTTCAGTTGATGAAACAAGATTTGGAGAAAGCGGAGAATGCTTACTTGAGCAGTTTCACTTCGAAGAAGTCGAAGACGTTACCTAGTGCTACGGCTGCAGCTCATGGAGATCCAAATAGCAAGAATGATTACCAAAAGAAAAGTGGTAAGGTATTTAACTGTAAAACTATTAAAAATGTTAAACAATCTATTAAGACTATAGGTCCGTGTTATGTATGTAATAAGTACGGGCATCTTAAAGTAAACTGTAAAGAGAAAAGGTCTCTAGAAAAATCTCCTTCAACTGTAAATGAAACTTTTAACACAGAGTTTGATAAAGGTGTTTGGGTAATAGATACTGCTGCCACGAGTCATTTTTGTAATGACAAGAGTTTATTTTTAGATCTTAAGCCGATAACTAACATGAAAATGTCGTTAGCAACGGAGGATAAAAGTTGTCCCGTAGAAGGAATCGGTACACTTAGATTTCGGGTAAAATATAAGGGGAGTTTTCACGAAATAACTTTGTCTGATGTTTTATTTAATCCTAAGTTGAGGAGAAATTTGTTATCCGGTTCCAGATTAGAAAGTAAAGGTGCGCATTTTGTGGGTACTAAAGGTAAAATTAATGTTTTTAATAAAGACTGGATAAAATTGTTCTCGGCGACACGCCATGAAAATTTGTATTTTTTTAAGCCGGATCATTATATTATACCAAAGAGTAAAGAAATTAGTTTTTAGTGATGTAACCGCTAAAACAAAAAACGGATCAATAGAAATATGGCATCAACGCTTTTGTCATGTTAATAACGATTACTTGGTAAAAACTAGTAAAAATGATAGTGTAAAAGGTCTCCCACGCTTAAATGATAATGGTAAGACTCATTGTATACCGTGTAAATTAGCAAAGTCCAAGAGAGTTTCATTCAAAAGACGGGGGCCGTAAGATCAAAACGTCCATTGGAATTGTTGCATATGGACCTCTGTGGTCCAATGCCAACTGAAAGCCAAGGCGGTAATAAATATCTCTTGAGTATAATTGACGATTATTCAAGAAAGGTGACTGTATTTCCCATCCGAAATAAATCTGACGTATTTCATACGTTTATAAGATTTCAGAAACGAGCAGAACGTTTTCTAAGTAAAAGGTAATAGCAGTTAGAACTGATGGCGGACTAGAATTTTGTAATAAGGATATGGATAATTTCTTGACAGAACTGGGTATAAAGCATGAGGTAACAAATTCATATACGCCAGAAATGAATGGGGTCGCGGAGAGATTCAATTTAACCGCTCTAGATGGCATCAAAACATTGCTTAAGTCTAGTGAAGTTTCCCATAAGTTTTGGGGAGAAGCATTACTTTGTTTCACTTATGCGTGGAATCGAATTTGTCACAAAGACAGTAACAAAACGCCTTTCGAAAAATATTCATGTAGAAAACCATCGGTATTGCATCTAAAACCTTTTGGATGTTTGGCATATGCTGGTGTGCCAAAAAAAAATTAGAAAAAAATTCGATATGCGTGCGAAAATAGGAATTATGATGGGATACGCACAACGTACTAAGGGTTATAGAATATGGTTGATAGATGAAAATAAATTAGTCGAGACTATTAATGTAAGATTCGATGAAAATAAGAGGGGAATTAATTTTAGACAAAAAGTTAATAGTAACCTTGGATATAATTTAAATCTTCCTGATTATTATGATGATGAGGATGATTTTGATAGAGTAAAAGATTCTCATTAACGAGTCGTTTAGTTTCAAAGACAAGTACGGAAACGCCCTCAACATATGAAAAGCCAGGTGTATCTTCCGATAATCATAACTTGATCCCATGTACAGAGGTTAAGTGGATTCGAAATATAGGTAGGAAAGTAACTGGATCTAACGTATATTATAGTATAGAAGGGGAAGCAACCCGATTGAAATCTTTTAACGAAATAGAGAGATACTGTAAGAGGCATAATATTAAGTATGATCCTAGTTTATTTAATTTTAGAAAAGATAATATCGAATCCCAGGGATTTTCAGATTTGTCAGAGCAACAAGAAGCTCTTATGGTTGAAGTAACTATTCCTAACTGTTACAAACAGGCGATAAGATCCAGAGACGCATCTAAATGGCGTGATGCAATGGATAAAGAAATTAACGTAATGATGGAACGTAAAGTTTGGGATTTAGTTGATCATCCGGATAATATAAAAATTTTAGAAAACCGTTGGGTTTATACCATTAAATATAATGAAAATAATAAAATTGTTAGATACAAGTCCCGCTTAGTTGCGCGAGGTAACACACAATTACGAGGTGAGTCATTTGACGAGGTATTTCAAGAATACAAATTAGAACTTTCAAAAATTAAATCATTAAAACTAAGATGTTATTCAGACTCGGATTTTGCTACAAATAGGGATGATCGAGTGTCAATGGGAAGGTTCATAACTTTTATAGACGAAACTCCAATTTCATCGCGAACTTTCAAGCAAAAATCCGTTAATCTGTCGACCATGGAAGCTGAGTATGTTAGTTTAACAGAAGCAGCTAAGGAATTCATTTGGCTAAAGAATGTAATTGATAATAAAAGTTTAAATTTGGAATTAAGTGAAAATGTAATGTTTTGTGATAATCAAGCTGCTATAAGTTTTTCAAAGTTACCGGTAGAAAATTGTAGAACAAAACATATCGATGTTCGTTATCATTTTTTAAGGAATTTGATATACGACAAGGTTTTCCAAATTAAATATATAGGTACCAAAAATAATTTGGCGGACATTTTTACCAAACCCATGGTAAAGGAAAAATTGTTAGAATTTTGTAGAAAATTATTTCTTTTAGAGAATAAGACTTTGTCTCTTTAAGATTAAAATATTAGTTTGTTTATTACAATAAAGATTGTGAATAAAATGTATTTTTTGTGTTAAATTGTATAACATGTGATTATAGATTAAAATTAATTTACTGATTTGTAAGAGATAATGGTACGAGAGATTGGAAAAAGGGGGCCGATTGTTAGACATTTAAAAAAATCGGATCCAAATTTTTATGATCTCCTTGTGTTGTTTTTCCAATCCCGTTCCATGATCTCAATGAAAGTAAGCACACCGATTCGAACCCGATCTTTTTGAGTTTCGTGATTTGAGGTTGGCAGCAACTGCCATGCAAATCGAGCTAGTATTTAAACTCGGCTCATGTTAGTTTTGAAAAGGAAGGAGAAACGGAAATATAAGAAGTATGTGAGTGGTTTAACTCCTAGAGGGAGAGAAAGGCTGGTTGGCAATGCAACTGCAGGTTGCATCACCATTTTAGATTAGAAATTAGTTTTACAATATTAGAAGACGGTTCGAATCGGATGTCGCTGGTAATGTTACTTTTTGAACTTATTGTTTTTATCGCTCCAGTAACGAGCAGAGTGACTTTATGATTGATTATTAAAGGCCAATTTTTAAGAAACTGTTTTTCGTCTTCATGCCTCCTCGACACATAAATTTCACTGCTAGCTTTGCAAAATTTAAATTAGCTTACCAATAAGTGTAACAGTAATGAGGAACAGTCTACGAAATTTTAAAATCTTTCAGGATGTTTCAGCATTAAAGTTACTAATAATTCATTAATTTAAACGATACCCTATACAGGCATCAATGCTATTATAAATAATATTGGCATGAAAATGCTTAATATAATTTTATAACTTTGTTAGAAAATTATATTTAATTAGAACTAGTTATTCTATTTAAAATATTGGCTAGTTATCGTGAGAGAAGTGCTTCGATACCAAGATAAACTTGTTACGCTGTACAATCCATTGCAAATATATTTATTATATAACTCCTCCTTCTGATACCAGTCTCAAAGTAGTTGATAATAGCATAGTTCTGTAGACGTGTTGATTATCAATAAATAAATACAGTTGTCATCAAAAACCATTTAGAGGTTATTATATCTGAAAGATATTTTTTAACCAACAGTATTTCTCTCCACATAGTAGCAAGTTCTCTGGTATGTTATCAAATTTATAGCCTCAACTAGCTCTAGTTAAAACTAAAAATGACGCAAGCATTTATGCAAAATAACTGCTCGCGAATCTATGTGACTCACGCACTTCAAGTTTAGACCTTATAACTGGGGCTGTACTTTTATGACAATACACCAAATACTGTCATCAGAACAACAAACATAAAAAATACCATAGAATCTCAAACATGATGAAAAAAAAACATGATAAATTATATTTGAATTTATTCCACAAAGCTTTTCTTCTGTTAAAGGTTAGTCGATCATTAAATATTGTTTATTCGAAATGATAACAAGTATATTTAGTGTGTCATGCGAACTGATGTGAAAAGTTTTCGCTTTATTAATCGCTTACAATTCGGAAATCGAAAGCACTTCGCGTTTTAGGATACATTCATCCCCTTGGCTTTTTTTCCCTTATGATTCTCCTTTAATAATATTTTGAAACATATGCCAATGAATCTTTGCACGATATGCCGTAGATCGATTATTTAAATTGGGTGAAAAGCTTCCAGAGAGCTTCATCTGCATGTATTTATTTATTCGATTTTCATAGCAAGGAAATATTTTTACAGGGAAAGTACAGAGAATAAAATCATTTCGATTGTCCCAAACATTATTGTTTTTCCATGCGGCTGGTTAGTATTCTTCAATAACGTGATACTTCGTTTTGGAGGGGGGGATTTTGTTGAATGTTATTAACGTAAATTAATTTGCATACTTTTGTCAGATATTTCAGATTTTCTAATTGTAGGAGCCCGCCTAGCGGGAGCAAGTGTGACCGAAAAAGCTCAACTTTCAGGTGTTTCTACAGTTACGGTGTCTAAAGCCATGATAGAAAACACAGAGATATATCTTATTCATTTATCAAATTTTAAAACGTTCTATAAGTTTTTAATAAATCAAATTTACATATAATATTAAAAATTTGAGACAAAGCTTATAGTTTTAGTTTCTCTCGCCCAATTACATAATAAAAAGTAATATTGTCGCCTATCCGGTATAGTGGTTAGCGAAGCTGACTGTTGTGTCGTAGTCGTATGATCTCAGTTCGAATTCCGGAGAAGGATACTTGTAAATGTATAGCGGCATGTGGGTACTCTAAATAGCTGTTGAGCCGCCAGTCCTCTCGTGAGGTTAGTGGAAGCGGAAGATTGGTGGGACCTCCCTAAGGTGTTCTTCCTCAAAATTGGGATGAAACCGAGCCAAAACGTACTGTCAAAGCTACTGCTAATGACAGAAGTGCGGATCTAGCCCTTTGCCGCGATTAACTTCGTGGGCCTGGATCTGACATCGTCAGAGAGGTGGCATTAGTAACAACAAAAGTAATACCGTAAAATCCGGAGTATAACGCGCACCTATACTTTCAAGCTGCAATTTTTAATTTTTAGGTATATTCGCCGGATAACGCGAAATCCCTTTTTATTAGGAAACCTGAAATGAGAGTGCGCAATGCTCTTATGTTTTGAAGTCCTTTTTTCGAGGTATTATTCCAAACTCTAGAAAAAAATTGTATACTTCTAGAACTACAATCCTCTAAGTTTATAAGGAATGTCATTTTTTTAAATAAGCAGTGCTTCAATCTATGTAGAAGCCTAATTTTTTTTTCTAAGCTCACCCTTTCTATTATTTTTAAAGCTCTCATTTTTATACCCGGCGTATAACGCGCATCCGTAAATTTTGTTCTTATTTTTTATGTTAAAAGTGCGCGTTATACGCCGGATTTTACGCTATTACAAAATTTATTGGTGTATACCCATACATTTTGAATATGTGAAGTGCGAAAACATTTTAATTCAAAAACTTAATTGCTTTAAAAAATTTTAATTATTCATAAAAATCTCTAGTTTGTGAATTCATTGGAACATTTTTTCTTATAACTTTTTATATATATAAAATTCTTATATATGTAATTTCTATATATATATATATAATTCTATATATACAATTTCTATATATATATATAATTCTATATATATACATAATTCTATATATATATACATAATTCTATATATATATACATAATTCTATACATATATATACTTATATATATAATTTTATATATGAATTTCTTATGTATATAAAATGTAACTAAAGAATTTCTTATAATTGAATTCGAAAGCATATTCCGTGTAAAATGCATAGATATGCCCTCTTGTGTAAATGTTTTTTATCATAAGGAATGCAAAAAAATTCAATAAAATAAAAAATAACCATTTTATTTCTTTCCTATGAGCAAATTCAATCAACAATAAGATGCGAATTCATGTTTATGTGTACATAAATAACATAAAATCATAATATCTATATTTAAATAACTAAATATTGATATTTTAATTATGTAACAGTAATTATATTTACTACAAGAGTAACTATAAAGTATGTAAGAGTATATGCAATTTTTATACAATTAATATAAAAATTGTAAAATAAAGAGACCAAATACACATTTTAATTTATTTAACATCTCTTTTATTCTTTTCAGAATTCTAAAGTTACAGAATATAAAAAAAGAAAAGATTCTCACACAAAAAACATAGACAGAAGTTTGTATTTTCATAATCTATATCAATTATCAATAAATATACAGACATATTTTTCAATAAATATTATAAAGTCTCGTCTGTACACATAAAATAATACAAAGGTGATATGATCATTTTCGTAACATATATTTCAAAGTATTTGTATTTATTAAGTCATCAAAGCCATTTTAATTATAAAAATTGATAAGTCACTGAAACAAAGAAACATTTGAAAACTGAAATAGTGTTGTGACTATAAAATGGATGTTTCTATTGAAGAAGCGACATCAATGCAAGGAGAGAGGTATTAAATAAAAAAGAAGTTTATTTATAAAGTATAAGCAAATTTTCAAAAGAAAAGTTTATTCAATTAAAAAAAAACTATGAGAAAATTTATTCATGTTTGTTATAAATTATACGAATTAATGGATGTAATGACACAAAAAAGATACTAAAATATATTAAAGTTTTTTAATATGTATAAAATTTAAAGAGCATAATATTGAGTACGTTTTATATTTCCCACAGATGTATTTGAAACGAATATACATATTTAATTTCTACTTGGACATTTTAAATTTACGTAGGAAAGAGTATTTCTTTTACTAAGAACGTATCCTTCATTATTTATTTGGTGAAAATTTAACACAATGATGTAAATAAAAATAAACCTTGAAGTAATGTACACAATTTTCACTTTAGACAGTTTGTGCTATCAACCATTTTGTCTTAAGGTGAAGATTTTGGAATCAATTTGTTTATTAATATACCAGTTAGTCTTTGTATTTAGAATTCGGTTTTGACTTTTGGAAATTCGAATGAAGGTTTCGTGTTAAGTGTGAATTTTTTTTTCTTTCATAAACTAAAATAATTATTTTCATAGATTCAAAGCAGTTTCAATTCTATCAATTGACATGATATTAGATGACATTTTCTGTCATTTCGATTCATTGTTTCAATAAATTGTTTACATATATCTTCCCATACAGCATGGTTGAAATACTTTCGGGAGCCTAGATTTCCTGTGCTATTATACATGTCTATAATGAGCCTTAATGTACATTATTCAATAGTCTCCCCTCCTCATTTACTTGGTAAAAGTAAAGCGGAAATGTTTATAAAGCAAATTTTTGCATCAGACTTGTCAATATGTAATTAGATAATTATAACATTGGCCTCAGAATATGATTATCGAGTACATATATGCTATTTCCACACGATTTTTGAAATTCATCCCAGTTTTTCAAAAGGCATTTCGAGTAATATCACAGAGCAAGATCAAAACTTGATTTCAATTGATAGATGCAAAAATTATCCCCAACTTAATATAAGTTCGTGAGTTACAAAAAGAAACAAACACATTTATAATACTGCCCATAATTAAAATTTAGAAATGTTTTAAAATAGCAAATTACTTTTGACATTTCAACATTAAAAATAAAACATGAATAAAAAAATTACATTAGAGAAATTAATGAGTTGAATTGAGTATAAATATTAAATACTGAAATGAACAGTTAAGTCAATGTATAGTATTAGCAAAAAAAAAATACATGTCACATTTAAGTAATATTTTTAACTTTGAGAGGAGACAGTCCTTGCAAAATGGAATCTTGAAATTTAAAAAAAAAATTAATCACCGAATGTGGAAAAATGTTTCAGTTCATTTACTATCTCAGAATTCAAAAATCTTACACTTTTTGATTTAAAAAAATTAAAATACAAAATGATTGTACTTATATAAAACTGACACAAATAACAACAACAAAAAAATAATAAACAAACATGAATCATCAGAGAAAAAAAAGTACGAATGAAACATTTTTATTTCTATAGGAGCGCTGTAGAACTTATTTTATGATTTGAACTTGAAAGTACCATGTCTGGATGTAAAAAAAATGAACTCCTTTCAGATTATGGTGAGTTTGGTTCATTTATACAAAACTCACTTAAAACACTTTTTAAAAATTAAAATTGCATTAAAAATTTCATTTTTAAATTCATACCTGAACAGAAAACTTAAAATAAATTTCAGAACACTTCCATTCAATCATTTACTACAAATATTTTATAAATTAACTAAATTGCACAATATTTAAGCGTGCGTTCCTTTTGTTAATTAGACTTTGTTCATTTCAGCTAAAACTGAAATAACATGAACTCGGAAGGAATCATTAAAGGTAGAAATCATGTTTAACAGCAAATGAAAATTTTTTCAAAGTACATAAAAGAAGAAAATATATGAAGAATCACGCTATCTGCTACACAGTCTTTACATATGGACAAAAACACGTAGTTCTTTGGATTCTCAAAATAAGTAACATTTTCATAGTCACTTTGAAATAAAGGAATTATTCATACAAGACAATGAAATTT
This sequence comes from Trichonephila clavipes, assembly GCA_019973935.1. Taxonomy (NCBI): domain Eukaryota; kingdom Metazoa; phylum Arthropoda; class Arachnida; order Araneae; family Nephilidae; genus Trichonephila; species Trichonephila clavipes. The sequence continues at coordinate 1,425,311 of BMAU01000465.1, read as the reverse complement.
TTTCACTCAATCTTCTTTAATTTCTTTTGAATATTTTATGTGAGGAAATTATATACTTAATTTAAGATAGTACTTTTGAATAGAAAAGACAAGCATTATATTTTTAGCAAATATATATATAGACATTTTCTTACTTCTATCAATTTAATATATTAAAATAAAATTAACAAGCTATATGTCTTCGTGCCGAAACACTTTGACGCTTATTATATTATGCATGACTAGTAGATGGAAGAGTATTCTGTAGTTTTCCTTAAATTATATAAAATAATAGATACAAAAATTGAAGTATATCACATAGAAACTAAAAATAACAATAGCTAAAAAATATGACATGCTTTTCATTAATTCTTCAAATGAGTTTCAGTAAAATAAGAATTTTATATTAGAAATGTGGTTTTTGAACACTTATTTTGAAGCACCAAAATGTTTAAACATCATCAGGCAGACGAACAAAAATTATTCTTTCTTAGCAATTTAGAATTTATGAACAACATCTTTCCAAATAAAATCAGTTCTTTCATCTTAAAACCATCCAAGATAATCACTTTCAAAAAATCAGTCTTATTTCAAAGATTTCCTTTCAGAACTGAGTTGCTGTCTGACTAGTTGACCAAAAGACTCCGTCTCTCGATGTAAGATGCACAAATTCTTCGCTGTGAAATGTCAGTCCAGAATCAAACACATCTGCGAGAACGTGTATTAAGTTATAGTTTACGCGCTCAGTCTTTATTATTTTCTTTTGATTCAAATTATTTCTGAGAAATTTTTTGGAGCTCTACATCCTTTTTTCTCTTCTGTTTTCAACAGAAAGTTATTAATAGTGAATCTGAAAACTATGTGATGATAGACACTCCTTCTCAATAAAAGGAATATATGGCGCGTTGTGCGCTTAGCTGGAACTCATCCTATCGCTACTTATTTTCAGTTTTATGTGTTAAGCAGTTCAGTCTACCTTTACTTCCTGTGAAGACCGTATCGGAGAACTATTTCTGCACTGAGGGTCATCATCACTAGTGTAATCCTTGCAATCCTCGTCTTCTCCATCATCCTCGTCCAGACTATCAACACTTATGTGGTTATCGTGTCCGTTTTCTTTAACACCATTGTTTACATTAAATTTTTTATTCAACTCAAGCATGAATTTATATGAAAGCCTTTCTCTCTCGTGGGCATTCAGATTGAAATTTCCATTCTTAAGAAAATTGTTGGTGCATGCAGAAATTTCTGGCTGGTCTTGTTGATTCTGATTTTTTCTGGAATCGGGGCTTTGGGTACTTCGATCCTTATTAGGTGAAGAGTTTGTGCGATCATCATCACTGCGTTGCCTTTTGGCTGGAGATTCTGTCTCGTCGGGGTCAGATACATTCAAGCCACCATCCGTTTCATCATCCAAGTTGTCACTTTGACCACTGTTTGGACTACTGTTCTGGGGTGGAGAATACGATGTTGGCATCATCAAAGCTTCCCTTTCTCTCTTCAGGCTTTCCATTGGATTCATAAGAGCCATTGGATTTACTGGACTGGGTCCTCTGTTTGTTACTTTACCGATAAAATTGCGAATTTCGTCAAAATATGCCTCGTCTTTATCGTCCGCATCATTACCTTTGGGGGAATCGTCCAATATAGTAGGACCATCAGCCTCGTGCTTTTTCAGATGACGATCAAGATTCGTTTGCTGGCCAAAGCATCTATCACAGAGTGGGCATTTGAAGGGTTTCTCTTTGTTGTGAATATTTCTCACATGGCGTTGCAGATTGGAGGATATGCTGAAAGAGCGTTCGCAATATTTACACTTGTAAGGTTGCTCTCCTGTATGTGTACGTAAATGTCTGGTTAGATTTGCTGATCTAGGAAAAATTTTGCCGCAAAATTTGCAGGAATATCGTTCTTTGGTTTTGTTCAGGTGTGGAGACATTATCTCATGCATTGGTTTTCCAATTTTATCCATATGAAGCCTCATGAAATCTATTTGAGGATTAGCTGCCACAAGTGGGCTTAAAAATGGATACCTTGCATGAAAAGAAGGCATTATTCGGTCTGACCCTGGAAATAGATTGAATGCAGGTTTTTCAGATTGATACCTATACATTGAATCTAGGAACATGGGATGTATAGGCCTTGGACATACCATAGGCATTTTACTAGGTGAAGGAGGCAATGGTGGACTTTCTCTCTTCTGAGACTCAAGTTGAGGCATTTGTTCTTGTATAGGTACCAGCATCGGATGATTGTCAAATTCTTTAAATCTTTCTAATGCTGCTAATGCATTCTTTCTTTCCCCAATGTCGTCTTCGAAGACGGGAGCTGGTTTTTTGGGACTAACTCTTAAGTCTAATGGCTGATCATCAGTTTTAGGGGCTTCCCGTACTTTTGAGTGATAATCGAGCTGTGCTTCGCAAGGCTTGTTTTTACTACCTTGTGATAAATCAAAGGGCATATCATGACCTGGTTTAATAGAGCCATTTGTTATCATCTGTCTTATATGATCATTTGCATTTATAGGAGACCTTATAAGGGAAGGATCTGGACATACAGATCCTTGTTTGGGTGAACCTTGTCTATGGCTTAGAAACATGTTTGCCGAGGGAGTTTTACTATCAGTAGCAAAAACTGGTGTTGAAGAGTTTTGTTGAGAGACTGGGAATTCTCTTGCAGATTTCGAAGTTTCCCCTTCGGATTCGTCTTCACTAACAGATGAAATATCTTCTTCAACGGTAAATTCAGAAGATAAATCTTCAGACACTTCTGATTCAGACACTTCGAGAGTTGGTTTCTCTGGCTGTTTTATTGCAGTTTTCAGCTCTTGCTTTGCTGGTGATGGTGTTCTTTGAGATTGTTGCAAACCATTATTATTCAATATTTGTCTCTGGAAATCTTCAGCTGCCGTTATGTGTTTTTGCAGTAGTCCAGGGTCTGGTATAAGAGGTGGAGGATTTGGTAGTGTTGGTGCTGGTATAAAAGGGTAGCCTAATATAGGTGGATAGAATTGAAAATTCGGTCGAGGAAAAAATAGCAGTTGATTGCTTGGTGGTGCTAAGCTCATAGGCACTGCCTTGTTGGAATCGTATCCAGCAGGACCGGGAGTCGTTGTTTGTGCTTGTGAGGAATTTGGGATGTTTGAAGCAGAGGCACTGCTGGCTGGAGCTCCTTCACAAAATCTTTTATGTTTGGATAATGAAGTTACAGCACTAAAAGCTTGTCCGCACTTATGACATTTTATTTGCATGCGACAATCAGCATGCATACGCTTGTGGCGACAAAGATTCGAGAACTGTGTGTATGCCTTAAAGCACACTTCACATCGAAATGGTTTGACGCTGCTATGAATGTGTGTATGTTGTTTTAAACCACTAGAAGTTGCAAATGTCTTCCCGCATTCAGAACAAGCGTGAGATCGAGCTCCAATATGCTGAGATCTTATATGTCTTTGGAGATTGCTAGGATCAGTGAATACTTTCTTGCAATTTTCACAGACGTATCGTCGACTTTCGTCATGTGCTACTTGATGACGGATAAGATTGGACTTCCAGTTAAAGACTTTTGGACATTGGCGACATTTATATTCTTTTTCTCCTTGGTTGCTGTCCTCCTCCAAGTGACAAGTGCTGTAGTGTTCGGTGTAGCTAGATTAAAAAATAAAAATAAATATTAGATATTTCGAAAATATAAAATGTAAGTAGAAAAGTGTTATAGTATATAGATATTAGTACAAAAACATTCTTAACTTTTTTGCATTACAAATACGAATAACTTCATTTAAGGTTCTGTAAAATTTTTAATTTGTAATATCAATAAAAAAGTTTATCTATGTAATCCATTTCAAATCATTAGTGTCCAGTCTTATAGTAGATAAATTTACCTCTTTTTTTTTAAGAAAAATATTCACTTTCAGTTTCTTTAATAACATCCATAAAAATAAATGAATAAATGAAAAATAGAATTTCCTACTATAATTTACATTAAAAAATACAGCGGGTTTTCTTTCTGATATGAAACATATGATGACATACACCTTTTACTTTAAAATTAATATTCCTTCTGGTATCTGAGTTTTTATGTGAAGTTTAAATTTAAGACTATGAAAATATGCAATTACGCAGATTCATGATCGAAAAAATACATTTCTGCCAACGATATCTCTTGTACATTGCAGTATTTATTGCAATGAAAACGTATGAAGAGATACTTCAAAAAATTCATTTGCACATAGACCAAAGGATTTTTTTTACTTATATATTTAAAACTTCTATCAGAAGATATGTATATTCATGCATTATTATACAGAAAACGCCTAAAATCTAAATTTGAAACACTACATTAGAATCGTAAATTTATAAATGTCAATTTTATCAAAAAAAGAGAAAAAAAATACATATATTGCACACACCTTCATATTTTTATTTCGGTTTTTATAATCTACACAAAATGAGATGAATTCATTGTAAAATGCGCATATGTTCCTTATCTTTTTCATATGCAAAACTCCCAAACATGATTTTGGCACATCTTATAACCCATTTAAAAATGGATTTTCCCTTTACCCATTTCAATACAAATAGAGCTCAGATATGTGTACCTCCACAAACATGTGTTGTCAAAAAAGCAACAATTATATATCTTCAAAGAGGTTAAAAGAGGAGTTGTTCTGCTTATAAGGAGTGTTTAAACTTTAAATGACTGCATATTATTTTGTGTTCTTCCAAACACGTGGTATCTCCATAACAATAAAGAAAACCGGCTGAGCGCGCCGTTGCTTTAGACTGCGCAAAGAAGTGTAATGTACATATGAAGAGTTAGATTTTAGTAGGTGTTCTATGGGAAAATAGCCTGCTATCTTTTATTGGGTGTCACCCAATGTCGAACGCGTCGCACGATTTTATTTACTTTGCATGACCCGTATTCACGGAAACGCGACGTAGGAGGATACGCCTCTGAGTTTTTAATTACGGCTGAACTTTCAACTTACCGCTTAATTTTTATTCTTATTTAATAGTAGTCGAGTTGTAGGCTTAATTTTCTTAGGAGTGGTTAGGATTTCATTGCCCAGTTTGAATACGATATGCAACTATTTCGGTAAGGAAGTAAATAGGATCTTCTTTTCTCTGAAAATAATTTTTTAAAAAAATATATATTTCTGTGGCTATTTTATGAATTGAACTAATTTTTTATGATTAGCTTTAAAAAGAAACTGGTATACAGATCACTCACGTATTCAATTATTGGTGCGCTATTCAAAGAGTCTCCCGCATTTTTAAAATTTATAATCTGTAGAAGAAGAAAAAAAATTATTTCGAGCGCATGTTGATTCTAAAAATATAATTCTTTCATATTCAAATTTATTTATTTTTGATCAATGACAAGTTTTTTCTTCTTTTATAACCTTCAAGTACTTTTGTCAACTGTGGTGAATGTTTATTATTATTATTTAAATTTTGATGCATCTGAGTATGCAATTAAATGTGCATGTTATAAGATTAAAGTTACATAGATTTTTTTATTTTTACTACATATTTAAAATTCGAATTTTTATTTATACAGAAGGTTAATTCTAAGTCTTGTTTCTTCAGGTTAATACGAGTAAAAGGAAGTGAGAGCTATATTAACGTTGCTCTATAAAGCAACACGAGGGCTTTTTTGATGATGGAACTCGTAATTTTAAACCTCGTTCAAATGATGAAGACGACACCTGGGTTCGCACCCTTTTCTCCAAACTATCACTAAACTAACACACTACCGAGAGGACTTTGAGCCTCGACAGATTTAGCTTTCATCAGTCTCTCTACATAGCGGGTCTTCAGTGCTACCTGGACCCAAACCCATCCCACGCCGGCCACAAGTTTGTGACCATAACCACTAGGCTACCGCAGCCGATCAGGTTTTTTTAATACAAATACAGTTCAAGAATATTATTAAACAAGTAATATATAAAAAAATTTAAGTCACAATTCCTACTTTGTTAGAAAAACTTATTGGTGCCATCTGTTGCAAATAAATTCAACTTCGTCAGAAATAACAGATTAAATTTAAAATTTAAAAATAAAATTCAATTATTGAATTTGAAAAACTGTATTAACATCAAGTGTGATCCACCACAAGTTTAAAAAAATGTACTTGCGTTTCAGTGGATGAATAAAAAGTATTCCATTAATGATTGAAAGTTTGAAGATATATATATATATATATATATATACTGGTGTGCAAAAATTAAGGACGAGACGGTTTTTTCAATATAACTTTGTACAAAAGCTTTCCAAATCAACACATTTAATACCGTAAGATCCCCAATATTTAAGGACATGTGTAATGTAAGCAACACTTACTAAAAGAGAAATCAGAGGGATAAAAAGAAGCTTGATTGAAAAAGTAGCATGGAGCGCAATGCGACTGAAGGCCGAAACATCCCTGTGATTGGTGTCCAGCAAGAAACATCCGGTCTTTAGTAGGGGATATGATCTCCCCTGACTGCTACGCAGGTTTCACAGCGTCTGCCCATGCTGAGAATGAGGGTGTCAATGAGTTGTTGAGGCATTGCTGCCCATTCGTCTTGCAGCGCCAATCGAAACTCCCGAATCGTTACTGGTGGTAAGGTACGAGCTGCCAAGCGTCTGCCTAGAAAATCCCATACATGCTCGATGGGATTGAGATCCGGAGATCGTGCCGGCCAATCCATACGTTCAATATCCTCACTCTCTAAGAGCTGTTCGGCAGCTACTGTGCGATGACATGGTGCATTGTCGTCCATGAAAAGGAACTGCAGACCCATAGCGCCTCTAAAAAGACGCACATATGGAAGAAGAATCTCGTTACAATAACGGGTCCCGTTGACTGAACCTGCGTCGAAGATGTGAAGGTCTGTACGACTACCAAGCATGATGCCTTCCCAAACGAGAATACCGCGACCTCCATACCTGTCCCTTTCAATGATGTTCGAGGGCTGATTGCGGCTTCCCCGCTCTCTTCAGATGAGTATGCGATAAGAATCGCTACTCAAACTGAATCTGCTCTCATCTGTAAAGAGTACTCGTCCCCATTCATTGTCTCTCCAATTCCGGTGTTCCCGGCACCACAGAGAACGCCTTCTCCGATGGGCAGGCGTTAAAGGTACACACCGTACAGGGCGTCGTGCAAACAGACCACCACCGTGCAGTCTTCTGGCCACGGTAAAACGCGATATCGGTCGTCCAGTCGCCTGTGTCGTGTGTCTAGCGATTTCTCCCGCTGTCTGCCGCCTGTTTCTTCTGGCCTGTAAGACAATGTACCGGTCATCTGCGGGTGTGGTTCCTCGTGGACGACCACTACTGAACCCCCGGATAGCTGTTCCTGTAGTTTGAAATTGTCTCCAAAGTCGTGAAACGATGCTGTGAGCAATTCCGAACTCTGCAGCCACACTTGTCACACTGCGGCCTTCCTCCAACTTCCCAATGATTCGACCTCGGGTAAAAGCATCCAGATGTCGTCTAACAGATTGATTATTCGCCATTTCTCGCTGAGGCAGCAACTCGGTGTGATTTTAACTACTATACGGCGTGCAATCTCTTTGCCAGAAATACTGATCTTACACCGACAACATGCTTTATACTACTCAGACACTCCCCCATTACGTCTACCTGCATATCTGCGCATGTGCTACCGTACATCACCTTACTTAATCTCCTGATTGGTCTTTCTGTCCACTCTGCCTCTTCGTTCAGCTGATATGCTAATTTTTCGACTTCGTCCTTAATTTTTGCACACCAGTATATATATATATATATATATATATATATATATATATATATATATATATATATATATATATGTAATAATTCCCTCTGGTATCCTTTTTGTTAACTCTTTTTATTAATATTTAAACAAACTTTAATTCTTTAGTTTAAAAAAACACTGTAATCTTAATCGTAATCGGCTAGTCTGAAATCCCTGTCCCGCCCATTCTATCCAATCAGAACTACTATTACGTAATGATCACGCGCTTGCACTGTTGGTATAAAAACAAAAATCTTGTGTAATCGTTTTTTTTTGTCTACCTGCCTTCATCATGTAATCAGCCGGCTGCAACGCTTTCTATGCTTGTCTTTGTGTTTATGTTATGATGTTTGCTTCTTGTATGTGTAATGCCGTCCGTACTGGATCTTTATGTGTTTCCACACACAGATGTGAATAAAAAAGAATAACGATAATACCGTACTCGATCAAGCTCCACGTAACACAGAAAATCACATCACCGGCACGTCTTACAATTATTTTTACCACTCTCCAGAAATATTATAAAAATATTTCATATATATATATAGGGAGAGAATGAACTAATAGAGAGTAGGAATTGAAGAATCTGGTTATATTTTCAGCTTTTTAAATTAAAAACCCAGAGAAGTTACAGTTTTGTCTGGTGTATTTATTTTAATTTTACTACAACTGTTTTTACCATCAGACGCAGGAAAGTGAAATGATTGTTTTTCAATTATTACTTACACATCTAATTAGATTAATATTAATCAGACTTTGTGTAAAAGGTCATTTAATCATCCAGTATATTATTTTCATTTCCTTTTCAGAAATCTACATGACCGCAAAAATGAAGATCGCTGTAGGCATCCATAAAATTACTAGGGAGAAAAAACATCGAAGTTGATCGGACTTATAAAATGGCGTCCGTCACCTTAGTTTGGGCGTGTATATATCCCAAAGGCTGTCACTGACTCTTCGTGTCACAATATCGTACTCGCTTTCTGACCTACATAGCTCGAGTCACACCAATTCGACACCGTAGGCGCGAAGTAAGAAAAAAATATTAATAACAATAATAATAATGAAAAGACGTCGATGTCAAAACTTTCCATGGAGTAGTTTCGATAGTATCAAAGATGGTGAATAATGATAAACAGATAGGATTTCTGGATGATATTTGTCCTTGGTTTCATGAATAAAATAAATCAAAAGAATTAATTTTGTCGATAAGAAATTAATGAATACAAATGTTTCATCTAATACGATTTTGATTAAATTTATAGTTATATACGAAGGGCTATCGAAGACAGAAATGGGAAAAAATTAATATATCAAGAGTGAAAGTATAAGTGTTTCCATCCTCTCCCTGGATTTCCGATGAAAATAGGTCAACATTTTTGCTTAAATATATAAAATGAATTGAATTGAAATGTATGACCTTACAGCAATGGCACACGATCGATCGATCGATTGAATATTAATGTCGCACTGTTCAGCTACACGAGGGCTTTTGGCGACGGACCACGTAATTTTGAACCATGGTCAAGTGATGTGGACGACAACTGAGCTGGCACCCCCTCTCCTAACTACCACACCACACCAACGGGAGGACGTTTCAGCTCTCGACAGATTTAACGTGCATCGCTGCCCTACACGGCGGGTCTTTAGTGGTACTGGGCTCGAACTCATGACATGGCAAGCCACGATCCGATACCTATACCACTCGGCTACCACAGCCACAGCAATGGCGCACACAACGAAAGAAAGGGGGGTCCCCGGATCCGGACCCTTTCTAGCCCTTGATTTTTTTCAATTGATTATAATCCTATATACGAAGTACGTAAAATTTAATTAATTATTTGTATTAATAATTAATTAAATTAATTAATTAATGCTTATTATTTGTTCAATAATTAATTAAGTAATGCTTATTATTTGTTCAATAATTAATTAATGCTTATTATTTGTTCAATAAATAATTAAGTATTGATTATTATTTGTTAACTTTTTGATCTAATACAATTCATTTTTTATTCACATGCGTAATAATAATAATAATAGGGAAATAAATGCAAAAAAAGGGTTGCATAAATTCTTTTCAAAATTGTCACAATTTAATTTTGAAATTAAATGTTTTTGAAAGATTCAATAAATAAACCATAATTGAAACGCCACTGAATAATATGAAATCTATTTCCGCATTATAATATTTTTATTGTATATCTTTTTCAGTTCTATTAATTTATTATTAAAATTACCTTATCTGTTGAAAGCATAATTAGCTAAATGAAGCAAGACTTTTACGATAGTTCATATCGTATTTTACTTCAGAATTTAAGCCCAACCTATCTAAAATTAATGAACATTATGATTAAAAGCGCGAAATTCTAGAATAGAGATGAGAAAAATAGGAAAATTCCTTATGTACAAAAAAAAAACCCTTATTTTATTGCAAGTATATTCGTTATAAAAGATCGACTATTCTTTCAGCCATTACGATGCTTCTTCAATAAGCGTGTCTAATAACTTCCTAATTACTCACTAGATGGCAGTAGAATCTTTGAAGTTTTTTTCTCTCTTTCTTCTGAAGATAATATGAATCGTAAATGAATGAAGAGTGAATGAATTTACGGCTGGATTCGGGTCATTCGGTAGACTCGGGGATTGCTCGATCAGTGCTCATCGCACGGTCCGATGGACTCATCTTAGTCATCGGCTTCAGGCTGACGACGTTTGATGGTGAAACTGTCTCATATGCAGTGCTCCGGAACAGAAGATTTTGTAAAGTGAAAGCTAATTTTTCTTAGAATCATATGGGTGGGTAAATAGGGCAGATTGCAATAGGTATTTTTTCCGAGTCACCGAAAAGTGTTCCTCTAATTAACATCCAAATTATGAGAAATTCAAACTATACAAACACACACACAAATCAGGCCTAAAAGAATACTACAGCAAAATCTTTTTTTATTCTATTAAAATTAATCTAAAAAATAGTGAAATACCAAGCTCATATTTTAAAAGCGAATTTAAAAGAATTCCTCTTTTTTTCGTGCCTTAAGCTAAGTAATGAAAATCACTTTAATAGATCTGAGTTGTGAAAAATAATTTACACTTTTATCAGTGAATTATGTTAAAAAACAATAACATTTTAAGATAATTAAAGAACTAGGGATGTTATTGGTGAATAAAAACATTAACGCTAATGCATTTATGCGCTTAATTATAGTTATATTATTCTACAAATTAAAGACATATCAATTTAAAATTATGAAGTTTGTTTAGAAAATTAAAACCAAGCAGTTTTTGTTATATTATTATTATTATTATTTTATGCATAGAATAAACTTGAGGTAAAGATGTTTCATAAAATAATTTTTGAAGTATGAAGAATGAGATTATAGTATAATTATCTATTGTTTATTCTTATTTTATGCTCCTTTGGGTTATGACACATATGCATATACTTTCATTGAAAAAAATATTCAAGTTATATATATATATATATATTAAGAAATATTTTTTAAAAATTATCTTGTATTAGTAGCCTTGCGATTTAATTTCAATTTTTATTACTATTATTTTAACCATTCTACTTTGATAGCTTTCAATCTGGAATAAGAGCTACCGATTTGAAATAAATTGAAAATCTGTTAAATAATAATTTTAAAAAACTAACGTAACTACGTAATTCAAATATATTTAGCAGGTTAAAGATATAATAAATAGAGTACCATAATATTTAAATTGTTAGTGTTAAATGAAACCAAAAATATAACCCCTTAATATTAAAAAGTGTTGCAGCGTTTCTTACGGAAAGAAAAAAAAATTCTTTATCAAAGTAAGGTGAAATGGAATTTTAATTATATTTGCTAAATAGTATTTTTTAAAAAATTTTAAATATATATAATAAAATATCTGGTATTAAATTTCGAAAGCGAATCATTATTTTCTTTTTATTTAAAGAAAATTAAGTAATTTTTTAAAGCTAATCACAATCAATATTCTTTTACTTTTTAACCTAGCACAATGAATCATAAGAGTAAAATAAAAATTCCATCATACAAATTTGCTGACGCCCTTTTTTAAAGTACACCCATCCAGCGTGTATTCACCTTTTCACTTAAGCTTCATGCTAAATGATTTTTTTATTTGTGTAATATGGCTTTTAAGAAGGTAGATAGATGAACATAGTTAAATGTTCTGAGTTATTAAGCGCTATTACAAACCTCAAGTAAAATTTAATTATCTCTAATAATTCAGCAAACGATTCTCAATGCATTTCTTGTGCAAACCCGAAGAATCTTCTTTTGTTTAAAATGGTTCTTCTTCAGTGAGCTGAATACTAAACGACTTAAAATTTCGCAAAATTGAATGAGCTGCCATCTTTACAATTTCATGGTCCCGTTATGATGCTAAGCAAACACTTCTTGTATCTTATGTTTTTAAAACACCCACGCTTTTTCAAAGGATAAACACGTAGGATTGTGGCATCTCACTTCGCAAGCACTTTCGTTAAAAGGGCAAGTTGTCATAATTGCGGGTGTGAGAAGAATTCATATTCAAATTTGGAACAAAAATTTGCCGTATCAGATTTAGGCGTAGCATTAAGAGAATATTATTATCAAGATAAATTATTTAAATTTTGAAGTTTGACAATCTGCTTAGATAGTAAGTCTACCATTTTCCCTAATTTTCTTTCTATGTTTATGATGAAAAAAGGCACAAATATTTGTAACTTAGAATACACTTTTTTTCCAGCAGTGTGAGCCAGAAACTGTAAAAAAGAATTTAAACTTTAGTGTTAAACATAAATGTTTATGTATTTTTTTCTAATTGTTAGATATTAGCTTATAACTATGTTTCTGTAGTTTTACTAACTTCCTCAGAGCTTTTTACAAACAATATATAAGTTTAATATTTTATACATATATTTACACTAACTTCAAAATGATAAGTTTTAACCCTTTAAGAAATTATATAGTCAGATTACACTTTAGAGAAACGAAATATTGTTATTTAAATTTTAAACACATACTAAATTGCAAATTAACACGTTTACCTTATAAAATTTGTCATTTCTCTAAAAAAAATATGTTCTATCATTATTACTTCATAAATAACTTTTTTACAGAAACAGAGGTGTGAGTTAAATTTAAGGATATTTTTAACTGCAGTCATAGATTATATATATGTATAAAATATTTAACAATTCATTATATTTTTCGAATGCCACATAGCTATAAAATTTCAAATGACAAAGAGTTTTATTTTTTTAAATACCATATAACAATTATTGTAATATTCAGCTTCACGAAATAATACATTTAGTCATAAGTGAGTAATTATATGAATAAATTATAATTATTAAAAGTGAACAAACAATAGATATTCATACTTTTAACATTACTCATGGATTAGGAATAACTAAATGAATCATAATCATTACCCCCAAAAATTATTTTTTCCGTAGTAAAATAACAATAATATGCAAAATCAATTTAATTTTAACTTAATAAAAGCAAACTTCAAAATCTCATATTAATAATATAAACGCAATTAGTTACTGCTCAAATTATGCCCTTAATTTGCAAAATGTTATTCCCTTTTTCTCTCACTCATATAAAACATAATATAAACACTTTTAGAATATAAAAAAGTATATTATTGAAAGCAACCCGTAATAGAGAATTCATTCTTATATAGAATTCTCACTTTTATAAAATAAATATAAACATTGTTAAAGATATCGAAGGGAATGAGATTGAGTAACTCATATTTATACTTTTACTGAATATTTTATCTAAACGTAACAATGAAAGAGAGAGTAAAAAAAATATTTAATAAAGAATTTTTCCTTTCAATCGTGTTTATTTATTTTATTGAACATGCTTATGAAATAAAATATAGAAATAAAATTCTGAATGTAAGTGTTAGAAGCGGTTCTGTTTTCCATATGTTGGAAAAGAAACATCTTCGAATTGAACCATGTCGTTCCCTCACTACCAGGTACCGTTTATGAGAAACTAGGCTAATAACTAGTTAACGCTTCGAAACACAACACTTTCTCTAAGAACGAACAGTGAAGCAAGTAAGAGTTTTCTTTGACGAAATATTTGGGGAAAAAGGAGTGGACTCACTGATCTTTGCTTTCATAATAACTGAAGTATGGGAATATTTGGAGAGAAAATAATCTTGAAGAAGCTTTTATGAGTTAAGAATTCGTTGAGATAATTTGACAGATTTTGTTCTAAGTTTGAAAGAATTGGTTGAGAAAATTGCAAAATTGAGCTTTGTATTTCTCCCATCATCAAAAAAAAATTCTAATTCCTACACACACTAATCCAAATTTGCAAAGAAAAAAATTTGATTAAAGAAACATTATAAGAAATGTGTTAATTGCAAAAAAAATAATAATAAATAAATACACAAAAATAGTTAGCATAATTTTTTTAGTCATCTAGTACCTTTTTTGCGAAAGAGCTTAGTATTTTTCTATTGTCCAAAATCTTAACATCTTTTTTTTTTGTAAATGTTTTTTTTGTTTGTTATTCAGAATGCTTCATGTAATACAAATTTTAGTTAAAAAGCAAAATATTTAAAAACAGTATTGTTCATTGGGCAATAAATCAAATTAAAGACAAAGTTTGATTATTTTGATAGTTTATTAAAAAATTTTGCAACTAAAAAAAGACTTTAATGCTGTTCAAAATAAAATTGTATTTCAAACGTCCATTTTTTGTTGTTGTTTGTGTTCTTTATCTATTTAAAATTCAACTGAAAAATTAATGTATTAGGCTCTTTACAATACATATTTAAATAGAAATAAATATTAATATAATGAAAATATTGTTTTAATTTTTTTTTAAATCGTAAGAAGCAATTTTTGCATGTGTGAAAAAATCTTTTTAAAAATAAGTATTTTTAATTTTTATGGCCCTACAGAATTTTGGAAAAAAATTATAATACTTGTAAAAAGTTGCTTAAAATATTATTATATTAGATCTGATCTATTACGAAGGTTATCAAGGTTTAAAAATAAATCATTCCACATCATTCGGAAATGTCAATAGTTAATCTTTTGCCTTATGAGCAAAATTTTTATTTTCCAAAATACAAAAAAAGTGGAGCGCATCTTGATTACATCATAAAAAATTCACGTTGAACATATTTCGTCTTTCCCCGTTAGTTGGAACTTGAATGCACCACTTATATCATTTAGGGTTTCAGATTTTTATGAAATTCAAGCATTGAAAAGCCTTGAATAGAATCATTTGAAGTATTTATTTTATAAAAATAAAACATCCTTGCAATAATTATTACGTTTTCATCGTGTATAGTGTACAATTATCTATAAAACTGAAATTAACTATTTAATAAATAGAATTTGAACCAGTTTGGTCAAATTCCGAAAATATTTAATAAAAAAAAATCAATCCAAATTTCCAATAAGCAAGTAATATAAAAAAATAAATTTAAGTCATTTCCTACTTAGGTCAACAAAGAAAAATTTTATTTTATTTACCTTTTATGAAACAATTACAATTAATATAAATATGTATATACATATGACAAAATTACAATATTAAGTGACAAAATAGAAAGCGAATTTCCTTGCAATTTTCTATTTTTCTTTCTATATAGGCTGTTGGACTTTTTTTCTTGTTTGTTACTATTTATTCATTAATTAAATTTAATTATTCCAATAAAATAGTATAGTAAAAAGAAATCACATTCTTTGAAATTAGGCCATCCCAAGTGAGTTTCGAACCCACGCCTTTTGGATTAGAAATCCAACGCGCTATCCATCACATTATAGGGACACAACGAGCAATTTTCCTTTTTATATATGGTGTAGAGTATTATTTTTGTTTGCTACTATTTATTCATTAATTAAATAGAATTAATGAGTTAATATTTGAAAAAATTGTATTAACATCAAGTGTCATCCATTGCAAGTTTAAAAAAATGTATTTGAACTTGAGTGTATGAATAGAAAGTATTTTATTAACGATTGAAAATTTGAACAAGATGTATAAATATAGAGAGAGTGTAAACTGATAGTCGGTATTGTGAAACATTGCTTAGTATTAACTAATTATTGTCAAAAAAGATCCATACATTTTTTGAAAAAGTTTTGAGTTAATCCTTTGTTAGTCGAGGGAGTTATTTTACCTGACACAAAATTTGAACACGAATAGGCAATGAAATTAATATAGTTTATATGAAAAGAAAAATTTTATTCCGTCATTTAAAACATAAAACGATCTTTTATCAAAAGAATAATATCCACTTAAAACTCCATTAGTCACGTCTAAAGCAAGACGCGAGTACAGTTAAAGATACATCACACCACATTAAACATTCAACGAGTTGACAGAAAGTTGTCATAGTCATAAAAGAGGATTTTTTTTAAAGTCGTTTCGAATAGTTGGAGGCAAGCCGTTGCTTTTTAATCCGCTGGTTGATGGATATGAATCGAAGGAAAAGGCACGAGTTCCCCTTACTACCATTCACCAACAGGATGCAATGCAAATAAAACAAGTCATTTTGTTTCTTTGCTGTATATTCTTCCTTTTGTTTATTCGATGGGAAAAGTATGCTTTAAATGAGCAACGGAATCTTCCTTTTTTGAGGAAGTTCCTAAGTAGAGAAAAAAAGTTCAACAATCTTGGCGAGGTTGAGATTCTTCGGAATATTTGCTTTGGCGCGCATTTTTTTTTAGAACATAAAAATGCAGATTTGTTTCCTTCGATGAACTGAATGTTATCAATTTGCTTTTCTATAAGGCAAAGAATGTATAGCGTTTTCTGATATTTGATGTTAAATTAATTTATCTAGCGAATAATTTACTGCGTTTATTTTTCTGAAGATTTAATTACAAGAAGAAATATTCGAATTTTCTTAAAAGAATTTGTCTCGGTTTTTTAATTGTGTAAAAATTAACTATCTTTTCTCAATTAAAATAGTTTGTTCCGATGAAATTTTTTAAAAAAATAGGCACTTTTATATTTTATAAAATTTAATCATTTTATTAATTACACTAATAGTTTTCTTTTAATTCCTGCCATGCGATTTACTTTTTCTTCGATAATTTTTGAAATGTAATCTTAAAAGTTAAACGCAATTAAATGAATTTGTCTTTTATATGACGATTCTACATTATTCAATGGTGCCACTGAAAATCTGTCGTGTAGTGCGCAATAAATCTGTCGAGGGCTCAGTTCCTCCCATTGGCGTGGAGTGGTAGTTTGGAGAGAGAAGTGACAGCTCAGGTGTAGTCCGAGACTCAAAATTGCGAATTCTGTCACCAATAGCCCTAGTGTTGCTTTATAGTCCTACGTTATTGAACTCTCCCTCAAGCAACGTTATTCAATGCCCCTAATTTGTCTGATACGTAGCAAAAAGAATAAATGTGAATGTATACGTTAAACTAGGAGTTTCGGAAAATATCCTCAGTTTTCAAATAAATATTACAGTAAATTTAAAAAATCGTATTAGAATTATCTTTATTATACAAAAATCTTTTTGGTCTCTATCGTTTAATTTGAAGCAAGTAAGTAAATTGTGTTTTAATAACAGGAAAATAAAAATTATGATTATAGAAAAATATATGATTTACAATTAATTGGGATTTATTACAGTGGGTGGTCGGTTAACAAACAAATCGGTTAACGAACACTTTCACGAAAGATTTTTGTGTACGGACAACGAATACATATTCGGATAACGAACAATTTCAAGAAAGTTTTTTTGTGTTTAGACAATGAACACACATACTCGGAGGTGATCAGGGATACACCCCAGAAATTATGGATTAAATTTTGACAACTGCTAGAGATCTGGAATTGGAGGTGAACGATGATGACATAGAAGAGCTCATAATGGGATATGAAGATGAACTGACGACAGAAGAACTCCAAGAAATTTTGAATGAAGAACACCAAGAAACACAGCAAAACGTGTCTCCTTCTGAACAAGAGGAAGACAAAAGAGGACCAATGCCGACATCTGCCCTTAAAGATCTTTTGAAAAAGTGGGCGGATGTCAGAGCAATGGTCTTAAAAGGGCACCCAAACCAAGCTGATGTCAGTAGGGTTGGGGATCTTTACAACAGCAATGCTATTAATTACTTCTGGAAAATCCTGAAAAAGAGAGAAAAGCAATCGACATTGGACATGTTCTTCAACGTCCCATAAGCAAAAAATGAACAGGGCTGATTAATATGCAAGACTATATGTATGTATTATTTTTTAAAAAACTTACTAAGAAATTATACATTTTTTAAAATTTAATTTTTAGGGTCTCCAGAACGAATTAATCGATTTCACATAGAAGTCTATGGTGAATCGATGATCGGTTAACGAACAATTCGGATAGCGAACATAGTCTTGGAACGGATTATGTTCGTTAACCTATCACCCACTGTACTGAAACTGCGAAATCGTTTATTTGCATCTTCCGCCTCCTCTTCACTAACTACTAATATGGACTATAATGCATGATAAAAGGAGGATATTTTAGGAATAGTTAATTCAAAATAATTTATACTTTGAATATTATTTACAGGTTTGTATTACGAAAAACAAATTAATTTATAAACTCGTCTCGAAAGTTGCTGAGATTTTATTTTGGTTTATTTTCTAAGTTAACGTAAACGCGTAATGATACATTAATATTCTAATTTTAAACTTGTTTAATATCATTGTGTGTTGTGTGTGTGTGTGTAAACGTTTTTAAGATTAAATTATTCGTTTCTTATTGATGTCGCCTTTCGAAACAACCCGAGTGGTATTAGCGATGAACAGCGATAAATTTTTATGAAACACCTGTTTTGGTTCTTTTATTACAAAACTCAATATCCCAAACGATAATATCTATCAAGAATAATTCTCACAATGATTTAGAGTTCAATGTTCTAATATCAAACCTATGTCACATTTTCTGCGGGGAAAAAAGTTCGAAATAATTCTAAAGTGATTACGATTCACATTTTCCCTCGCAGAAAATATTTGATCCATATTCTCCATATGACTTGAAGGTAAAAAAAAGAACGAAGAAAGTAACTGTCAACTCCATGATCCGTATCGAAGTGAGTTCACTTTCTGCAAGTCACTGAGTGCTCTTGCTTCTAAATAAACATTGTTCTTAATGCATATCGAAACATAAGATGAGCACGTCTCTCATTTCCTTGTATACTTTGCAATGAACTGTCCTCGCTTATTTTAGAAAAGAGAGTATTTTTAATCTTTTTTTGAAAAAAATGTTTTACCCTCTTTTTTCCCCCTTAGTTTGTACTCAAATGACATTTCGTTTTCAAGTTCAGTTTTTCTGAAGTTTCGGATAATGCACCCTTTTAGACTTTGTGCGACTCTGGAGACAACAGACTTCAAATTATTAGCTTTAATTTTTATTGCATTGGTATTTTTATACTTTTGAGAATCAAAGTGTATTTTAATAATTAAAATTTTAATTTAAATTAATAGTTTTAGTAATAAATTTTACTTTTAAACTTACATTTTTTAATCTAACAATCGTAGGCTGTTAACGTCAATTAAAGTAAAGAGAAAAAGTCTTGTTTATGTAAACCGTAAAAGAAATTTCTAACTAATTTTGATAGGAATAATTATTTAATGAAAAATTAAAGTAAATGAAGGTTTGAAATGTTTTAAACTATCACATTCCAATTTAATTTCGTTCTTTTTCTTAAATCATCCACAAATTCTCTACTATGAATAAATTTGCTATATAGGAATACTTTGTCGTTTAAGCAGGAGTTATATAAGAAACTTAAAAAGATTTCTTTGACTCAAGTTCATGGATTTTATTAATAAATTTTTCATTGTTATTTTTATTACCATGTGCTGTAAACTGGGTGGCAAAAAAGGAGCCACATCTAATTCTGCTAGTTGATATATATACGGGGATACATGCACATGGATAAGGTTTGATTTTAGAAAATGCAGAGTGAGTTATTATTCATTAACGTAGCACTGTAAAGCAACACGAGAGCTATTGACGACGGACCTCGTAATTTTGATCATCGTTCGGACACCCAAGCTGTTCTTCCTCACCATACTACCTCACCAAGCCAACAGGAGAGCCGAGCCGCGATAGATTTAACGTGCACAACTTATCTACTTGAAGGAACTTCAGTTGCACTGGGGTTCGAACTTTAAGCCCTCACTTTAGAGTTCGTGACCATAACCACTAGGCTACTACAGCCTCTAAAAATGCCGAGTTAGGGAGTGAATAATAATGCCACATTGTTTCGAAGGCTTTTGGCGACGGACCTCGTAATTTTGAAACATGGTCAAGTGACAAGGACGTTACCAGAGTTGACCACACCACATCAATGGAAGAACGTTTGAGCTCTCGACAGATTTAACGTGCATCGCTCCTCTACACGACGGGTCTTCAGCGGTATTAGGCTCGCAATCATGACACGCCGGCCACGAGTCCGTTATCTTGACCACTAGGCTACCACGGTAACCTAAGAAAGGCCGAAGTAAAACAGTAAAACATCAATAATCTTCTAAAACTAAAAACTAGAATGGATTTCTTTGAGTTTTCAGATGATTTGCAAGCGCATTGGATAAAAAAACATAAAAAAGGTATACTACTATATATGTAATAAACAAATATCAAACAATTTATAATCCTATACATCATTCTATTCTTAGTTCTCTACACTTGTCAGAAACAATTCTCTCTAGAAGTAGACAAAATTTCTAAACATGGATTCTTTCTTCGTAGCTTCTCCTCTCTTTGCATAAAATAGCCCAATTGTCCTCCCGGAAGACTCAATAAATCAACTGAAAATGCCAGCCGCACGCTTGACACATTGCTCTGATACTTTTACAAAGGGGATCTCGTGTTCATTTTTTTATTTTTGGTACAGAATTTAAGTACAAAAGTTTAACAAACAAAGTGCATTGAACTTTTCCGAGAAAAACACAGCTTCCAGACACCGAGAAGGCTAAATTGTTTTGAAAATATGGTTTTGCGACTTTTATTGAATTGCTTGACGGAGTCTTGAGACATTACATCATTTACGTCATAATCTCACTTGAACAGATCCTTTAATTTGGCATGCATAAGATAAAGAAGAGAGAGAGAGAGGGGCTTGATTTATTAAACGGTTAATATTTTTTTAGTTTTACAATATTATAATCTTTTATATGTACCTACCTCATAAAAGAAAAAAATAATTAAAGAGAAAAACTTCTGATTTGATGATAAAATTGCAACTTATATAACAATGAAATAAAATGCGATTCTAATTACCTCAGAAGTATCTAATCTAGAAGTATAGATTGAATATCACATCATAAATTATCCTATTTGTTCCAAAGAAAACAAATTGATGAATATTTCAGAAAAAAATTTACTGAGGGACTGCAAAAAATCCGTCAAGTCTTTAGTGATTCGGATTAACTTAATTTTAGGATTAAAGGAAGATAGTTTTGATGAAAATTACTGAAAAGGGGCACAAAAAAGTATTAAAAAATTACACTTCCTTCCAAAAAAGCTATTGAAGGATTGAAAAATATCTGTAGCTGTAGTTTAAAAGGGATTAGTAAGTTATTTAGTTAAATCCCTTTTATGCATATTTTTTAGCATAAAGTGGTATTTGAATTAAAGGAATTTGAATTAAGGGATTAAAGAGATCTTCAAGTTCACAACTTCATCTAGTATAGTTGATCCCATTTCTTAGCATTTGCGTTATATATATAATTATATGGATATAGATAGATACTGTCTCACACAAATAACCAACAATTATTTATGACTCCTGTCGTTAAATAGATATGTGATAAATTTTAGGCATATTAGCGAAAAGGAAAATTCCCAATTATATCACATTAAAATTTGGTAGAGTTTGATAACTATCCTATAAACTTTTTGACAGAAAAACAATGAAAAGTGTTTTTGCAGATAAATTCGTTCCTGACAATCGGTACAGAAGATCAAATTTTTACGATAATCATTTACGAAAACTTTTTTATATTACAAAAAAAAATTTCTTACAGTTTTATTTTCATCTAAAATGACTAAAATCTTTTTAAAAAATTCTTATTCTTACTTAATATCAAATAATTTTACGAACAAGATAACTTAACTAATGTGTTTAGTGTATACATTTTACGTTCATTACAAATGTGTGTGGAAGAATTAATTTCACTTTCACTTTTAATCGAAACAGTTTATTTTCATATTTTTTGAAAATATTTAAATTGTCACCAAATTTAGAATTAAGTAAAAAGTAATGGAATTATATGCACTGACTAATAGTTGCAACAAAAGTGCAAGATTTCTAGTAGATATTTTTAAAGTATCCACTGGAATACTAAGCCCATAAAAGAAAATAGTGTAAATCCAGGCTTAATGTTTCAATTCCCCTCAAAAAAATTTTATTCTAAGCCTTTGCGAAAATATTTGTGATGTTTGGAACATAATTAAGTAGAATAATGTACAACTCAATAGTAATCAGCATAAACTAAATAAAGGAGAAGTAAAAAAAACCAAAGCATCTTTGAAGAAACAGGAAAAAAACCTATAAAAATAGGCGCCTGCATATCTTTTAAGTCGAGGATTACGTTCTTTAAATCCGTCATGCAACGCTGGACGGCCTAATGTCATAGGGTCCAAAAACTCGAGGAACACACCTATTTTCTTATTTCCTTTTTTTCTTCCTCCCTCTGTCTTCCCTGCGTTTTCTGAAGAAAAAGTAGAAAACAAAAAAAGAAAGGAAAATGCGAGATGATTTTTTAGTCGTGTCACAAATAACTTACGAAGTGCTCATAAGGAAGTGAATGCGCCGACAACAAAGTGACTTTTTTTAATAATTTTTTTTTTCTCTTCCCAGGTTTTGACCTAGGGGTTGTGGGTATTCGATGTATTGCGTCTTTTGCGTCAGAAAATGTATTTTTCATGAAGTTAAAAAAAGAATAGATGATCGATAGCGGGCGACTAAAATATAAAGTTCCGATAAAGAATAATTTCTGCTCTCAAATTACACAATGATATTTTCGTTACTTTTTAAAAGAATAATTCAGTTGGGAGTCAAATTATTAAATAAAATATTTATTTTTCTCTCTCTCTCATTATATATATAATTACTATATTTATTATATATTTTTATTTTTCTAATTATTCACTTTATATAAAAGAAAAATCATTCTAAATTCAAATTTCAAATATAAAAATTAAAATATAGTAATATAAGGACTAATTAGGTGAGCGTAGTGCTTAGATATTTCGTCCAATGTGAATAAGTTTAACCTTTTAGCTTTACTACAGTAAAATGAAATTTCTTACTTAAAATATTATCATTAAAATAAGTATAAGAGATGACTATTCCAAATCATAGAGAATATTTACTAAAATGTATGATGTAAATTAAAAATATACAATTCTTCAGTTTTTAAACTGATCCTGTTATTATATCACAGCTATGCAATTAGTACTACGCAGTGGGTGGTAATAATTATATTATAATAGGGGTTTGCCATTATTATATTCTGATTGTTTCTATAGAGATATCTGATTTTTTTTTTATATAAAAATAGGACTGAGAAACAAAATGACCGTGTGATAATTTTCTTTATCATCAAATGTAATTGTTTCAGTTTTTTGCCAAATGTGTGTATGTCATATGTATCTTACAATAAATTAAATATGTAAGGTTAAAATACATTTATTATTAAATTATGTGAACTAGAAAAGATAAATCGTAAAAAATATTGCAACGTGTATAAAACAATTAATCCAAATAAAATTAGATGTTTTCCAAACTCCTTTCATTTTCAGGTACATTTACCTACTTAATTTTTCTAATTTTAAATATATTATTTTAAAAGTAAAATCATATAACACGACATGCATAATCTGAATATCAGATCAATGTTATTTTTAATATTTTGTACTTTTATACATAAATAAGATTGAAATTCAGAAATATTATGAGGCAAGATTACTTACAGTTAGCTTTACAATTTTGTACTTTGCTAAATCGATGTTAGGTGGAAAAAAGATATAATACGTGAGGATAGTTTTCAATGCAAAATGGGATTTTTATTTTTATTGTTGGAATTTTTTACTTTATATCATAAAATATTTTAAGCCTTTTTGTTGTCTTAATTATTTTTATTAACATATTAACCAATCAAATGATTGGAATTATGGTTTTATACTAAAAATACAGTTTTGAAAAGTGGTAAGTATAGTTTTTTAGCTTTCCAAAGAATGAAGCTTTAGTAAAGACACCAGCTAAATTATGTATAAATTATTTCATGTTAAAAAAATTTATATTTATTTTCAAATATTTTTAGCGTGTTATAATTTTTTGACCAATTAAAACTATTTGTGAGCATTTTCATAAATACCGTGCTTCGTTATATATAAATATAGAAGTAAATATAACGAATACACGTATATATGAATCACGTCACATAACATGTAGTTTTGCTTCCTTGTTTATTTTATACAGTGAGTTCATTACTGAGTAATAATTATTTCAGAATAAAACGCTATCATACTTTTTAAATATTCTAGTTATGCATTCGATGGAAGAAAAAAAGGAAAGTTTTTAACTCTTTCTGATGTATTTCAGTTATGATTAAAAAACTCTTAAACTTTTGATGAAATTCATTAAACTAGGAAGTGTGTGTTTAAAATATATTTACGTGTTATGAAACAAAGCAAAACTAATACAACTTTTCTGCTTTCTTCATAATTCTACACTGAGAAAACAAATAAAAATAAAAAAACTGTTTAGGTTTCAATAAACTTTATTTATGTGCACACATTTTCTTCTCAAATACTTCAGACGACAAGGAAAATAGATTAATTTTATACTTTTTTATTTTTAAAGAAGAAAAAAAAAGTCGCTCTATTCAGTGCTTTTCAGACTGTCTACATATGTTTTCTTTTCGGCTCTATTCTTTGAGGTGTCCAAGTCATTCTTAAAATATAAAAGATGAGCGAACCAAACTAAGATACCAATACCAATTGTTCGGTAGCAATCAAGAAAAGTAGGTTAATAACCACGCTAGTATCTTCGCTTCGCCTAACTTTCTAAGCTACTAAGTAAAGGCGTGAAAAACGTAAGGAAAGCTATTTATTCTTATGAGGCTCTGTAACAACACCCGTATTCAGTTCTCTCTTTTAACGTGCAAGACAATACTCGCGTTAAAGAGCCTTCTTAAAGACGAAAGGCCTGACTGGACTTCTTTAGCAGTATTGTGCGTACCACGCCGTGCGTATACACGACGACTAAATGCATCGTTAAAAAAAGAAAATGGTTTGTTGGTGATACTACTTAGTTTTTGATGCTTATCTATTTGTAACAGGTTACGCTAAGGCGCTCATGTTGTACTAAAATGGAGTCTTTAACGCACGCATGCGTTGAATATGAACTGATGAATTTGTTCTTTTTTGCCTCTAGGTGAGGTGGAATTGTGAGTCAGGGAAAGTTCTGATTTCGGTGAGAAAATTTTCTTTTCATCGAGATTTCGCTCGTTCCCAAGATTTAATATTCATCAGTGTGTTTCTCAAGATAATGTGAGAGAGTATAACTTTCTAAGATTTAATTTGATTTTATGTATTGTTAAACAGTTACGTGTACTAGAAAAGAGACATGTAAAGTTTTGAATTAGTAAGATAACGTATTAGAATCTTTATTATTACATTTCAGACCTATTTATTAACAATGAAAAAATATAAAAAAACATAATTATACAATTTTACAATAGTGTACTTTGAGCAAAGCGACATTTATTTTATTAACATCAAAATAGCATCACTTAAAAGCGTTGCGATGCGGAAAATAGTTACGGCTTTTAACGCACTTGAGCAATTAAATGCTTTGATTTAATTTAATTATATGATGGTAAAAATGATTCTATTTCAAGTACATACTAACCTGATTCAAATTTTTAAAATATTTTAAAAGAAATTGACAAGTTTTCTTTTATTATTATAAATTTTCGTTACAGCATCATAAAATAAATTTACAATTCCATTGAGAAAACTTCATTAATTACTGACTGAACTAAATTTAATGATATTTAAAAGAAATTTATTTCATGTCGAATGGCATGCTTTAATATCAATACTGAGATTTTCTACCAATTTTCTGTCAAATCTTTCGTTAACCATTATTCTGGAAGAAAAACTAAGAAATAGCGTTTATTAATACACTTGCTATTATTCTATTACTTTAAATTAATCAATTACTTAAAATATGCTATCAGTATCATATAAATACTTTTGTTTTCAAAGATGAAACAACTTGGCGAGCATTATTTTTAAAATAGTTTATTTTTAATAAATCATGTATAAAAAAGTTTTCTAGTAATTTATGGGTAATTTTTTTTTTTTATTATTCTAATAAAATGAGTGGACATAAGAGTTATTTTACGATATTTTACTTATTTAAGATTTCAGAAAGTTTTATTCTTAATTCTATGCTTTAGAAAATTTTATATTCCATGACATTAAGTTTTCGAACGTTTACTCAAATAATAATTGCTATTCAATTCACAATTTTTAAGAATTTAAATCCTGTAGAGAACATTTGCGATAATACCGAAAAGGAAATATTACTTCTGTCAAGAGAAGAACAATATATGCAGGTTAACTCCAGATATACTTCAGAATGTAAGGCGTGAAATGGACTACCACTTAGATGTAGTTCATGTTACCAAAAGGACTTACATAACATTTATAAAGAATGTAAACAAAATTTTGAACTAATTTTTCCCTTCTATGTAATTCTTATTGATAAATAATTTTCAGTTCAAGGTATCGTGTCTAATATGTATATTGTAATTGCGATATTCATTTTGAATCACCCTGTATATAGCAGAATAAAGGGAAATCAAAAGTTGATAAATTGTTAAAGAATCATCATTTTGTTTTATTAAGACTCCGATAAGCTAAATTTCAAGCCCAAAACTTGATTTCAAGAAATTAATAGGAAACTATTGACAATTCATTTTGTAATTTTATAATTTTGAAAAATGTTATGAAATTCAAAAAAAAAACCTATCTCAACCCAAAATATTATAGGCAGGCAATCTTATTCATAAAATCGAAATATATTTGAAAGCAAAACACGATCTCTTACACAGTTAGTTGCGTTATTCAGCTTAACTTTGCCTAAAAAATGCGTTTTGGATCCTTTTGCCTTCTTATCAAAAATTTTTATAATTTTTTATGAGACTGTGTCTTCTTTTACCTTAACATTACAATAAAATATTAGCTGAATATTTCAAAATAACCCATATTCTAAGCTAATTTGAATAATTTTCATATATACCTGTCACACACACAATAATTTTATATCACACTATTATATCTATTTTTACTGAAATAGATTCATTATGTAAACATTCATTGCACTTTAAAAATACTAGAGAATATACCTAAATAAAACCAAACTTATTTCAAAACAATGCCCTTTTAATCAACAATAAGAATGATGATGAATATATGGATAGATAAATTTTAATTTTGGATTTTATTGCGACTATGGGTTGAGTAATAATTTTTAAGCGAGTATATGGTTTATTTAATTCTATAAAAATAAGCTTACATTTTTTTACTGATTGGTCATTTTGCTAAAATACAGTATCACACTGTTGAAATAAGTATTTAAATCTTCATTTTAAATGCAAAATGCAATAAGAAAGTAATAGAAATATTGAAAAATTCAGTAATCTTTCCAGCGGTGTTTTTGGCATTCAGCAATATTTTTCTGCTTGAAGTTGTAAATACAACTTAAAGCAGCTAGCTTTATAAAGTTTCAATACTGTACTAATATATTATTAAGGGGTGTTGGAAAGCTAAAATCTTATTTTTTTTTGACGATTTGAGATTTTTACATTTTCAAATTGTATAGATTTTAACCTTTTTAAAAATACCTTACTTTAACCTCTAGGGTATTTAGAAGCCCTTAAAACGTATTTTTAAATAATCGTTGAATTTGGGCCACGCCCATTTTAATGGCGAAAATTGTAAACAAATTACTTTGTTTTTGCTTAAAAGTGTAACGACTGATATAAACCAAAACATGTATCTTTTATTTTAAATTGAGCCTTTTATTTTTTTTATTTCTTAGCCAATTAGAAGTCTCTCACTGTATACATTAAAATCACTTTATCTCAAAATGTAAATTTTAATGTGCGATGTACCTTTTCTGAAAAACTACTGTTCACAGGTATGTAAATTTTTTACGAATTATTTATAATGATGTCTAATATATACTAAAATGAGTTTTTCGTAAAAAACTCAAAAATTTAATTTTTACAAATTTTTTTAAGTAAAAAATGGATCAAATTTCGCAATGTTTGATAAAATATTTCATAATTTATTAAAAAATTCAAAATTAGCTAAAAGCTCATTTTAGTATAATGAGAGAGGTGTACTTTAATAGTATAAAAAATTTCAAGCATGTACATAAAACAGATTTTGAGAAAAGGTACATCGAAAACAGCCAATTTAACATTGTCAGTATACAGAGGTTTTCAACTCCTCTTAATAAATATAACATGAATAATGCATAGTACAATGTATAAATTATGATGAAATTAGAATATACATTCAAAAGCAATAAAAATGATAATGCCTTCAATTTATTGCAATTATTTTAATAAAACATAGTTTCAAAGATTTTTCTTCAAAACACATTATTTCATCGTTGCATATCAAATGTAATGCGAACTGAATTATAACACTGCTTTGTGTGGATGCACTCGGATATCTTTTCTTATCAAGGGAAAATATCTATTTTTACGAATATTGTCAGAATCTCTGCATGTGACAAAGAATCATTTTTTTTTATTTAAGGAGTAACCTTCTTTTGACTAAATATCATATCAGAAAATAGTACCTCAACATTTTTCTATGAAAATAATAATTATATTATTGTTCTTAATTTCATTCTATAAGATAATGAATAACTGCAAAACTAATTTTCTTAACAATGTTCAGAGAAGAATTAATTTTACTTGTAATAATACAAAACGAGTGAGGAAATTTAAAACCATTTGCTTGAACTCTATTTCTACATTAATAATAACTGTGTTTTATTTTAACATTGCTTATGATTATTAAGTAACTAAGTAAGTTTTATTTTATGTATGTAACACATTCAAAATTTTTTTACTGTAAAAATTTAAGAGAGAAATATCTGCTGAAAATTAAGAACTGAGAACATAATACTGAATGATCATAAAACTTTGAATTACTTATATAAGCATAAAAGATTGAACATCAACGAATTCTTGAATTAAATTATAAGTTATTGAAGACTCGTTTTATAAAGTTGAACATCTATTAGTCTATAGTCTAACAAATAATTTCTAACTATTAAAAACTGTTAAGATACTACACTACAAAAATATAAAAATTTGAATGAATGTTCATGTTATACATACGATAAAACCATTACAACGTAAGAAATTATAGAGGTTTCAATTGAAATATTCTAAGGCACGTTTATAGAAAAGTTCAATTCATTACTTTAATTTTTTTCCCTTAAGTTTTGTTTGCATAATAATTGTAAATGTGAAATTTTTGTTTAATTCATTTAACTAAAACATTTGAAGAAATTTAATATTCTAAAAATTATTAAGTGAAACAGGTTAAATGTTTTGTAAAAATTTTAAATGTTCAGAAACACAAAATTACTCTACACAGTAAAAAGAACTAAGCTTTTGAATTGATTATGCATAAAAAGTAGCAGTTATCAAATCATTGCTATATTAAGACCTAAATCTAAAAAAAATACATCAACAAAAAAGAGTAATAAAATTTAAATTATTTATCAAATGATTTTTTTAAAAAAATCAAAAACCTAAAAACAAATAAACAAAGGATAGCAAAATAAATGTTTACCTTTAAAAATGCGTCGAGCGATTAACAAATGCTACTAATTCCAAATGATGCGGTGTCAATGAAAATAAGTATAAACAGTCACTTCTCGTTATATAACAGCTCTACAGTAATAAGTTATTCCAATAATCTGTCCATTTGTGGCAAAAATAATTCTTTTCTTCCAATGAATATATATGTATTAAATTATTCACGTTACAAAGTTTATTGTTCCGTTGAGTCTCAAAGTCAAGTTAGTGGAAAATATTTCACTACTAATTTAACAAAACTCCAACAAGTCTATAACAAAAAATATTATAATTATCCAATATCAATATACAAGTCCTTCAGTTCATGAAAGGAGTAGACTCAAGTTCACTCCTTGAGAAGAGAGAGAGTATTGACGGTCAAATCCGAAATTCCATGAGGTTGTAAGCGCGCAACACTCTCATGCCGACCACGAGCAACAAGTCGACTGATTGTCAAGAGCCTAGGTACAAGACTGACTTCCGATGGACAGCCACGAAGCCCCTCACTCCACCAAGCATCGTCTGAAATCGAACAACAACAACAGAGAGTGAGAGAAAGGGAACCGAACAGGGTGTGGATGAAACGGCCGACTCTCACTTCTACCTTCTGAATAGCATGCAACAGGTAGCAGCGTGGTTGCCTTGTCCGTCCATCCAACAACCCGGGGGCAATTACTCGGATCGCTCCATATCGCTGGTTCGTTCGGGCAGTGGTGTCCCACTTTTGGGGGGACTCCTCCCTCTTTCTCTGGGAAGGTAAGGTACGATCCACTCCTTCGGTGGTTTGCTCTTCCTGGATGAAGGACTTCGCTTTCACTGTTATTTCCAACTCTCTCTCTCGTTCTCTGTTGCTGTTTTTCTCCAGGTGAACTTTGATGGAGAATGTGTTTCATTTAAGGGGCTAGCGTTTTTCTTGGAAATTGCACTGTTTTAGATTAGGTATTCTATTATTTTCTTTTTGGTGAAGTGATTTGAGGTGATGACTGTAAGAATTAGGGTCTACACCCTCCCGAATTTAATTAGGATATGTTGAGATTCAATGCCTTTGATGCAGCTAGGGTATTATGCAAAAAAAACAAGGATTAAATGTCATTTGATATGTTATGCATAGAAGTTTGAAATTTATTTTCGTTTTAATTTTTCGGTGCTTTTTTTTATTTGGTAGAAAAGAGATCAGAATCTGATTGCTCGAGGATATATTTGTAAATAATTTTACATTACAAAAAATGAATTCGTCTTATAGCACTGGTTCATTTTAAGAAAATTGAAGTTACACATGACTGTATGTATTGCTTATGCTATTGAAAAAAATTCATTGTTGGAACTTCTCTCTCATTTTGTAATATAACGAGAATAATCGCTGTTATTACAAATTTTAGTGAGAGGTTAACATTTTATGCATTTTTAACACGTTTTTAAATTGCAGAACTTCTTAAATATATCAAATATTCAGTAGTTAATGTCACATAAATAATAATGAAGGAAGCTAGAAGAAGTTTTTTAATTGTTTCTTTAGGTAAAAGTTATTTATAGTTAAGGAATAACACATTATAATTAACATAATTTAATTTTAGGAAAAATTTAATTGCTAAATCTTACAGGGTTATTATCTTATTAGTTCTATTTTTTATTAAAAAAATAATAAAATTACTTCATATGAACTATTATCATAAAGTTTTGACTCCCTCCCCCCAATTCTACTTTTCATAGTATTCGCAATTTTTCATCAAGTAATATTTGAAGAAATAAGAATTTATTTTCAAACCAACACGTATGCAACTCCTTTTTTAAATTTTGGGCATCGTTAAGCATATAACGAGGATATTAGTACAGAAGGATGTTACTCAGTACATATTTTAATAGAATTTTTCTAATGCTTTTTCTATATTTTTCCAATTCAACGAATTAAACTTTTTCAATTTCCAATTTTTATTAAATTAACTCATTAATAAAGTAAGAACATATTTATATTTATCACATGTATCACTTTTACATGTAAAAATTCATTCCTCTACTTTTTTTTTCATTTCAAAAAGACATAGAATTTAAAAAAAAAATTATAAGAATTATTCTGGATACATTACACTTCAGACTTAAAAATTCCATTTATTTCAAAAATGTTTCAACCAAGAAAAAGTGCATTTTGAGAATGAAATGATCGTTAAAAACACCACACACTGAAAATATTCCCTAAAACAGTATTTTTTAGCTAATATAAAACTTTGTCTCCATTATTCATCCAAAAACTGCATAATTTTATCTTTTATAATAAAGTTGTAATCGAAGAAACATCTCACATATCATCACGTTGTCGTACAACATACATAAGAATGGTTTATACATTACATTTTGTGAAGCAAATGCACCCTTTATGTTTACTAACATCAGTTAACTCTCGACGAATTTTGCATCTCAATTATAAGTGATCAAGCGATACATTTTAAGAGTAAGAAAAGCAAATTTCAACTCTTTCTACTGATAAACCGACGAATATTTCTTGTACAGAAATACTGAAGCAGTTTAAATGCCTTTAATGAAGTATAGTGATAAGAATCATTCGACTTTCTTTTTTTACTGGTCTAAAAAAGAGAACTTTTAATTTAACAAAAACAATAGTATCTTTGAAATCAGTTCATTTAAACATAATCAGTTCAAATAAATGTCATATTTAAGGATCTCATTTAAATGCAAGACCATTATTTTAAGCTTTATTTTTGTAAATTCAGTTTTGTCTTACTCATCACGTATTTTCTGTGAAGCAATTTAAATAATGATGTTTGACTCATTTAGTATTTATATTCTATAAGTATTCTCTCAGTTCACAATAAATAAAACAAATAGCAGTCAGATTGGAAAATCTTGAAACAACAGGGTTTAAATATGAATAATGTGGGAAACTAACGGTGCAATTGTTCTGTAATCTTATTTTTTATTTATTTTGTTGCTTATGGTTTTCAAAGTAAGACACTTTGTTATAATAATTTTAACAACTTAAATAATTGTTTTTATTTTACCTTCTATAAATTTTAATAGCTTCATAAATATGGAAACTGCTTAGAGTTAACAAGTACTATAGTAAAGTCTAAGACTTCTGGTAATTCAAAATAATTTTTTTTCAAATTGTTTTCTTAGTCATTCCTTTTACAAATGACTAAATTTACTTCTTTTATGTTATGTACGTAGCAGCGGCGCCTAAAAATAATGGTCACAAAATCGTGGCCGGCGTGTCACGAGTTCGAGCCTTAGTGCCACTAAAGACCCGCTGTGAGGAGGGGGATGAGTCATGTCAAATCTGAGTACCTCAACGTCCTCCTATTGGCGTGGATAACGAGGCTCGTCACCAACAGCCCAATTTAGAAATCCATCCCCATTCCAGTTACGTTACAGAATTCTCAACAAACCACGGCCCATTTGTTTCTTACTTGCATCGCTTCAAATTAAAAACTACTTCCAATTGTCTTTGTGGGTCTGTTGGGGACGCTGACCATTATGTATTCGCATGTCCCCTGACTAAGGATTTCCATTTGGTCTCTCCATCTCAAAATGCTAAAAAAGCCTGATTTCAGTCTATCGTTAGAAATTCTTCCATTCACTCTAAACTAAAATCATGTATTAAAATTGCCTCTACAATTCGGGATCAAATTCTTTAGTTGGGATGGGATCAATACTCTTATGTGGTCACATGCGTTTTTTCCCCTCTCCTTTTCTTTCTTTTTTTTTCCTTTCCCAAATGTTTCCTGCCTTTTTTTTCTTTCTTTTTTGTACGGTGTATTTATATTTTATATTTATATTACTTTTGTTGTATTTGCAAGAATGCTGGAATAATGCATATCATTTTTCTTCTCCTGCCCCCCCCCTTTATGTTTTCATTATTATTTTCAGCTTAGTATGTGTGTACCTTGCAATAACATATGTATTGCGTTTCATTTACCTTTAGTTTGTAATATGTAAATTTAATGTGTGCTACCGTATAAAATGCATGCTATGATTTTTCTCAATAAAGATTGAACGCGGGGGTATAGTAGTTTCCCGGGGGATCGTTTTGTAGCTCTGAACCTCTTTCAGGTGAGCTCGATTCCCTTGGGCATTTCGCCAAAAGCTCTCGTACTGCTTTATAGCTATCTTCGCTTAATGTCAAAAAATAAGACCCAAATTCGAACTATTTTCTCAGATATAAAAGTACTCGAAGATTAATTATGCATTCTGGATTCGCTATCCTATCGAGAACATCTTATTTTATCATACTACTCATTTTTAATCGACACCTATTTTCTGGTCTAAAATGTGTTTCGTATACTTTCTGCCATACCGTAATGCTAAATAACATGCCCTTTTACATGTTAAGAGCAAATATTAATTATTTATGGAATACTTTTAAATTTTAATAACTCCATATTGTAAACAAATGCGTGGATTACAATGTTATGAATTTTCATTGAAATGGAGTCATTTTTCTGTCCGAAAATGTGTTCCACGTTTAGTTTTTAGGCCCTCATACATTTGACGTAGACAGCCTTATAGTGCAACATTAAATTATTCACTCACTAGTCATGTTAAACACTCATGTAGTTTTAAATAAAGTAACCTAAGTAAAATAGGAATACATTAAAATAATATGAATAGAGAAAAGGCATTTTGTTTATTTACTTGTAAGTTACAAATATGAAAAAAAAATTAAGTAATAATTAAAACACTATATAAATAAAATTAAATACTATTTAATTTCCAATTAAGTAGCATTTTTATTATAACATCCAAATCATGAAAAATTGGCTTTTTAAGTCACTTATAGATTATTTAAATAATTTTAAATAATTTATAATCAGTTTTAATTATTTTTCATATGAATATATAATCCAAAAAATATAAATATTTAAAGCATTAAGAAATAAAATGCTAATTCGAGATATCAACACACACGTAAAAAAAATGTTTACAAAATACAATGAGTAGGATGGACGACAGTAATTAAAAAGGGGCTCGTTCGTTGTGCCCTTGGAAAAACACAAAGGATAATACGGGAATAACAAATAAACAATTCGAAATGAAGAGGAGAAAAGTTCGTGCACTTCTTTAACTCCTCCTGTATAATTAATGAAGGTGATGAACCAGATTTTTTTTATTTCATTCACCTTACTGAATACAAAATACGATGAATCTTGTGGTTTTTCTCTTTTAATTGTTGGATGGGAGTTTCCGTTTTGTTCAATTAAGAGAATCTTATTGCAACGCTTAAATAATACAAAGTATCATTACTTTTTTTTCTTAACGAAATTGAAACTCTGGTAATTCCATTATTAGTGACTTCTGTTTTCAAAATAGGCCAAATGCTGAAATACGTATTAAGATTTAAATAAAAAAAAGGTTACTTTGTTGAAAAAAGTATTTTTAAATAAACAATGCATTTATATTTAAAAAAATGAATGATCTCATGAATACTCATCTAACACAAATATCACATTTAAATTCGCTTTTTTCCCCTCTTGCAAATATTCTACAGATTTCAGATAGTTTAGTCGATTGTATTTACGGAAGAATTTCAATACTTATAAGAAGGAGTAGTTAAATTATAAAAAGGCAAAAAATTACAAAATAAACAGAGATGCTTAAAAACATCTAAGTCTTTCATTCCTTTTTTAATAATTGTTAATATATAATTCATTTTGCTTACTCCATAATAGCATTAGCTCGAATAATATATATAATTTCTTACATCTGCTTATATTTGTTATTCAGTGCTAGCCATTAATAAGCTTTTAGTTATTAATAAGTATTTATTTGGGTTAAAAATAAATAGTCTAATAATGGTATTATTCCTTTGATTCCATTTGATAAGCTCGCACAGAAGAATATTTCAGAAAATTACATAAGGATTGCTGTTAGTAATTCTCTAAGCACCACCCATGCGTTTAATTTAAAGCTACTTTTCTCTTCGAAGAGCCATTTATAAAATATTTCTTAATGATGTTTCAAATACAGTATTTATAAAACTGTGTTTTAGTTCAATTTGCTTCTGTTTAAATTATCTATATGCTATTACAAGAGTGGCTAAAATATTTTTGCTCCTTATTTTTGATGTAAATATAATCAGTTATTGTAAAGAGATTAAGATATTAGTATGATCGTAATGTCAAATCGTATTTCTTTATCATCGAATTTTTAATTAAAATTCTACATTCAGTTCAATCGCTAATGACGATATTAATCCCATAACTCATACTTACTTTGAAAAAACTGGCAAAAAATCATTTTTTTTTATTTAAGAAGACGCATGTTAGAACTTTGTGTTTTGGACAAAAACAAAAATCAATAAAATTTTTTTTTTAATTTTAGATTTTGATCCCCATTGTAGATAAGAGCCAAATATTACAATCTTGCATGAACATCGTCTTTTATTGTTTTTATTTTCGAAGAAAACACTTTTTCATCAGTAAAAATATTTATTTATACTTTTTCAACAAAAGTATATTTATTTTTAAAAATTATTCAAAACTTTCTTTTGTCTGATTTATTTGGAAGCAAGGTGCAGCACATACTTGTAATTACAACACATGTAACGACTCTCTTTTCTTCCTTTGCTATCTCTTTTAGCTCAACACACAGCCCATTTTCTTGAGGGAGCTTCTGTTTTTGATGGTGAAACAAAACTGGGAAAATAACATTCCGTTAGTCGCAGAATTCCAAAAGATTTTTATCTACCTGATTTTTTTTTATATTTATATTGCTAAGATAGCTTTCTATAAGTCTTTCCACTAATTGGATTCTGAAATCTTAATCTTTTTCACCTCAATACTTTAACACAAAACATATGCGTTCCAAATGCTGATGTCTAGCAAACGAAAGCATACTTTTTATTAATATTTATCTAAATATTAATAAAATTTTATCAAAAATCTGCGAAATTATGACAAGAAGATCGCATTTTGTCTCACAAGTGCAGACAACGATCGCTCATATTCGAGTGTGAAAATTACAACAGCATAACATACGACTTCACACAAATTATCACGTTTGCGCACAGTTTAGACAGCTCTGCGCGATCGAATTAACTCGATCGTGCACTCAGAGGGGTTAAAGTTGTTGCAACTTGTACTAGTCCAATGGATTCAAAAGCGTGGCATAGATACAGCTTGTACATATTTTTACGTCCTTGCATCATTTAATTACCTTCCACACTAAATCACCTCAAACATTAGTACCACCTATAAATCCACACATATCCTGTTGGCTAAAAACAAAATCTCTAAGGGGCTTGGACATACAGCAGCAATCATCAAATTGTCCGCCCACTAAACGTTTTACAAACGTTTCGTTTAATCAATCGCCTCTTTTTTCCTTTCCGTCTAATTTGGAGCTAGGCAACTCTCCCCTACCTTAGGCATGGGCGTGCGGTTTCATTCTCGCTGAAGACGAACGTCAAACAAGGAAGAAGACAGCTCTTCTTGAAATTTAACTTCCTCCAGGTCTTTTCTTCTAATTTCTATCGCATGTCCTCGGGCTGTTTATTGCAGTTCAATAGATTCAGACAAAAGGCGTAATTGGTAAACCAAAGAACGGGATCTCGTTGATTCTGATCGGGTTGAGCTGAACGGGATGGTTCTGTTTCTAAATATACACACGGGATGCTCCAAAAAGGATCGATTTCCTCAACTGTAAGTGAGAAACTGATCGCGATCGAGGTTGGGCTTTCAAAATGCATAAAAGGTAATAACGATTGAAGTGTTAGAATTGAGGATTTTTGAATGCTGGTGTGGTTTTCAAGTAGTCTTTTTGAAAAGATGTGGGTGGGAGATATTGTGCGTAAAGAGGAAGTTAAGCAATTGAAATCACTTGAAAAGATCTTATTTGCTTTACGAAGAACTTTTTTTCTGACATCCTAACCAGAATAATTTGCGAAGCGATTATTTGATTAATGATGTTGTTTTTCATTGAAAAATATCAATGTAATCTATATTGTTTTTATATAAATTTTTTTTGATTATATTATTGTCAATAGTTATTAAGAAATTGCAGAAAAACTTAAAGAGGAATTTCAAAAGTAAAATTTTAATATTCTTTCGACATGCCTTATGTTTTTTGAAGGAAATGGTATGTAAAATTACCATTTTTAGCATAAAATGATTCGAAAATAGATAATGTTATGTCAAAAAAATAGATATTTAATCCAAACGTCATTAGATAACAAGGGATCCCTAACATTTGTAAGAAAATAATCTGGGTAAGAAACAAAATATTTATATAAATTTATGGATTTAACAAAAGACTCTTTATTTATATGTAGAGCACTTAATATATATAAAAAAATTTACATACCAATATACTATTTTTTTAAGAACTACAATTTATATAGAGTCAAAATAATAGTATTTGTTCTGAGGTTTTGAATGACTGCACAAGATTAGTTACTTTTTCATCTGAAGAAATTATGTTTCAATTTAAATAAATTGAAATGTTAATACGTTACAACTATGCATCTAAAAACCTAAATTAGGAAGTTAAAATATATACCCTATAAGTTATATAATAAGCAAAATTTATCTCAAAGCTCTCAATTTTTCTATCAGTACGATAGTACCGGTTACTTGTTATGTTGCTGTCGGGTTTTGCAGCTTTCTATTACGTAAATTGAATCAAACTTTGTAAGAAAATTTTAAAATTATAATTTACCTGTTTTTATGAAAGTTTAAAAAGTACCCTGCTAGTAGGCAGAAGGCTTCTCAGTAAGCTTGAACAGAATGCTCTAGAAGCTTTAACAACTCCACTTAAAAATTTAAGAAATGCCATATAAGGTCACAGAGCAATAGTCAAATGCAATACTCGTTGGCTTTAAACAAGTATATCGATTATACATTTGACTTTTTTCCTTTTGACGTCTCCTATTTTTATATTTATATTTTGCGAATTATTGTGAAGCCATTTTCAATGAATTGACTCATGACATCATATACTGATCAATAAATCTATAAATGCTAACACGACATTTTCCGAATTTCATAAAAGTATTCCGAATCCTATAACTGCATACTTATGGGGATTTGTGAAAGCGACATAACAAGAGGAATAGAAATGGTAATGCAGCATTACGTATTCTAAATTACATTGGCCATGCACAATTCGATAAAAACATTACTATGTGCTGTTTCACCACACCAAAACAAAAAAAAAGAAGACAAAAAAAATTAGAGTAGCCAATTGTTTGGTCAAGTCACGAAGTTATCTTTGTTACTTTTTTCTCATCTACACCATGGAGGATATCACGGATGTTTAATTCTACAAAAGCAGAAGCGGGACTCTAAAATCAACACCATTGTTTCTTTAATTATTGATATTCACTTTTTAATAGCCGATGCTGCACAGACACAATGGATCGTGCCGTCGCTATTAGAGCACCTATTGAAAATTTTCTGTTTCTCAGAGGGGTTGTGAAAACGTGCTATTGTAAACATCACGCTTTTTTTTTCTGTCCGTGGGAAAGGGTTTAGGGACTTACCAACACTCTAAAAAGTAAAGGTTTTGAAAAATGTTACACAGTATTTATTATTGCAGTAATAAAATATGCTAGTATCTAATCTAAATATAAAGAAAAATAATTGTAATGAATAAATTATATACTATAAACAAAAGATTTTTTTCAAACAACTGAATGCGATTCATCTAAAACTTTTGTTTTGGTTTTCACTTGCATATAGTTTAATGCCCTAGTAAAAAATTTAACTAAGAAATCTGATCTGTGAGTGGAAATTCTCATAAGCCTACCTAAAAAATTGTATTTTTCCATTTTATTTCTGTAGTACCTTTAATTGTTATTGACATATGTACCAATCATCAAAATACTTACCGTAATTTACATTTTGAGATTTCATTCAATTCTGCTGCGTTCATAGTAAAGAATGTACTAAAATTTTCATGAGCTCTTGCAAAGCACTTAGAAATTGAAAAATTAAAGTGTCATATATTAAGGACGGCTGAGCTGAATCAAGTTTTTAATTGTTACAACATGCAGTTAATTATTTTTAGAACTTCTATTAAGATTTGCATTATATATAATAAGACAATATTATCTTCCTGTTTATCCAATTAAATTTATTATTTGCTATTAATTTCAAGCCAAAATCCTAATTTTTCAGTGTAATTTACTTAAATAAATTCGTTAATATATGAGTTTATAATTTTCATTTTCCCCTTATTTGAAACAACAAACAACTTCCAAACCAAGGTGTAATCAGACATACTAATGAACAAAAAAATTTCCAAGTATTCTAATAAATAACTCGTTTTAAATACTAAATATTTTAATTTTCAATGTTTGTGTGTGTGTATAGCAATATTATTAATAAAGATATCATTACGTTGGATTTTTTTGCTACTGTTATAAATAAGTACTGTCAATAGAAAATTCTGGTTTATCTTCTTAAGAAAAATCAAATCAATATATGAACTCCTGCTGAGTTATATAGCATCAGCAAGTACACTTTAAATTCCAGTCGTGATCGCTTGGTAAGGTTCTGCCTTCACATTTTCAGTTAATATGCCATGGAGAAAAAAATCTGTCATGCCATATTGGAAAAATCAACCACCTAGGCACCGCGGGCATGATGACCAGGCCTATCATATGGGTCATCGAGAAGAGGGCAGGGTGTGGCCCCCTGAGAGACAGGACTACTCCCTTCTTGCCCGGGAAGGATGGTACCAACGCCCAAAGACCCTACATCCCATCACACTTTCGCTCTTTATACCACCTGAGTTCAGTCTTATGTCTACTTTTTCTTTGCCAATTTAAAGAATGGCAGGTAGAAGGATTAAAAATGCTGATAAAATCAAAGATTTACGGGGTGTTTCCGAATGGGGGTGTATTCTAATGGAGTGAAGTGAAGATGAATCGAGTTATGTTTCAAGAACTTGTATCATGATTGCTTATGTTCATTGCTCTACAGTTGCATGTTCACAAATACTTGACACCGAAAAACTAGATGTCGATGTGCTCGTATTTTGATAAGTTTAAATTCGTTTACTAAATAAGCTAAAAGTGTTAACTGTATAAAAAGCAATTAGACAATGCTCAAACATTGCTACACTGATTATATTCATATTGCAGCGGGGGAGAAAGGGAATATATAAGTACAAACTGGAATATTGTCTTCATGAATTGGAAATTACAGATGACGAAGATTATTTTTTATTATCCAATTTAAAATAAAACATCATTCAGGATAAATTAACATTCCGTTTTTATTTTCATTTTTTTTGACAAAATAAGAGGTGTTCTACTTGAGATGTTTCCTTGAACGCAATTATTCTTACTTGTTATTCAAATATTCAAGAGTATATTTGTCAGGATTGAAGTTAAACATTCTTCTAAAACCTATGATCCCCAGCTACGTTGGGATGTTATTTCATTGTCAGTCACATTTCAGCAAATTTTGAATAAAACATTTACTTCATTGAACATAATTTCAGCATCTCCCCCAAATAGGTTTATTTAAAAAAAGAAACAAAGGACGTTTGAAATGCTGATTAAAATTAGAGAGCAGGAAATTGTCTTCATAATCATATATAAAAAAGTTTATAACTAAGTTTGGCCTCTTTATCAAGACTTGACCTCTTGATAAATTTTTTACACAATGTTAAATATTATTTGAAAGTCACATTACAGCTTTTATAATTGAAACTTTTATACCAATTTGCCGATAATTTTTTGAAATATGTCATGTTCTGCATTTTATTTTAGTGAAATTTATATCCTTTATTTAATTTTAACACATTTTTTGTGCACTATTTGGCAGGGTCTTCAATTAAATTCTCGATTTTTTTTTAGTTCCGTAAAACACATCTCTTAAAATTTAAAATTTAAACTAAATATGCGAATAATTTTTAAATAAATTTGTCAAATATATGATACTGTCCAAAAACCAACTCACCAACCAAAAAATTTTTATTTCATTTTAGGTCATTCTATCACAATATTTGAGAATATTTGTAAATAAATTTTCGATCTTTTACAGTCATCATAAAACCTCTCAAATATGACTGAACAGCTCTCGGCATACATGTGTTTGACATTTCTGTTTTCTACGGAGGTAAGTCCCCGCATCAATCTAACTTGATGAAAGCTTTTAAATGAGAAGTGACATAGGATAGCTGCATTTACAGATTGTGTCTTATTCCAAATATCAAAGATGTTCAATCTCCCACCTACGCACTTGGGTGAGTGCCCTTAATAGGCGTAGTGTACTATTTTTTTTATTTAATTCATGAAATGAGAAGGAATTTATGTGTCATCAAGTTGAGATGAGAATTTGATGAATGGCCGAACCCCTGGAGTGCCCAGTGGACGCATCTTCAATAAAAATTCAAATGGAATTGAAGGAAGTGAAGAAGAGAAAAGAAAAATGACTCGCTGTTTGGAACAAATGAAAAAGTAAACATTTTCTTAAATTTAGTTTTAAATTAAAATGTTAATAAATTCTAACATAATCAATCATCCTAAATTTTTATGCAGAAAAAAAGTAATATAAGCTATTCTGAACGATGAACTAATGTTTTAAAAGGTACAAGGCTTTTCAACAGTCTTTGAAGTTCCTAGTGAGAAATATTTTGAAGTTGTTTAAATGTTTTAATTTAAAATATGAGAATGTGGTTCTGATACTGAATAACAAGATATTAAGTAATATGACGTCGTTATATTTGACCACAATTCAAAATAGCACCAATAATCCATTTGATGATTTTAGATTAATTCAATAAAATGGAAACCAAATATATATTTTACTTTTACAGAATAAAATGATTTCTTTCATAGTTTAAATCAGTTAATTTCTGATTTTTTTTATTAAACAAGTAACGCTCATAATTAATATAATGAAATGATTTCAATCCCCCCAAAATAAAATTAGTTGATTTCAGCTGCAATAGAGAATTAATGATCAGTAATTTATAAATGCATTGATAAAAGCTCAATTTCCCAGACTGAAGATTACTCTGTGGCGTAGTGTAAAATATTGCTCACGAGGCAGGATGTAATTGTTAAGGGAAAGAAGTAAGTATATGTCCAAGTGTCGTCCTCATATTAATTTTATATTGATTCGTAATAAAAATGCTCAATGCTTATGCACATTATAGTTTCAGCACAACAAGTTTGGGGGTTTTAAATTATAATATAAACGCAGTCACTATTTTGTTTCCCATTTTTATTACTTTGATAACGCAGTTTTTTAATG
Source organism: Trichonephila clavipes (assembly GCA_019973935.1). Lineage (NCBI taxonomy): Eukaryota > Metazoa > Arthropoda > Arachnida > Araneae > Nephilidae > Trichonephila > Trichonephila clavipes. The sequence continues at coordinate 1,382,461 of BMAU01000465.1, read as the reverse complement.
AAATTATGGACATTGATGAAGTAAAATCGCTGAACAAAAATCTTAAAGAAAGGTCTATCCACAATAGAATCCCGACACATATTATTTTTCAAATATGTACATATGATTAATGATGGAAACGTTCCGCATGAACTTTCATCACCAAGTGTTATACATGTTCCGTTACAGCCGATTTAACTGCTGCTTAAAACGCATTTTAATCTATTCTCGATTGAGGTAGTGTCAGGTAGTTCTACTTCTCAAAGACTTAAGCGCATACTTAGTCAAGTATTCCATCATTTTTTTTATCGATGGTAGAGGAAAAAAAGTGTTTTTCGATACTTCACATCAGATAATACGAAAGTTGAATGGGTACGTAATTTGGTTAAACAGACGAGTTTCTCTTTTCCTTCTCTTCTGTGTTAGGGATGAGTTCTTTTTTTAAAAAACTAATTTCTGGAGGTGAAAGTATTTTCGGGATAAAAGTATTCAATTTTATGCTTGGGTTACTCCCTTTCGGCACTCTTGGCGGCAGTTTCACAATTGAAATACTTAAAAAACGAAGACTGCAGTATATTGTGTAAATTTTGGATTAATGGTTTTTTTTACACATCTTATTGTTTGAATTTCTGGAGACTTAAGATTATATTGTATCATACTCAACAACTCGGGATCTTATTTCAAAATATAGTTAGGTCACGGTAGCCTAGAGACGGCCACTGGAGTGTCATAGGTTCCAGGCTGAGTACCAGGTGTGATGCCACCGTGTAGAGGGATCGACACACGTTAAATATATAGAGGCTCAGTGTTTTCCTGTTGGTGTTGTGCGGTAATTAGGAGAGAGATTGTGTTACATCGGGTGTTGTCCCTGTCACTTGACCGAGGTTCAAGATTACGAGATCCGTTGCCAATACCCCCCCGTTTTGCTTTATAGTGCGACGTTAAAATAACTCTCAAACTCACTCATTCACTCAAAATATAGCTAAGATGGAGTTAGAGTAAATTAATTTTGGCTATTTTTATTTATAATACTTAAAGCATTTCATATTTAATTGGAAAATTTTGGTTCTCACGCTTATTTTTCGTGTCCATGTTTAACACAGAAGAAATGAAACCTTTTGTCATTATGATATAATGAATGTAAGAGAATAAATATTCTTAAGCGAGATGGATGTTAAATGTTAATCTCAAATTTTTCTTGTTGTGTTTTGTAATATTAATACAATTTTTTTTTGTTTCCACTCTACAAAAGGTTTTACAAAAATTCAATCTGTGTGTGCGTGCGTGTGCGCGAGTGGTTGCTTTAGCAATCAAATACATTTATTAGGAACCACTAAAGAACCTTTTCATATTTTCTTCTAAAACGTGAAATCTAGAATCATACATGCTTGAATTTTTAGAATTTATATATTTTTCATGTACATACAATATAAACCAATTTTGGTTATCAGCACTAAATATAATCTAAATTTACGTTTCCTAAAGTAAAACTTTTTAAAAGGAAACGCTTGAAAGAATAGTGTCAAAATATTTACGAGAGGTTTGTATATCAGCAATACAATAATTCAAGACAATTCAACATTACTCGTGTTCTTACACTGTGTGTGTGGTTCACAAACCTTATCCATTCTTATAATCTAAAGGCTCGACACAATATTAATTGGTTTTTAAGAGAGAGCTCCATTATTTTATAAACCTCATCAAACGAACCAACAACTAATTAGGTCTCCGGAACTGAAGAATAAGAATGTGTCATGCATATAGAGTTGTCACAATGTGATCGATATCAATAATAGCCTTAAGTTGTCGGTAAAGAGAGGTATTCAGGAAGGCAGTAGCCGTATCGGAAGCGTACTCTAGGGCAGCAGAACTGAACGTAAATCGTCCTCAATCACTGTAAAAGGATTAGAAAAAGCGAAAGCGAGGCCAATTATTCAACTTCATGGCTCATCGGTTATTCGAAGATAAAAAAAAGAAGTAATTCATTTCGATGTCAAATAACGTGTTTACGACAACGCGTGGCCATTTTTATTACGTATTCTAATGATTGCGAAAGGACCTAACTATGGCTTAATATGTCATCCTTGGCGCGTGTACATTATTGGATTGCTGAAAAATCCTTGGGCATATCTTGGAACCGAAAAGGATAGGTTAAAAAAGTGTTAATTTAATTTTACAAAAGCGTAATCATTTTTCGAGAAATTGGATACGCTTCTAGAAAATGCTTATTTTGTAAAAAAATAAAACAAAAAAAATCGTAAAAAAATAAAACAAAAAAAAATCCTTCTAGGTGTAGTTAGTAGCGATGAGCATATACTGGTTTGGAGAAATGTTTAAAAAATGGTATAGACCTCTTTAACTGGCTATTATATGTTCGAACCTTAACTATGAGGAAGTGGCTCCTTGAAATCGAATCGGATGGAGAGCAGCAAAAAAATTCACGACGAAATTGACAGAAAAATTGGAAAACATTAATGTATTTCAAGTAATTATAGATTTAAATTCTAAACTTTGTCCCATCATCACTACTTGGTTTTTTCATTTCATGAACGAAAGTTTTTCACACATTGTAGTACCATCAATTGAATTAAAAACAAATGCATTTATAGTACTATGTAGTACTACAATACTGGGTAAGATCAAAGTCTCTTCCCCGCTCATGCAATTCAATAACATCATCTACGCAAAACAAACAAAATTGGTATCTAATTGAAATAAAAATTTTAAAAAAAGAGCTTTCAAATTTATGAAATTTATCCTTAGGACCCTAAATTAATTGCACTCTTTGACCATGAAGAAAAATTTAACGTAAAAAACTTTTATTAAAATGTGTAGATAACTACTATGAATATACCTATTGAAATTTTTTGTAGAGTATCCCAAGTATACCCAATCCCTCCTAGAGTCTTTCACAACAAATATAGTATATTGCAGGCATGTTAACTCTTTCCAGTGAAATGGTTAGTTAAAAGAACACATACCCCGTAATTGTAAATTACAAATAAAAACTAATTTCTTCAAAATTATTAAATGTTTTTTTTTCTAAAACTAAATTATTCTTACCTGTATTGATCTGGAAATCTTATGTCACAAATACAACATGTGCGATCTTGGTTTTGAAGTTCTAGTGAACTGGGGGCTTGTAATCCAGAACTATCAGAAACATCATCTAAATCTTCTCTTCTTTCCCCGAGGCTTCTATCTAATGAAATCATAAGATATTTCATTAGCTACGTTTTTCACGTTAAGCTAAACTACAACAACAATTAACTACAGAAATTTGTTGAATGTAGAAGAATATGATTTCCTGTATAACTTGTTATAGAGCATTAGGAAAAATAATTAAAGATTTTTACTATAATATGCAGTTATTTATATAAGAATAAAAAACTTTCAGTTAATCTGCTATTTCAGCACTTAAGTGATCTAGCTATGAAAACAAAGAGGCATATACTTATCATAATTAAGCATAATTTATTACATACATTATTAAATGTTTATTTGCTGTCAAGAAATCAGCTGCATTAAGGGAAAATACTAAAAAAAGAAGGGGCAAATTATTTTTATTCGTCTATTTACAGTAAGATATCAAAACAAGATATAAAATGTTAAAAAAGTTAGCTGAATTAAAATTTTAAATTGTAGTTATTGCTATATTTAAATTTTGCGTTTATGGAAGGTAGAGAAGTTACTTAAAATACCTATAGACTAAATATTTTGCTTTCCATTCTGTATTTATACAAAAGATTCAACAAACTAACGGAAAATTTTAATACTTAAGATTAACAAATAATCCACCCCCATTACAGTTCAATTCACATTTATTAGATCGATTCTATGAAATATTTTTATTCTCTCTCTCTCTCTCTCTCTCTCTCTATATATATATATAAATAAGTATGTATATAGACTAGGAGTGTCAAACTCAAAAGTTAACTCGGGCCAAACAAACACGGTTTAACTTTAGGTGGGCAGAAAAAAAAATCAATATATTTTTAAAGCGTATATATAGGTTTACGTCAATGCATTATAATAAACATGAAAAAAATGTAATGTTCACATCCTGACACTTGACGAGATATGTTGTCCGGGCCACTAAAATGCTTGTTGTACCTTATGAGGCCCGCGGGGACCGAGTTTGACATCCCTATATATACAAACACAAGGTAGTTAATACTGTTCGTAAAATTAAAAGTTAGTCGAAATTAAAGTGAACTACCAACCAAGCTTGGTAGGTTGCGCACTTTAATTTCGGAATATTGTTAAATGACACAGTTGTCACTTGAAGAACCACAGTGTAATATTGCTATATTCATATTTCACATAGGAAGATCTTTGATGGTACAATACACTAAGCATGTCATACGTCTTTTGATCCAACTAGATGTCTTTCTCCAGTAACTTCTCAGATAAAAATTTGCATCATTTTACAAAACTAAACCTATTAAACTCTTACCTGTAACAAACAAAACTCGCTTTTTAAAACAAAAGACAATATTTCTTTATTGCATTATTATAGCTTTATAATATGTCTCTTATCCTATTCTTTTCCCCAGAGAGTGCACCAGAGCATCACTCTCTAGTTCCCCCACTCATGTAAACAATACGCTACGTCTAACGCAAACACAACCGTTACACATTCGATAGAATGTTGCGGGGGTGTTCAAAAGGCAACGGTGAGTGAGTGACACGCGCGTTTTGCTGTGGGCACGCGCCAGTGGCTATGAGCCGGTAGCGCAATTGCCCTTTTCCCGATTGCTATTAACAGATTGTTATTATCTATGCTTTTGTGCCGCCGCCGGATGAAGTGGAAGTGGGATAAAAAGTCCCACTGCAAGTAATCCCAACGCTGTTACCATTCCCTTATTATTATTATCCACAGTGTGTCCGTTGGGGATCTTCCCCCTCCCCCGTCCCCCAAATAAATCTCGGCATTGTTTCCTTTTTTTTCCTCTCTCTCTCTTTCTTTTTTTTTTAAATCCGCTGAAGTGAACTTTTGGAATTATTTTTCTAATGTAAATGAATGCATTAAAAAAGTATTATCAGTAGTTTACAAATACATTCAGTAATATTTTAAGGTATCCGACTACGTTCCGAAACTTGATTTTAAAAAAGTGCATAAATGGATAATTTTCATGATATTTAGTGTCACTCAGATTAGAATAAATGAATAAAATTGTTTAAAGGATATTTTGACAAAAAAAATTTATTTAAATATAATTATTTTGGCAGAAAATTAACTTAGAATAATTTTTTTTCCAAATGTTCTCCTTTTGTGAAAAATGGTTCTATTATAATAATATTTTGCCTGTACATAGCTCAGACTTCTCTACAGAGGCTCAACTAGAATTTTTAAAAAATTCACATTATTTTCAGAGTTACCACCAATTGAAATAATTATTCGCGTTTTTTTCTTAAAATTGCAAAAATTCTAGTTGAGCCTCTGAACAGAGGTCTGAGCTATGTACAGGCAAAATATTATTCTAATAGAAGCATTTTTCACAAAAGGAGAACATTTGGAAAAAAGATTATTCTAAGTTAATTTTTTGGCAAAATATTGTATTTAAATACATATTTTTTGTCAAAATGTCCTTAAAACAATTTTATGCATATATTTTAATCGAAGTGACACTAAGTATCATGAAAAGTATCCATTTATGCGTTTTTGAAAATCACGGTTCCGAACGTAGTCGGATACCTTAAGACAATTACTTATATAATTATTTATATGAATACTCAAAACTTTTGCGTGATGTATAAATATATATCACTCTTTTTAGTTGAGTTTATTAAAAACTATCAGTGACGCACACAAGGGAGGCGGGTACGGAACCCCCACCCCCTAAAGCCCTTGATTTTTTTCCGATTCATTATAATCCTATGTATATAGTACGTAAAATTTAATTAAGTATTTGTTATATTATATTATATTTTCATATTTATATTTATTCAGAATTAATTTTATTAATTGTGAATGCTAATTATTTGTTCACTAATTAATTTTTTACTGTATTTTGTTCCGGAAAATGGACAAAGTCAAAAGAATATGTTCGGCGGCTTATTGCAGCATGATACGAGAATGGGGGACTTCAAACCCAGGACCCTCCCCCCTTTGAAAAGTTCCTATGTACGCCACTGAACTGAAATTTTTGGCAAAAGTAATACACTCTCGCTATAGGATAAATTCTAATTTTGTTAAAGAGTTCTAGAGGTACTATAAAATTCTTTTAAAGAAAAGCATGCATGGCTACAATATCTTTCACTCCCACTGAACACATATGTGCTTGTTAACTCTATTACTAGATTTCATTTTTTTTCTAACACTGAATTTATATTAATATAGACCAAAAAATTTATTATAATACGTTTTAAAGAGATATTACATCTCTCTATAAATTACACACATCAATTATACAATCCATTTAATGCTTTTAATAAAATTCCTCAAAAAGTATAAAACATTTTTTTAAAAAAATATGTGTATTTGTAATGTATTACTTCTTTAGAATGCAATTTTTGTTTGGGTGATAAAATTTAGAAAAAATATTTAAATTACTATAAAACTCACTGAATTTTACTTTAACATAAATAGGATTCCATTTTAATTTTTTTAAATTTGGAAGGATTATTTAAATTTCTTATTCTTTAAATCATACCATTTTATATGAATCGATATGGAATATTAGCGAAATCATAACATTATAAAAAAATCTAAATCTTTTCACACAACGCATTCACAGCAATTCGATGCATATATTTTTTTAAATCATGATAATATAGAATAAAACATATGTCCTTCAGGACAATAATTCGTCCTTTTTATTCCCTCTCTATGTCATCATGTCTCCCCATTGACTCTCAAGTACACATGTTGAGTCGCTTCGCATCAATTGATCGTGAAATGGTCAAAGGGGAACAGAAAACTCACTTCCCCTTTACAATCCGGGCTTTTTGACTCACTGGCACCTCCAATCTTTTCCCATAACCAACAAACGCCAGATTTGGCGATGATTCCTTAAATTATGCCAACTGAGTTCTACCGCAAAAAGTATAATTATAATTTCTATAGTAATTTACAGAATATTGTTAGGAAGAAACTATATATATATATATATATATATATATATATATATATATATATATATATATATATATATATATATATATAAATCCAAATTTAAGATGCATTAAAAGTTTTGATATTTTTTTGAAACTTTTATGACGATTTTCTCTTTGCTAGGAAAAAGTACTTTTAAAATTATTTTTAATACGTTTTGTGTGTAAGTTCCCGCCTTTCCTTTTTTAAGAATATCTTGCAATAAAATTTGGAATAAAAATTAGTTTACATTATTTTTGCAATAAAAATTTCTCTCAATTGTTTTCTTAAGTATTTTTATAGAAAAGGAATTTTTCTTATAATCGTGAATTTGGTAATAATTCACATTAATTAGTAGGAACTTTTGGTTTTTTTAAACAGAAAATTAATGTTCTCTGTATATTAATGGCGACAGACCTCGTAACTATTGAATCATGGTCATTTCACGAGGATGACACTCCAAGCGGCACCTCACTTTCCCAACTTACGCCATGTGAGACCTAAGAGTCTCGACATATTTAACATTACATCACCCTTCTAATTACACGAGTCTTCAGAGGCACAAACAGGGAAATCTTGAGACATAGGCCAACTAGGTCCGGGCACAGGGCTTCGTCTCATTCTTGGCTGAGCTTTAATAAGATCAGGATTCGAATAATTTCAACGGTCAAATGTTATTTACTGTTGTATTACCCGAAAAACTGGGAATTTTGAACGACATGTCAACTGGCTGCATGTGATGACCGTGGTCATTACATGCACCATCATTACTCTTTCAGTCAAAAGACGGTAGTCGGTCAAGCCGATCTGGACGATTGGAGTTTTTTAAGAAGTTATTTATATATACTTCGGGTTATTGTTAGTACGAGTATTTGACAACGTTTGCTATATACTGTCTAATTTTTTGGGGTCATACGGGGGCCAATAGTTGTATAGAGGCCCATGGGCTACTATCGCGTAGCGCCCCAGGGCTTACTTTCGAATAGGGGGCGCATGGCCTCTTAAGTCTTAAGACGAACCTGGGCACAAAGACTCTAACTCATGACAGAAACATGAGTGACCATTCGGCTACCAGGGTCACCTTAAGGGAATGAAATAAACATAAAACACTTTATGCTTCCAATTTGGCGACGAAATTAAAATTATATCTCATTTCACCTATCGCCAATTTATTCCAGGTGGGAACTATCTCAAAGGTCAACACTGGGTTCCAGCTCACTCATCAGGTAGCCCAAAAACGATTGTGTCACGCTTGATGAAGACACCTGACCATATTAGCGGCCACAAACTCCCCCATCGGAAATATGTTTGCCATCATGAGGGCACCCTGGACTCTTTGGTGATTGGTGGAATAAGACCAGTTGCTGATTTCCCATTGGTTTGCGTGCGCTTACGAAAGTGGGGGTGGTAATGGGAATTTCGGTAAAGCCAGGATGGATGGGGCAGATGGTTGTGGAGATGTCTATTTGCAAATATCGGAGTATATTTTTATTGTTACACTCCACCCGTGTGCGGTGTTCGTCACCGTTTGGTGATTGCTGTCATCGTTCACCAAGCACCAGGTGCTGAGATTCACAGAAGTGACGTCACTCTGCGCTGATTTGAAATAAAGGCGGGTTTCATAAAAAGAATTAGGGTTGTTACTTAGATTGATGAATGCATTGGGGAAATAAAAGTTTTTATATATTGCAGGTTTTTGAATTTAAAGTTAATTGTTATAAGAATTGTACCTCCGTAGAAGTTAAGTATCAATATTTTTAAAAGGATATTAGAATGAAATAGCGCATCTTGAAAAATTTGAGTAAATATTGAGTTATTATGTTTTGAAGTAATCGTACAACTGCGAAATCAGATAAAAACTACTTACTTAAATATATTAACAGTTATATTATTACTTAATAATTTAGTGTTACATGGCCGTGTTTATAGTTATCAATGTGGACATTAAATATCATTAGAAACTAATTTAAGCACCTTAACATAATGATGTGATTAAAAGGTTTATTTCGATTAAAATAGGTAAATAAATTAGATAAAACACCTCAATTATCAGTAATGATGTAATGAAATCTCAGTTGATTTCCTAAGGTGTTAATTTTGAACAGAAATTTAAATAGAATTGTTATTTATTTTGAAATAATTATCAAGTAGTTATTTAAAGATCATTACTGTATTTGAAGTCTCAAAAAATAAGAATTGAAAAATATTTTCTCAAAATTACCAAAACGTAATCGGAGAAATTAAACAAAAACTTAAAATAGAACATAAACAATTCTCAAAAAGAAAACTGTAGAAATCTGTATCACTTAATTAAAATAATTTAAAAGCACATGAGTTTTGTAAGCTATTTTTTTTTATTTTTAAGTATTAAATTACTTACAAAAATTGAACAAATGCTTTTCACATTCAAAACGTTTTATTAAAAAAGATTCGCAAACTATATACATATAACTTTTGATTGAGTAATCGAAAAGAATGAAATGCGAAATAATTATTACTCATTTGGAAGTTTATTCCACCTTCAAATATTTCTTTACATTATAATTTCTTCAAATATTTCGCTACATTATATCTGCAATTACAGATTTAAAATGTTTCATCAAAATTAAGAGCTGATTGAAATTTTTAGTTCTTTTTACATATTCAAACAAAATTTTAAAAAAATTCCGAAAACGAAATTTGATTAATCTATTTGAATTTTCGGTATTTTCGTATTAGCGTCACCGCAGCCAAATTGTCACCAGGTGAATAGCGCCATTTTCCACCAAAATCTGGTATCTTTTCATATAACACGTTAGAATCTTTATTGTTTTGATATTAATGTGCGATTAGCGTGGTGCCAATATTGCTGCGGTGACGCGAATACGTAAGTATCGAATTTTCTTTTTATAAAATGAAAAGTAACTAAAATCTTATTGCATCACTTTTTATATTTTTTCTCTTTACTTCTCACAAGCCTTGTTACAATTAAACATAACGCGCACTCAGCTTTTAAACTTTTACTGTTATATATATGTATATAATGCTAAAATCCAAAATAATGAATTAATTATCAAGAACATTGACGATGAAAATTTGTTCCATATATATTTTAATAAATTTATCATTAACATTTTCCGAAATAAACCAATTTTCAAACATGTTACAACACTGGATGCTAAATAGGAATAAATATCGTGAAAACTTCAAGAAATCTATTCAGTTTCAGAAAGAAGTAAATTGTTTCCTTCTTAATGGCACTCCTTGTGGGTTAAAAACAGGTTGTTATTCATTACACCATATTATAAATTCATTATCAATACTACTTTACGCTAAATTGATCGCGCAGAAGCCAAATATCAGGACAAACGTGCCATACAATGTGCTATATTTTAACCTTTAATTGAAAATCTATCATCACTTTTGAAATATTCATTTTACACTCCCAAACTAGTAAATCCTGTTCAATCCATTCTAAAGCGATTCGCAAACAGTAGAGTCACAATGTATTTAATGCAAATAAAAGTCCCTAATCCTTCTTGAATATGCTAATTGACGGTTATTTACTCAGTCACGGTAGGTATATTTTGACACTGAGATCCCTTATTTCGTGTGCTGTATTAATTCTTTCACAAGATCCTTCTTCTGAGTTTCCACATAGGTCAACGATCTAAAATTTCGTTGCTTAACACCTTCGGAAAGTATTTGTGACATTTTGGACATTTTATGCTTGCGTAGTTTTTTTAAAGTGTGCGAAAATCAATTTTAGCTAGATGCATATAAATTTAATCTTTTTTGAGGTTATTCTGGTAGGATAACAGTTATGTGTAAAGCATATTACCTAACCAATTTTTTACGTAACATACACATAATTTTGGGATATATATATATATATATATATATATATATATATATATATTGGTACTTTCATATTATACCGCCGACCAATTTCGTTAATTCAAAGGAATCGCCAAATGCCGCCATATGTTGCCAAAAGTGGTAACCTTTTCCGCAAATGGTTCGAACACAATAATAATGATGGCAACATTTTTTTAATTGGCGACGACTTTTGATTTGGTGATATTGGTCGGCGGTATAATACGTAAGTACCCCTATTTTTAATTTATTATAACAGATGGTGTGAAAAATACAAATACAGTTTTTGCGAATGCTTCTTTACAATAGCAATTCCAAACGATATATATGTTAAAAAAATTTTTTTTTCTTTCATTTTCCCTCACCGCTTAGTTATTTGATGCTATGCATTGAAAAAACACGTACAGAGAATAAAAATCTGTTATCAAGCAGAATAATCTACAGACGATTCGTAAGAATCGAAAGATTTTTCCGTTCGATAAAAATCTTCTCATCTTGATTCCTCATCCCCGTATGTGAAAAGTTATAAAGAGGACACTAAACAATCGCGAGATGTTTCAGCAACCATTTTGATAAGCAAGAATTATCAAAAGAAAATGTTGTAAGAAACTCATCAATCTCATTTGAAGAAACATTGAGGGCTAAAATGGGAGAAGGGAACATTCAATTCCAATAATTACATTTTCGGGGTTCTGTAATCATAGTGTAGTAAGTGAGGATAACTCGATGCCTAAGTGTGACGCTTTGTTTGATGAGTGGTGAAGTTTACTTCATGTGTGGTCAATTTTCACACCTGCCCTTTATAATAACGAGCAGGTAAATTGAAATATTTTTTTCTGTGTCCCAAGCAATTCATTTGCTTTTTTTTTATTTCGATCATGTTTCAAGTATTTTTACGAGGATCGTGTGAACACCTTTTGGTGCCGATGATGGTCGAGTCATTATAATATCTTGCACTTTCACGTACACATTTGTTATGTTTACAAGCAATTTATTGACTCTCCATGCTCTTCAATTTGACTCAAAGTTTCAGTTTAACGATCGGTAAATGACTGTGGATGATTATCATTTATCATTTTAGACATGATTCTATGCGTTGTCAGTCCTTATAATTGAATTTGCCAGAGCTAGGAAAAATCGTTCATTAAATTAATAATAATAAATTGTTTATGCAATATGCAGCCAAGAGCAGTCTTAGTCACCTATGGGGCATTTTAAATAGTAATAAGTATTTTTAATACAACGCCTTTTAAGCGTGAAAATTTGTAATGTTTGAATGAAAATACCAATACATATATGTAAGATAAATGAGTCGATCAGAAGTCAATGCGGTCAAGTCCATTTTTTTAATATTTTCTGATTCTTGTAAATTTTGATAAAATAATTAATATTCTTCTTAGTTATTAAATGATTTACTCGTTGCTTCCTTTTTTCTGGGTCATTGAAAGGAAGCAACGAGTAAATCCTTTGATAACTAAGAAGAGTATTATTTATTTTATCAAAATTTACAAGAATCAGAAAATATCAAAAAAATAGACTTAACCGCATTGGTTTCTGAGCGAATCAAATATGATGATTTTTCTCCGTCTCTACATGCTTCTTTCGAATCAATCTCATTCTTTAAAGGTAGATTTTTTTCAATCGTAAGGACTCGCAAAAAGTCAATTTACTACAAGGTACACATTAACTACTATTCTTAATACTTCATGGACTTCTTTTGAAATGAAAATCATACTCAACTTCTTCAACTTCTTCCAAGACCATACAAAAACTATTACAACAAGATACGTATCAGACATAACAATGGTTACGAACTCTAAAACCAAACTTTAACTGTGGAGTTTTTATTTTTTTGTAAGTTGTAGTTTACAAATCAAGTACGATTATTAGTTAGATAATTACAGTTAACAGCTAGATAGAAGCATATCGCAAATTATTTACTTAAACGAATATATTCTAAATATATAACTAGATAATATGCACGACAAAAAATTTACATGAAAATATAAAATTAATTCACAAAAAGATATTTTAACAACTACTTTTTTTTAAAAGTGAGCGAATTACGAGGTCATACATTGTCAAAAATAATAGTTCCTAAATTTTCTAATAAAAAAGGAATTTATTAAGCATATTCATGTAAAATTCATAAATTTCTCATTTTTTCATTTATTGTTTACAAATGTAATAAATAATTGCTTTATATTTTACACATTTTCTTATTTTCATCAACTATTGCGAAATTTAATATGATTTATAAAAATGTTATGATAAAACTTGATTCTTTTTATAGTCTTTGTTCCAAAAAATTAATAAAAAATTTTTAAAGAAATCTAGCGACATTTCATTATTTAAAAATAAAAGAATTTGAATTACGATTCCTCAAATAACATCCAGCTGGAAAGAAAACTGATTTTTAAAAACTAAACTAAAATAAAATCGTATCATCTCATAATTAATATAAAAATGAGCAATTTCAACAAAGAAAATTCATTATCAACAATCGAAGAAGTTTTATTTAGATGGCTTCATTGATTAGTTGAAGTTTCACACCATCCTATTAGTGAAGGCAATCATAAATTCGAGCCTTGATCGAAAAACGAAGATGATACTTGAATTGGTAATCATTTTTATAATTATAATATGTGACTTCAAAGACATTTGGATCTACATTTATATATTTAACTTGCAACTCGAACTTTCACCAGGCTATCTCATTATTCCATACACAATAGGTTAAATGGATACTCAAACCAATAACTAATGAGCTTGGAAGCTCGCTATTTTTAATGGAATTCCACCACCTCAGAATTATATATTTTTGAATATTGTATAAAATTTAAAAAGCGTTTAGCACAGTAATAAAAATCCGTTTCTGCAAGTTTTAAGTACTATATAATATTCCCTTTTTATCCCTACAGTTGCTTGAACATCAAAATCATGGCATATTGCTATAACAATAGTTATCCCTCTTACTTAGAATGAAACTTGCAAACCCTCTATTTACCCCCTACCCATAACTCGAGACAAGCGTTAACACAATTAAGTACTCTTTGTTTTGAGTCCTTTTATCACAACAGATGGATGTCTCTTACGGCTACCCTCATTAAAGAAATAGATGATATTTGATCGGGTTTGTTCACCTCATTCTTTCGATCAAAAAATTAAAAATCATTAATTGATTCCATTAACGTCTCGTCCTCGTTTTGATTTAGAACTGCAGATGGATCAAACGATTTAACTTTCGCCATTTTTTTTTCTTAACACGCTAGTTTCGTCTGTTTGTGATTATACTTTTTTGTAAGGCGTTCACCGACAGTTAGAGGGAAGTGCGCTAAAGAATCCGGAAATATTATAGAACAAGAATAGAATGTAAATAAAAGTATTTTTTGTAATGTAAAAATATGCACAAGGTTTAATTTTGTAAGCAAGTTATCTTTAATTATTATTATTATTCTTTATTTATTTTTTGCATTTAACTGACGTCAAAAATCTCATATTTCTAAATTAATTGAAAAATAATTGATAAACTTTTAATCATTAATTAATATTACACTTTGCGTAAACACACAGCTATTAACATTATTTGTAACACTGCATTACGATAAGTTTGTTTTTATAATTTAAGGCACTAACATTTTAGATATTTATGAGTTAATAAAAATTCAGAAAATAACATAATAAAACAGTTTTATCTGCTTGTTTTTAGCAAGTAATGAGAATGCATGTTTTTATGAGTAAAAAAGTACAGTACAGTCCCGATAATCCGAACAAAATCGACCGACCCCTGTTCGGATGCGTGATTTTTATGAGTAAAACTAATTGAACTGGGAGTACGGGTTATGTTGAATTTTTCAAAAACATTATGGTTCTGTTCTGTAGTTTATTCCATTTTAAAATTTGTACCATAACCTGCGTGAATATTAAATAAACTGTTTTTTTGAATTAAGGTTTATACTGTTTTATATTGAAATATTCACCGATTTTCGTCCTTAAAATTATAAAATTTTTTCCGCGGAGCCGTTCGGATTAACCGGATGTTCGGATTAGCCGTGTTCGGATTAGCGGGACTGTACTGTAATTTCTTCCAATAATAAATTTTTACTGGGATATTATTTGTAAAAATCATGTTACAGTTAGTGACGTAAATTTTTTTATAAAGAATAATTATGAGATATTGGACCAAGAAAAAGGTTAGTCAAAATGTTACGGGAAATATTTTTATTTCTGAATTTTTGTTATAGAATTTTTCTGTAAAAATATTCATTGTTATATAAGACTGAATACTTTTTAATTTTTTTGTAAATGATGTTTTATTGAATAAATGTTTTAAAATCAAAGAAAATTGACTGAATTTCTTATGAACTATTTCCTTATTATTTTCTCTTTGATCAAAAGCTCTATTCGACAAAATTTTAACACCTTTTGTAAATAATATTGTTTAATAAAATCATGTTGAAAATGTCATCCTTGGTTTCTCACTAATTAGAGATATTTAACGATAAAATTAACCATGAACAAAATATTCCAAGCGATACACGATTCCTTCTGGTTCTTAGTTAAGAATTAAAAGATCTACAAAAACAAAACTCCTTTCATTTTCATCTATAAAAACAAAACACTATTCATGTTATTCATGCCCATCTATATGGAGCCCCCATCAAGCTTCCTTGTTCAATCCGCTCTGGAATTTAGACAACATGGGGTTCAATAATCGCTCCACCCTAAATCAACCTAAACCTGCTCCAGAAGAAACTATCCATTTATCATTGTTCTCTATTCCATGTGTATATGTGATGGGCATTCTCTACTTCCAATTTCTACCCTTTGTAATTGGAAAATACCCTCCGACTATCCCCTTCTTTAGCACCTTGTAATCGGAGATCGTCATTTGCATCGCAAACCATCCTCCAAAAAGAGAAAAAGAGTCACTTAACTTCAAAGATTGACGAGGTAATGGGCAATATAAAATGAATTTGGTGGCAAAGGGGGATAATCATTTTACTCAAGGGTGTTGCAGACGTCTGAATATAGGTATGGGATGTTGATATTGTGAATTTCAGAAATCTTTTTTCTTTCTTAAGGCTGTTTGTGCGTGTGATATAAAAGAGATTTTGGTGAGAATTTTTAAAACGAAATATTACGACTTTCCTGAATTATATTGAGCAGAATATTATAATATATTTATACATCGATAATTTTTTTTCATTTTGTACTAAATACAATTCAAGTTTCTTCTTACTTCAGCATATTGATTTAAGATTCTATTTTGCATATAAAATCGCGATATAGCCTGGTAACCACGTATTTTCAAATCCAACAATAGCAAAGCTGAGGGATAGTTCCTAGTTCCAGTAAAGACCATCTTGTATAAGAATAAAATGTTTTTATAATACTTAAAATTTATATCTTTTTTTTTCATCAGATTACATTTAACAAGAATGTGATTAGAAAATGCAAAACTTACAGGATAATTGCAGATATAAACAGATTTGAATTCTTAATATTTTATTGGCTGATAGAGAAACGATGCTGAAATGGAAAAATTTTTTCCATTTTGTGCTGTAAAGTTTTGCCAATGGAGTCCATATTTTCAATTATGAGGAAGATAATACTTTTAAGACTATATGTAAACACTGTATGCACCATCATTGAAAAAAATCTCGAATACTTTCTGAAATCATGCATTTCCTGGTTGTTTTCATTTAGAATTCCAGAATTCAGTTTTTTGAAGAACATACTCATACACAAATTATTTTCATACTATCAATCAAATACGTTTTTAATGATATAACACATGTGTTGTATTGCATGATGTTTTGCAACGAGTAGGCCTCACAATATACAATGCATACTTCAGATTATTGATGTTAAATTAAGACCTCAAAGGGAACGCCTAACATCGGTACTAAAGCCTTGATAGTTCGGTATATTTCTTTTTCCGAATGCAAAACTTCACCTTGGTAGATTGAACAATTGACCCCAATGTTTATTTGATTGTGCTTTTCACCTCGTGGAAGTATCGACATTGTCATTCGGATTTCTGGAAGTAATCAACGGTTTTTTAAATGAATCTTTCAGTGTTTAATGGAATCTTAAAACACGAAAGAAGAAATGAGCCCGAACAAAGCACTATTTAATTAAGCCTGTGCTTGGTACCCTCCAGGAAAATGAAATGGAAGTTTTGTTTTTTGAAGAAAAAAAAATACATTCGTTATGGTATTGCTTCTTTTTCTCCACTTAATTTAATGCGATTTCGCCTTTTAAACTTCCGATTGTTTTAAGTCGATAGGTTGTTGTTCTTTTATATGCGCTATACGCATAAGCCTAAGAATGAATATATCTTTTTAAGGTTTCGAAAATGTAAGATTCATTATTATACATACACCATTTAATTTGAAAAGCAATGGTACATTTTTATTTACTATTTATAGAATATTTCTAGATAAAGCAATTAAGTAATAAGCTAAGAAATAAATTACAAATTACAATAACGTCTGACAAATTAGGAATTTGAATTGCAAATTTCTGAAAAAGTTTTAGGTTTAAAAATTGTGATTACAGTTACTTTCCTAATAATTTCTTGAGAAATAAGATTATAAGAAATGCAATCTATGCCTAATTAAAGAAACAATTTATGTCTTCAGATTATATGTAAATGATTAAAACAATTGTTATCACATAAAATATTCAATTTCAGATAAGAAATCGAATAATAATTGAATTATTTTAGATAACTTTTAGAACTGATACTTTATAAGGCACTTATTCCACTTAGATGATTGTGGTTTTTAAAATTTGTTACACACATGTCCGATAATTTTTTAACAGTCAAATACATGTCTATTCTTTTTCTTTTGTCACAGAAATGTAACAAATAAATTTTTGATTTTTTTTTGGTGGGTCTTACTTTTAAACTAACCTATTTTTATAATATAAATTATACAAATATATTAGTAAATATAATCTTAAAGGCCGTAGTTATATTTTTATGCAAAATAATAATAGTCATGCTTTAAAAAAATGTGAAAATATCTAAATATATTTCCTTTTGTTAATATATAAATATAAAAACTCAATTCAGACTCAGTGGCGCAACAGTCTATGAGGGCCAGAGCCTACTGTGCCCATCCCAATATACGTGACCATTGGGCGCTGAAGTGCATTAGTAGATGTCCCGATCAGGTGGTCAGTCTGAAGTGAGAGAGAGACCCCCAGTGTTTTAAGTCTCCAAGCAAGCTTGGAACTCATTTATCGACCCACTGCAGTAGGGATGAAAGGTTTAGCCGTCCTTGCCCATCCCAGGAATAGAATCCGGACCTGCGGAGTGGAAGCGCGATACGCTACCACTCGACTAATAGGCCTCTAATATACATAAATATATATGCACCATTTATATCTGTCTGAATCGGTCCAACTTTTTGTGAGAACACCGTGGCTTATTGTTACGGCGAAGAAACTCATAGATGGAAATAACGTGAAGATATGCCTTCTATATCCGCAATATTTAAACAGAATGCTGATGTACGCATGACTATGCAGGTAAGAAAAGTCGAAGTTAGAGTATGGAACAATGAATATACAGGGGATTCAATCCTTATTCTTATATATAAATTTGATTGCTAACTTTACTTGTTACAGTTAAAAACTATTAGTTCAAAGTTTTTGTGTTAAATAGACGCCGTGAGAAAAATAGCTTTATATATGTCATCAACGCACAAGTTTGTATTCAATGCGCAATTAACTCTTAAGAAGTTTTCCAAGAATCATTTATTTGCTCTTTGATATTAAGCAAAAACAGACAAAATCTTGGCCAAAAGATTCATCTTTTTGCCTGAATTCTGACTGTATCTACAATACAATATCCGGCTTCTCCGTTATACCACTTCCTGCCGCAGGCTGTCTTGTCAGATAAAGGGTTGAAGCAAGCCAGATATTGAGAGCAGGTTGAATCATTGACGGATTGTCGATTGCGATCCAGTTTGGGCCACTTTCCCTTTGCTCTAAATAGAGTGTCAATGGACTGAAGTAGGAGAATCGGTTACAAGCTTCTTCGTGTCATCGGCCCCACCCTAACTGCGACTTTCGGATTATGTGTGAAGATTGTTCCAATGATAAGCTTTTTTTTCTCTGTTTGAGTTGTACTCTTCTTGGTTTTCAAGGACGTTGACATGGATGGCACTCACTACCTGCTTCCTTGAACTTTTTCTTTCTTTTTTTATCCTCTTCTCTCTCCCCTCCCGTTCAGTGGGTTCAATCTTTGCTTTTTACCTTTTTATTTAATTTTTTTTTTCCTTTTCTTTCTGCTAATGCGTTAGTTGGTCAGGTGCCGATTCTGGCTCAAGCAGAATCAATTGTACCTGGATACCCGGTAAGACGGTAGGATAATTAGTTACGTGGAAAAATGGATTTAAAATTAGAAGATCTTCAACCCTTCGTCCGGATTTCTTTTCGCATGGCATATGCATTCATTTATTGCATGACCTGTTAGAATAACTTGCAATTATTTACTATAAAATTTCTTTTGTTTTACAGAAAGTTTTGATTTTAAAATTTAGTTTTTGTCGAAGTTTTTTTGACAAACGGAATTCAAACTTACATCAGAATTTATATTTATAGCGCTAATGTTAAGACAAAACGCTATTAATCATTATTATCTTCACTTTTTGATCAAGGTTTGAAGTAGCAAAAATCATTGCCAACATCCCTCGTTTTATTCTAGAAAGATGCTTATCCAATTTAATCTCATCCTATGTTGATACGTTTTTTATAAATTTATAAAGGATCAGGGATCCCCCCTCCGTTTAATTTTTTACCAAGAGTATCAAATGAAAAATGAATTTTTAAAGAAATTGTCTGACCTGTTTTTGTCACGTGACTCTCAAAATTTCTAAAATATTTTTTTTTCTTTCTTTTCCTTAGCAGGCTGAAGAAAGAAATATTTTGATTTAGCCATAAAATAAATTTTATGTTACATTAATAAAATACTAAAAATTTCGTATTCGTTAACATTCTATACTCACAAAATACATATTTTATCGATTTGGCAGTATATTATTTTTGCGCTCTGAAAATTCCATTTTTATATTTAAAGCTTTTTAAAGAGTATCGGTGCATTAAATTTGCCCTCGCGAAAGCTAAACATGTTTATATATTATTTTTCTCCAGTGAACTGTTTAATTTTTACCTCAGTCATTATCATTATTGCACCTTATTGATTTACAAGAATGTTTACCTTTACCGTCACATTTCTTATTAATATTTATATTTATTCTATTCTATGTCACAAGTTAATAATTTATATTTATACATTTTAATTGTATAGAGGAACGATTGTAAAGTTACAGATTTACAAGTACTTTAAAAATATACATTATTTAAAAAAAAATTTTAAAAATTCAGATATTTCAAGAAAATTAAGAATTTATGACATAATTTTTTAAATTGTTAAACAGATCTTTTTTCCCTGTTAAATTTGTAACAGATTATGTATTTTTCTTATCTTTTGCACACCAATTTATAACATTATGATAAAAAGTCTATTTGTGTAAACTATTTATCAATGAATCATAATTTTAATTTCCCTAAAGGAATGTAAAAAGAGTTTATTTAGGTATTTATTTCACTATTTAAATACATCGATAAGTTTGCTTAAGAGTTTGAAGAGATTGTAAAGTAAAGAAACACTATTTTTAAATTTCCAAGCTGATTTTTCCAATATAATTCAAATAATTCCATTTCGCAAATTCATCACTGAATGACAAGAATTTTCGATATGTAGTATTTGTTAAACAAATAAAAACAGTTGTTAAGCATTCAAGAACGTTGTTACTTTTTTTTCAGGAAAACAGGTTAAATTGAGTGGTTTTTCATTTCTTCGAATGTGAGCAGAATTTTGTGGTTCAATGATTATTTCACGTGCATGCTGACAGTTTCATAAAAAGGTAAAGTAAAAGTGAGAAGATGAGCTATATTTCTTATAATAAAAAGAGAACAGGACTCTTCCGTGATTAAGGCAGGAAATGGTATCTTCCCTTTTTTTCGTGAAAATTGATAGTTTAGGCAGATTTTTTAAAGAATCATTCCCCACCTTCTTGAATGCAGCCACCTGTTGCAAGGATCTTCGAACCATGCTTCCTCAAAAACTTGGGGGTATTCAGTCTCATCAGGGGACTTGAGAAACCCCCATTTTCGCGCTCTTTTCTTTTAGTATAGTTAATGGAAAAGAAATCATCAAAGCGTAGAAAAACTGTATTATGCATGATTATGCTGTATTAAGCTCTGATCATTGTATCTATGCAGATCGAATTTGATAAAATTGGGAAGGGAATTATGGAATTGTAATATGATAACAATGATTTTATTTCAATATACTTTTGTTTCAAATTTATTAATTTTCCTACTGTGCATTTTGTATGTAAATCAATTATGTGTGAGAAAAGTATTACAATGCTGTAAGCAAGAACTGAAAAGTATTCTAATATATTGACCCTAATATTAAAGTAATACATAAAATTAATATGAAGAGTAAAAAAAATTGATGAAGCACTTTTACATTATAATTATTATAATTAGCTAATGATTTAATCAAATAGAAAAGAATTTCACTGTAACTAAATTAATGCTATACATATGAATTTCACCTCAGCATGCAATTTTATAGACTTTACGACAATTATAATGTGTTTGGCACAAAATGAAATTTGAAAAATTTCGCCAATAATGTTTTACATGTGCAAAATGTTCTGCTACTTCAAACCTAGACATTAAAGAAAACAACAAACAAATCTAATCTTGTTTGCTGATTTAGGTATTCTTTGCATATATTTTTTTATTTGTGGAAATCAATGTGAAAACACCTCAAAACTGAGCTACAAAATAAAATTTCAGAAAATCCCATCTTTACAGATGTATATAATTTGATCTTGAAAGTTTTAAGTGACACTATTCTTAAATATCTTTTTTCCCATTTTTATAAATGTTTACTATAAATAACAGAAGTGTTAACTGTGTGTATCTGTCCCACCACTTTTTTAATGTTCATTCAAGGTGTTTAATACATAAATATTCTACAGTAATCACAGTCTTTAAAAATATATTTAGTTTAAAATGCGTTGTGAATTAAACTTCTATTTGCTTATTATATTAATAAGAATAATAATTATTATAAGAGTGAGGTTATTTAACATACAGGACGAGAGATTAATTTGTATTATTTCATCATATTTTAGTTATTATATTGCATCATGAATAAGTATATATTTTCTTAAATTTTTAATATTTATCAGCATTTTATTTGCGTGAATCCAGTTTATAGCATATTTGTATTAAATATATACAAAGAAAGAGGTCTCTGTAAATGTGGAAGTTAATCTAAAAAAAATTTTTTTTTAAGGATTCATATGAGAACAGATGCACAAATATATGGAAGAGTTCATCACAGAAGAAATAAAAAAAAGGAATTTACTAAGCAAGAGATAAATCGGAGACCATCTAAAAATAAATAAAGGAGAAATATAAATGAGAAGAGATATATGTAAAATGAAAGTCTATCAGAGAAGTTATCGGTGAATTTCCCCTTTCCGTAAAAGGAGTCATTGGAGTAAAATAATTCAGATTCAGAACTCCCTAACTTATAAATTAAGAGATACACTTAATAATTTTTTTATGTCAACTCCAAATTCAGAGAGAGAAAGGCCGTCAAATATAATTTTAAAAAGTTTTACACTTGTGTTTTTCTGCTTGGATTCAACGATGCTCAATGATTTTGATCAAATCAAATTTTAACCCTTCATTATCAAGTTATCTTGTGTGCATGTTACACAGTCTTTGAATGTAGCTATTTGGAGCTTTTGCGGACCTACAGCCGAGTGCAGATATGGCGTATTTCATACTTGGTGACCCGGATTCAAAACTATCACGATCATCGTCGTCGGAGATTATCGTAAGAAGTCAAGTGTGGGATGATCGCGTGTGTTCATAGGGATCGCCGTGCACTTGACCATTTGCGAATGAGGCAGATGTCTTCGTCTGCCCGTATCCGACACATCTGTCGGAAATCTTTTGATGCCAAGTCACTGTCCACTGCCCCTCACCTGTTTCCTCCTCTAACGGTATACCCCCTGACATATCGTCTGCCTTTTGGACTTGGAATCACACGATTCGTGATGTCGCCGTTTGGTGAAGACTTTGTTTCGGTTCACTGAAGGTGGCTTACTGATCTTTACGGCAATTGAAAATTTTGTTGTGTTACACGTTCACCTTTAGTTTCGGGGAAATTGATTTGGGGGAAAGGTTGAAGTTTCCGGACAGAGAGATTACTGTTAAAAATAAATATACATATTCCTTTTATAACGACTAAATTACATCTTTATTACTATCTTTTTTTATTTTGACCTTAATTCAATGAATTCATGTCAGTGTTTGAAATATTGCTTATTTCTACCCATACAAAAAATGTTACTATTTTTACCTTTTTACTTTTGTATTTTCTGAAAATGTATGATATGCATAAAATTATATATAACGCATTATATATATTCATACGTTAAAGCAAATTTTTAATATACATAATGCAGTGGTTAGATATTGTTTTACAGGAATGATGAGAAATTATATTTTTCCTATTGATTGCATAAAATTGTTCTTTTAAAAATGATTTCTTCTTAGAAATTTAATATTTAGATTTAAACTATAAAACAGAAAGAAATTTTATAAAAAAAAATTCAGTATTTTAAATATTTATAGTAAAAAAATATGTGCTAAAATTGCTATTTCGTGCTTAAGAAATTAATAAAAAAAGCTTCAAAAAAGTTGGGAAATATATGATCTATTTTTTAAAACTGAATGCATACTTATTTGGTTTTCATTAAATTCACTGAAATTAAAATTTTTTTAACTGTAATATCAATAAAAAAACAGCTAATACAGAGAATTTTAGTTATCTAAATTAAGTAAATTACCCAACATAGCAATAATTTATTTGAATATAAGAATTAAGTTTTGCAATGGTTGCAAAAATTAATTATAACAGTAACCAGAAGTAACCCGGAAGGAGTAAGGCTTCAAATTTACAAACATGTAATAACTATGGCCAAAATATATATGCCATCTTACTTGAAAGATAGCATTCTATGTTGTTATAAGATCAATGTTACATTAGAATTAATCTCAAACTTAACAGATACGGTTAAATTAGAAATGTAAGAATTAAAGCTCTACACTTTTAGTTTTTTTTTATTTCTTCATGTAAGTTCATTTTAAAAAGTCGAGATTGGATTAGATACAAATATCATCACGATAGTCTTAAATGAATCGAATATTAACACCAACAATTAAAAACTAATTCTAACGAAGGATTTTGCATAAATTATTCCACCTTTACCACAAATCAAACTTTGCCTCAAAAGGAATTGAATTACGTTCAATATACAATGAAGATGGAGTGAGATTTATATTGACGTTACACTAGGGGCACACACAAAAGGGGCAGGGGCTTTATTTTTTTCGATTGATTATAATACAATATTGTGATTGTATATATATATATATATATATATATATATATATATATATATATATATATATATATATATATATATATATATATGTTTATTTTATTTTATTTGGTTTTCCTACCGAGTTGCAAAGGGGGAAGGTTGGCGCCTTCAAACTAGTTTAACCCCACTTATTCGGTCCTAAGTCCGAAATTGCTTTCTGACTCGCTAGGTTCTTCTTTTTTGTAGTTTCTTTTTTTATTTCTCTATAATTTTGTTCTTCATGTTCAGGTTTTATATTTTTATTATGCTATTTCTTGTTATGTTCTTTATCTATTATTTCTTATTTTTGATATATAATACATATTTATTTTATATATATATATATATAATCATTTTAATATTAATTATAATTAATTTTGTACATAGTACGTAAAATTTATTTTAGTATTTGTTATATTAATACTTAATTTTATTTTTTAATTAATACTAATTATTTATTCTATAATTAATTTTTTATTGTTTTTTGCTCCTGAAAATCGACAAAATCAAAAGAATATGTTGGGCGGCGTGTTGGAACATGGTACGAGAATGGTGCACTTACAACCCTGGACCTTGTGACGAATCTATACGGAACTTTATCACTAACCTTCTGAGTCGACCTTTTTAGGGAAATTTAATTCCCTACCTATTTCCAATCAACTCCAAAAACCGGACAGGATTCCTTGTTATGCAGATTAGATTAAGTATTTAAGTCAAACGAAACAGTAAAGTTGGAGCAGTAGGAGATAGAGATTGAAGCAGAAAGTTATCGTGGATTTAAATTGAAGATTTCTTGTTAGAGATATTTAATCTCAAGAATTGAGATTCCGAGTGGTAACTATTGATTTGTGTTTAAAGTCTCATTAAAGATTTAGGAGTGAGATTAAAGTTAAATGTTCAATAAGAACATTATTAAATATAATTCTGAGATCTCTTATCGTGGTAATCTCTGCGTGATCGTTATTTAATGTTTAATTAATGAGATCATTAATTAAGTTAATTTAAAAGATATTATCTTTAAAACCTCATAATACTATTTAAATAAATTTGTTAATAAGTCTTTGATTCTATTTGGATAAGATAACCAAATAAAGAAAGTTGTTTATAAAAATGGCTACTGGTTCTTACATGGCTCCTATTTATTCTCGTTCTCAAAGTGAGGTCCTAGGAGACCTTCACAACCTCCCCTCCCCCCTTTGTCAAGTTCATGTGTGTGACTGCGTTACACTGTAACGCAGCGCGATGGCTATTGACGACGGACCTCGTAATTTTGAGCCCTGATCGAGTGACGATGATGACACCAGAGCTGGCACCTCCCTCTCCGAACTAACACATCACGCCAGCTCTGCAATTTTAACGTGCATCAGCCTAATCTGCATGGCGGGTCTTTAGAGGCACCAGGATTCGGATCCGCGACATGCCAGCAGCAAGTTCGTGACCACAACTACTGGGCTACAGCGACCACTCAAAACGAATGGAATTATGCTCAATATACAATGAAGATAGATCTCATAATTCTGAATCACGATCAAGTCAGGCGTTTGGTATTTGAGGTTGTATTCACTATCCAAATGACCACATCACGTGTAGATACAAGAAATCCGATAATTTCACACGACGGCCCTCGGAAGAATCATAATACACCTATTACTAAACCCGCAACTCAGGCACAAGATTATAGATCATTAATATAAGATGGGAACAATCATGCTAACCTTCACACAAACTTTGTACACCTGCACCACAAATCACCCCTTACTCCAAAAAGCGTGGGGTCCACCTCAACCCCCCTTTACCAGGGAAGATGCTCCCCTACGTAAACCTTCATTACCTAAGGCTATTAAATTGTCTCAGAAGAGGCGCAAATGTAATGCTTGACGGCGCAAATATCATTTCTCGTGAGAAATTCGGGAAATGGAAACCCCGCAAACTTGGGTGGCCGGAAGGTTCCTTTTTCTTTTGTTGGGTTCCTTGTGTTAGTTAACTGGAGCTGTCCTACGACAGGAAATACGAAAGTTATTTTGTCAGAGAGAGGAGGGTGAATTAATTTTTCCGAAGGAAATGAAAGTTAATTGTCTCTGAAGAAAGAGGAGAAAAGGTTTTTTTTCTGGTTAAAAGCGATGAAATGAGCTAACGGTGATGATAAAAAAATGGTTTGGGGGCATTTAGAGGGAAAGAGAGATATTCGGAAATAAAGAAATTATATATTTTATTTCGGGGGAAGAGGGGAGAAATGAGCTTTTTTTTTTACTTTTTATTAATTTGTCATGTGTTGAAAACAAAATAACTTTTTACATATGTGAGTCGGTGATAGCCCAATAACAATGGTCGCTAACTTTTTGACCTTGGATAATAAAGGATGGAGTGAGTGTTTATTAAAGCCGTACAATAAAGCATCAGCGATGAACCTCGTAATTTTAAACATAGGTCAAGTGCCGATGGTACTACTGGCACTGGCACTCCTTTCTCCAAACCATGCCAACGGGATAGCATTAAATCACGACAGATTGAATGTGAATCAATCCCTCTACATGTTAGTCTTCAGTGGCACTAGGGTTCACGACACAACGGCCACGAAATCATAACCATAACTACTAGGTGATCACGATCTTAATGAAGAGTGGTGATAAACTTGGCTCTCAAAATCTCTATGAAAAATTGTAAGGAAATTAAAAGGAGGAAGTCCTAGTAGTTCAGAAAATATCTTTGTCCCTTTCCTAAATCTTAAAATTATGAGTCTACTGTGTGTCAAAAATCCTAATATAACTTAGCATAAACCCAAATATTATTCATGTTTTATGCACACATTTATGTACCTTTTCTTTTCAACGGATTTCTTTTATAAAAAACAATTTCCATTTATGTAAAAGTATATTTTTCTAACAAAAATTATATTTACATATAAATGTATATAGGCTGATTTATTTGATGAACTTCGAAACCAATGCTATAAGATAGTCTATTCGAGACAAAGTTGCTGACTATAAATCAAGGTCAAACGATTAAAATGATACTTGAGTAGGTAACTCATTCCCTCTACTTCTATATAAGGTTAGAAGACATCTTTAAGACTCTTTTGCAAAAAAATGTTAAGAAACATGAGCAGAAACTTATTTCACACAATAACTTTAGGAAGAAATAGGATCTGAATTCATGACCAATAAATAACCAATAGTCGCTTGTGTTAATATAATTGTCATGATCAACAAAAAAATTAAAATCATTAATGATGAAAAATTTGAATAAAAAATATTCATAAATTTAAATTATTTTTACATTTTAAGGTATCCTACTGAGTTCGTAATCGAGATTTTAAAAAAGAGTATAAGTAAATATTTTTTATATCTAGCGTTATTTGAATTAAAATATACGTATAAAATAGTTTTAAGAATATATATATATATAAATACAAGAAAATCTATTTAAATGAAATTTTTTGGCAAAAAAATGATGAGCGCCGTAAAGAATGGCACTTTCAAAAAAACCGGCGGCAGTTTCCGTGAAAAATGCCTTTATAATAATAAAGTTGTGCTTATATATATATAGCTAAGACTTCTGAAGAGAAACTGAACTAAGAATGCTGAAATATATTATTTAAATGAGGATTTATATAATTCATATATTTTAACAATCAGAATAGAGAAATTTTAGCAAAAAAAAAAAAAGACTCCGATTATTATTTGAATTGATAGTAACTCTAAAAATAATGTGAATTTTTCTGTACAGAAGTCTTAACTACATATAAGCAAAAATTTTATTACTATAGACGCAATTTTCATAAAATAAAATTTTTTGTTCTGAATTTTTAATCATTTGTTTATTTTCATATCATTCTTTCTTCAATTTTTGCCAAAGTGTATTTTAAAATCAGAATAGAGAAATTGCATTTAGATAATTTTTTAATGTTAGAATATTTTTCTAAGCAATTTTTTATATGTATATTCTTATTCAGGTGACATTAAATATATAAAATATTATTCATTTAGACGCTTTTTCAAAATTACATTTTTAAATTCTAAAGAAGTCGGGTTTTGACTTCAAGTTCCATTACACATACACGCATATTTCATTAATGCAAAACATAAAAGAAGCCTGGATGATATCTAAAAATTCAAATTACATTCGATTTGTGAATAAAGTTTGTGTGGGATGAGAGAAAAAGAATCATACACATTATTTATAACAAAATGCATAAAGAATACTTAAGGATTTTAGAAAAGAACTGGCTTCTTTAACTTTCTTGACCCTTTCCGATACGTGCGATGAATGGAAGAAGAATCTAGCTTTTCGTCTTAAATGAGATTCCTTGAACAGTTGAATATACCAATTATCTCTTTGCTGAAAAGATGAGTAATTCCTCCAATCCAAATAGCGGGTGTTAAATTGACAAGTTTCATTTACTATGTCTTTCTCGGGTCTTGCTTAATACTACATTTACAGCTTCATCATACTCCATCATTCAACAATAAAAGAACCCACCTTAGTTGCAATCTTATTTGAACGGAAGAATCATCCTTTTCAAAAGTGGACTTGGTATCACTACGATAATTGGATGTGACTATAGTTTCTTTCGTTTTGATGAGAGGAAGATAGTCTTTTATGCTACTGAATAACATACATTTGAAACTTGTTGTAAAACGCTTTTTGACTTTATAATTATAAACAACTTCGAGTTAATAAAAGAATAAGTGCACGATTTATTTTTTGTAAAGTCCTATTTTAGTCCACACCTTTGGCCAAGGAGATCTAAGAAGTGCGCCAAATTGCCCCAACAGCTCATTTTTTTGTACTGGACTTCCATGCAACAAAGGGACAATAATTCGCCAAGTTGGCAGCAAAAAAAGATGTGAGCTAAAATAGGGTCTCCCCTACTTTTTTCACTCTATTTGATAAAATTTGAATGGAATTTAATGGCATTATTTTAAAAATTTGTAGTGTCATAAAAAATATAGGTACTTACTTATTAGCGTCACAGTAGCAAAATTTGCGCCACTCGAATCGCCCAATAATATCAAAACAACCAAAAGGCTCTTGCGTGTTTTAATTGGGGAAAAAATGAAATTTTGGCGGGAAATGGCATGATTCGCGTGGCGCAAATTTGGCTGCGGTGACGTTAATACGCAAGTACTAAAATGTATATCAACAAAAATAATTATATATACCTTTAACATAAATGGTTGTAAGAAGGTATTGATTACATGTAAATATGTAACAGCTATTTTTTAAATTATTTGTGAGTAAACAATAGTTATGATTCATTAGAAATGTCTAATTTATAACTATTACACAACCTTTTCTAAAATAAGATTAACAAGGCATTTTTGTTGTATTGTTACAAATCTTCAAAATCATGGTTACGAAATTTTATTACAAAATAAAAAACTGGAGAAATTCTTTTAATATCAGAATATGAGTAAAAATATAATTATATAATTCCTTTCACCCTTTCTTGTACAATATACAGCATGTTTAATTGATCATTACAAGTAAAAGATATGTTTTAGAAAGATTAATTTACTTTCCTTCACGTTGAAATGTATCGTAAATATTGTTAAACTTTTCATAATTAGAAGTTTGTATGAATCACTGACCTGAAACGTTTTGTGAAAAATAATTAGGTTTGTTTTTGCTTTGTTAACTTACGTAATAAAGAGCAACGAATGGTGCTATTTAAGTCATCGTCGAGAAACGCTGCTTAATAAGCAACAATCATTCATAAATTTTTATGTTTTGATAGGAAAATTTTACATAGAAATATTCAGTTTTTCCATATGTTTAATAAGAAAAAAAAACTCAAAAACTGTTCCAAGACAAAATCAGAACTTAGCGTGATTTATCTCTTAACCACTCTAAGAACAGAGAGTGAAGAATAAATGTTTTAAAGAACCAATATAAAAAAGGTAGCTTTACGTTTGTTTCATTCACTCGCCTTGTTCGAATCTATTTTCGGATCTTATATACATATAAACCAAGACATGTTTCAAAGTATTTAAAGTTTTAAAATAGCTTTATCCAAAACTATTAAAAAATGTTACTTTAAAAACAAACCTGAAGTAATAGTATAGAGAAACATAGTATTACTTCAAATTATTATGTACTTACAATATGGATTCATATTTTCCTAGTTAAAGAAACACAAAAGATCTATTCTTTTCAGATCTCAACACACACACAAATTAAAACCTTTTGAGAAGCATAATTTTATTTATTTAAACAACGAAACAATATAAAGGATTATATATATATATATATATATATATATATATATATATATATATATATATATATATAAAGTGTATTTCTTTCTGAAATTTTTCTTAAACAAACTGGATGTACATATTAACAATAGCAGTTCTACAAATTAAGATCATTTAAATGCTTAAAAGATTAGAAGATATATCCGGATTCAAAAATCGAACAAAAATTTTTAAAGCTGCATTCTTTCATGCGAACTACGAAAAAATCATCCTACTTTTTCATCAGGTCTTAAATAACTGTTGTAGCACTTTGTAACGAACAGGGACACCCATTAAAAAAAAGGAACTACTTGTTTTTTCGAACTATTTCACTCCCTACGAACAGAGTTCCCGGACATCCAGGCGTAACTCTACATCTCAATTCTTTGTTTGCGCGATAAAAATAGGCATCCTAATTGAGATGATGGTCCTCTGATGATCATGCTTTTCTCCCAACCCTTACTTGTTCTTTTTTATTGTTATTATTCCTTTGGATGAATTTCATGCATTAAAGAAAAATAAGAAACTTCTTGATGAGGGACTTCGCACAAATTTCGGAATTAAAAAATTCCGGTTTTTGAATTTTTTTTTTAAATTGACGCAATTAGAGTTTGAGATTTGCTTTGTCAGTAATTTCTTTCAATGGAATTTCTCAGAGAAAATAAATGTAAGTACTTAAATTTATGTGTGTGGCTTAATATAGCTTTCAGCACATCAATTTTGAGGGGAAATGATTGCCGATCGAAGATTGATAATAAAAATAGAATCATATTTACAACAAGTTTATGCTTTCAAAGAAAGTTAAACGCTAATTTAATAAAGGTTTTTTTTTATGTTTAAGTATAATGTTTGTAAATTAGATTTTATGAATGATTCTGTTGTGAAAAGTTAACAAAAACCTACAATTTTGAATGATCTTAGTTTTTACTAAGCCTTTTTGCCCATTGCTTCAACACGCAATGTTTCAATAAATATTAATAAAAGATCTTTCACAGTCTTGAAAAAGCATCTTTCTACTTCAAAACATTATAATCATTGAAGTACGGAATGATTTCAGCTGCAACCAATGAAGGAAGGCATTACAAATTCTTATTGCATAATTAGCAATTATTCTAAGTTTTAAGATATATCACCAAGATTATCTTTGCATCTTTGCAACCAAACTAATTAGTGATCTTTCAATTGGAAATAAACTTATAAAAATTAAAATTTGTATTGTCTTTAAACGATTTACTTTTTCTTTCACATCATTTGAATTAGTTTTGTTTGGTTTGAAATAATACTTCTTACACAGATATCTATGGCATATTAATAATGGGCTTAATAATTTAAAACCATTATCAAATGAGACAGGGTTGGTCGAATAATCAGAAATCCTTGAAGCTTACTAACAAATCTAATTTAACTTTATTACATGGAGATAATTTCTATAGCTAACTGAGCTTGAGAATACTAATTGAACGAATTTCTACTTAATTTTAACTAATTTCATACCTAAACGAATTAATAACGAAATTTTTACGAGAAGTCTATATTATACCACCATCCCTTCTTGGTCAGAAATCGAAATCTGAAAAGAACAAGAAGAAATCCCCCGCTTGGTTTGAAGATCCCAAATAACAATAATACTATCAACAAAACAAATGAGAGAAAAAGAAAGATAAGGGCCGGGAATATTGTTCGTTTTGTATCCAACTCCAGAGCAGGGGCAGCGAGATGGACGTTTCGTGAGTGGGCGTGACCAGGGCTACTGGGAACTTCGTGAGTTGCTTCTTCGGAAGCTCAGTTCAAGGAGGGGATGAGGAGACAGTTTGTCGTGAGGGTGAAGATGCACGACTCCCAGATGCGGCAGCGGATAACTGATTGAGGGGGTGTAACCTAATAGCAACGCTGGATGGCATAGGTAGGAATCATAGGATGTATACCATGTAACACAAGAAACATGGTTGTTATTGACACTTTCATTGGTGTTGGCAGGTTATTTTGAGCTGTCTTTTCTCTGCCGTGATTATAAGTATTGAACAGAACAATATTACATTCGTGCATGGTTATTTTCCTTTTTTTTGGTAACGTCGTTAACGAGAATTTTTCGGAGAGATGTAATGAATGGAGTAGAAGAATGAAGTAGATTTAAAATGAACTGCGTACTTGATATTAATGCGCGATGTGGGTACAAAGCAGTCAATTTGAACATTTTTAATTGTGGTTAAACTTGTACCCTGCACGAAGTTATTTATTATTATTATTTTTAATTTAACGAATTGAATTCAAGTGAAAAAAATATTAGATATATTCATGAAAATTCTGTGTCTCATATTTCAATCTCAAAAACATAAAGTTTAATTTTTTAGAAAAACATCGGGAGTTTTAAAAATCTATGGAATTTTAAAATGACTGCTTAACAATGGAATGAGCTTTTGAATATGATACTCGAATAAAAGTATGTTGTATTATAAATTCTGAAAATGGAATGAGTCATAATATCGCAGGAATCATTTAACTATTGGTAATGACCAAATAGACTGAAGTTAAGTCTAAAAAAATTAAATAAAGAGCAAAATAAACAGAAATCAGAAACAGAAAATTCTATTGTTTTATTAACATTCATTGAAGGAGTCATATCCAATATAATATATAAAATAAATGCATTAAAAAAAGAATATTAAAAAAAATAAAGCAATAAATGTTTTAGGTCTCTCTGAATCGTTCTATTCCTAAGATTACTATTCTATATTTTCACAAATACTTATTAAACATCATGAAACTCCATGGCTATTTTTGAAAATGATAAAAATTAAAACTTTGTTTAATATTCTATTTGCACTCTATAAAACTCATCTGTTACGCCTCTTCTTATTGAGCAAATTAAAGAGGATTCTCATTTGCTTAAGTTTCGCAACCGCATTTTGCTGCCGAGCCCTTGCGATTTCCCCAACTTTACTTACTTTCAATGATCGTGCTTGCACGTTCCTAACCCTTTTGTTCATCTTCCCTCCCTTTTAAAAGTTAGGTGAATGAAAAAAAGAAGAAAAAAACTATCAAATGATGGAGAATTAAATTTTTCCCACAGAATGCAATGAGTTCTTCAGTGTAAATCGTGTCCAAGGTTATGAAATAATGCTCGAAGAAAAAAAGCCATATTAGAATACTTATATCATTTTTATCTGTTTTAAATATTTCTGAAGAGTTACTAAATTAATAAATTTCTTAATAAAATGCATTAACATCGAGATAAATGATTGTAAAAAAAAATTGCGTCGGTGGATTTAACAAAGTTAATCTTTTAATTAAAGAACATTTCTTTAAAAGATTAATATGCTTGCTAAAAAGCATGAATCAATTCCTTAAACACTGCAGAGAAAAATTCAAACAATATAAGTGATAATCAGAGAAGCAGAATACATAGAACAGCTGCTTAGCTATAAAATGTTTAATTAATAATATTGCATTAAGTGTTGCTTCTAATGTCGTTTTATAATACAATTTATTTTATGCAATATCAAAATACTAATGCTTAATTGCGAGGTCACAAATTTTCTTTTTTTTTCTTTACAAGAATTTATTAAATTTTAAAATTTTAATACGCAATGGAATTTTCTTTTGGTGTTATTTTTTTAGGGGAGTTTACTATACACATACTCCTTGAAAGTAATGTTTTAAAATAAAACGCCATTTTTCGTAGTGATTGATTGCTTGTTTTTGATTGCCCCTTTTAGTCTGCTAAAAGAGGCAAATCAGGAAGGGATCGTATGAAATTTGGTAACTGTTATTAGTTCTAAATTCTATTACATATTAAAGAAGATCTTCATGTGATGAATATAGTTGAAACGATTCATTTATTGAAAAAAGCATATTTTGATGAATGTATAAATGATAGTAAACATATTAATAAAAAATATTTTTCGTATATAAATATTGTCTTTTTATTCTGTTGTTATAACTTACTATAACTCATGTTATCCATATTCATTCATTTAATTACACACAAATAACACAATTTCTTCTTTTTTTATAAAAAAAAAAACTTACCTAAAACAAGAATAAAAGTTTTATTATCTTTAACATTTTATAAAATTGATCTAAAGATATATTTTAAATTTAAAAATGGCTTTTTTTATGTCGAAAGATGCAACGCATGAATATTGCATTATTACGAAAACTATCAGAAAAAATATAATTATTTGAGTCCACAAAAGGAACATCCGGTTTTTTTTAATCATTACTGTCACGTTATTGATAATTTTAAACAATTACACAAAATATGATATATGTGAATAGTAGTACATGAAATCATAAATTTAATATCACTCCATACAAATGTACCTATCTGTCTTAAGATGGCCATAAAATTCTTTATCAATCGATCAGCACCATTTTCTGTTTAGAGAATTAGTATCTCTCGGTATAGCTTCTAAGTTTATTCCAAATTTTTTTTATTAAATTTATTATTATAGTAACTGAGATTGATCTCAACCGTTGTCCCTTAATTATGTCTAAACATCTCCCAAATGCTACTGAGTTTTCTACGGCTTTCATGTACGTATTTACTCGAATCTAAGCCGCACCACCAAATTCTCAAAATGTTTTTGTGAAAAAATGTTGTCATCGATTCTAAGCCACTCTCTCAATTCTCTACACGTTTCTGAGGGGAAAAAATGTGTGCAAAAGATTCATCAATATCCGATGTGCTTAAGTTTAAAAATTTAATGAGAGAAACAATAAAAAGTTAATAATTAAATTTCTTTACCAGTATTAAAAACTTTCAAATGCATACATGAACCTATAATTACTCTAACCATCAGTATCGTGCTTCGAAAATATTCCTCACTCCCACTGCCACAGCTAACTTCGGAATTGGTGCGGGGGGTTGCCCTTTTCTCGCATGGAGTCGTCTTCCATGCCATCCAATGCATTTGTTATGCAACATTTTTTAATTGAATATATATTAGAAAAATGTAAAAGAATTATTAAAGACTGTTGTACATTTTCAAGAAAAAATTATATAATTTTGCTTAAGCCAACGGTGTACATTTGTTTCATCCGTGTCAAATTTTCAGTATCGACGGCTCTGTTTCCCTTTTTTTCTGCATGTAAAATTGCCTCCCTTTTCATACTTGCGTTATGGTGAACTCGTCTTAATGCTATTACAGAAGTCTTTGATGTTTAAGTGATTAAAGGAAAGCGTATAAAAAGTAATCTCCTTAATAAGAGCAGACAACAACGTTTAGTATAGACTAAATACTGGAGAAAAACTAAGGAATGTGATGAGTCATAGATGCAAGTGGACAGAATGGACGGTTGCAATTTTCCTTTTAGAATGGGTGGTAAATCAATTTTCCCTCCTAACAAATGTTTTGACTTTCAGTAGCATTAACAGTGAAAAAATAGCGCGGCTTAGATTCGAGTAAATACGGCATTTTCTTTGCACTTCCTAGGGAGAGGTACCATTAGTTTGTGAGCCTATTAAGAAATGTGAAATTAAAAAAACCTGTTACTCAATTGTGCTAGAGAACAATCAATCTTCAGAGGAACTGTAAGCTAAAAAGGAATTTATTCTCAGCATAGTAAAAACAAAAGTTAACCGTGCAAATAGGCTCTGCAACTGCTTGTACACGATTCCACTATTTTATTTCGTCTCAACTCATAATCATAGCATTTCAGGGAAGAACAATTTAAGTTAGTCCCCGCCCTCACGAAATGTTGCGAAATTAAGAATCAAACAAAGATTAATAATGGTATTTGTGGAGTTTTTGCGTAAGAGGAGTAGGCGTTAAAAAAAAGAATTTAAAATATGCCCAATATATGATACAAGTTTACTGCTGAATATCGATTATGGAAGCATTTATCAAGATCAATCAAGTGTAGTAAAAATTTTAGGAGTTACGTCACGATAAATTTTAGTCGTGGTCAGTTTGGTCGTGTTTTTTCACGCACGATGTGTGCTAGCGTACTAAATATGCAGCGTGATACTGAAGTTCTTTTTCATAATTGATAATCTTCCATATCATGTTTAGAAAATTCTTAAATCAGTAGTATCTGCAGCTGCATAATTGTGTAATCTTAGGATTGTCAAATATGTAAGGAAATTATAGGTTGTTTTTCCAAAACGTTTCTTTTTTATCGGTTATAATAACTAAAGTTATTTTTTGGACAAAAGAATCGAAATCACTTGAAAATTTTAGAATATATATAAAGGCTGTATAGAGTCAAACTACTTTTGTCTTGTGGATATTTATTTATATAAAACTGAAATTATTATATTCTGTTGCGTTACTTAAAATTACTATTTGAAGTATACCAGGCATTTTACTTTTTTACAAATATTTAATTACTTCTTTTAAAGAAAATTCCAAACATTTTTAGTGAATTTTTTACATTAAATTTGATAATAGAGCTTGTTCTTCTAAAATTTTTGTTTTTGTATCGAAAAAATTTGTCTTCTGTAAAAGAACTTTTTCAAAATATTATTCTTCTGAAATATTTTGTGTGTATGTGTGCGTGTGTGTGAGAGAGAGATGTAATGCTTTGTTTGCATTGCAATTGCTTACTTAAAGTACGAAAAAAAATTTCGAAATGACCCAAGTATATCTATGAAAAACTACTGGAAAGAAAATTAACAGAGTTATTTTTCCTAAATCATATGGTAAAGAAGAATTACAAAGGTAAAAAGCAAAAGAAAATTAAAATGTAAAACGCTTATTTGAGAATTTGTATTTGAGGGAAATGTCTTTAAAATGGATATAAATAGGGATAATTAACAAATGGAGATAATAATTGTGATTCCTTTTGCCTGAGTTTTATACTGCTACAATATATATTCATACACATATTAATCATATTCTATAAACTGTTAATTTAGTTACATAAAAAACACGGAACTTATGATGCTTTCGATGCAGAAGATAATTCAGTCCCACAATGTTATTGATATTTTTATTACCAGCTTTTAAACTCAAAATTTTATTGCCATTATAATTCTTGTAAACTAATCATAAAGTGGTTTGACTTATCCAACCACTTTAATCATTTTTCCCTTTTCTACTACCGCAATACATAATAGAAAATTATATTTTCAGAATTTCAAAACCTATCTAAGCAGAAAAGATGTTCTACGCAGTGGCGTAACGGAGAATATTAGGGGCTCCCTGCAAAATCAGGTTCTGGACCCCTAGCTGGATACAAATTGTATGTGCAGGGCCTATATCAGGTTTTGGGCCCTCTAGAACCCTGCCCCCTACGATGCGGGTGTTCTGGGGGTGTACGTTACGCCACTAGTTCTGGGGTACATAGATAGAGGGAAAATAAAATATAAATTAATTTTTATGTCAAATACTGCAACAGAGGAAGGAAGTCTAGAAATTAGATTTTTTTATAGTAAAAAAGGTCAAAAGCAAATTTTGTCAAATTGGAACAGTATTTTAATGCTTTTTAATACTTATTGGGATGAGAGGATACATATTAAATAGGTACAAGAAAAAACATTATGTGTATTTAACATTTTCTTTAGTGTTTCATTTTCAAAAAAGAAAAAAAAAACTACTTTCAAAATTACAGTGTACGAGAAAACGGAAGTCGGAAAACAACTCGAATCGAATTGTGGGAATTGACGGTGCTAAAATGAGTGAAAATTAACGTCGCACTGTTCATCTACTCGAGAGCTTTTGACGACGGACCTCGTAATTTTGAACCATGGTCGAGTGACAAGGACAACACCTGAGCTAGCACCCTTTCTCCTAACTACCACACCACATCAACTGAAAGACGTTTGAGCTCTCGACTGATTTAACGTCCATTACTTCCCTACACGGCGGGTCTTCAGCGGTACTAGACTCAAACTCATGACATGCTGATCACAAGTCCGTTGCCTTGACCCCTAAGCTTCCGCGGCCTGACAGTGCTGGAAGAAAGAGCTGGGTTATGGAATGTCGCAATGTTACACTGCACTACTCATCAACCAGTAATCATCACTTTTGTTGATTTATATTGTTAAAAAAAACATGTTTAAGTCTAAAATCATCTAACCAAAATTAAGCATTTTTCTCTTTTTTTCGAAAATTTAACCCCTTTATGGCAATATTAATTTTTGTGAAACTAATTCTTCAATTTTTTTCTCCTAATCTCCATACCATAGATAAGTTTCGATTGATATTTTTTTTCTCCACATAACTGTGATTCACCCTATTGCGATAATTGTTGAAGGATTAAAAGCGACTTCGGAGACAGAAGCGTTGAAAAGTTGAATGGAGCTTTGGGTGTGACGTTATAGATGGCTTTTATCTCAACCCATTTATAAAATATCTTCCATGTTATTAATCTGACAACTTAAAATGTCTCATGCATTATTCTTCTTTTTGCCATTAAAATGAAAACACTTAATTTTGTACATCCATGAATAAAAATTGGTGATTCCCAAACAACAATTCAAACGATATTTCTCTGATAAATATTGGGCAGAGCCTTAACAAGAAGGGAAAAAAGTATTCTGTGGGTCAACCGTAATAGCACGATACCAAAGAAACCTAACCATCACATCCTTTCGCTTACCGCCTCCGCTTCAACTTTCACTGCATTGTGGCACGTGTAGACACAACAATCCTTTGCACATTACCACTATCTCATCATCAGCTCACGCCAATGGTTATAGCACGCGCATCACGACTCCATCACGCTGGACACATTTGGGGGGCGATGTGGGTCATCCCAGTGAAGGGTAGGAGGCCACCCCCGAAAACAAACAAATTCCCTCTTAAACAATAGGGGGCTGCGGTCAGAGAGATCTCATTAAGGCAGCCGCGCTGGTGTTTCGAGGTTAGCTCCTTGAACCTAGACCATTGTTGCGGGAATTGGGACGCGCACCAGTTCGGTTTGCTGAAAGGTACCGTAACGTGATATCTTCTTCATCTATGTAACTTGTGAATACATTTAAGAGTATGAAATTGAAGAATTTGTGTATGTTCTACATCGAAACAGACTACTTGACCACAGAAACTGATAATCAGTTGCGGCTTATGATGCAAAAGCTTGTTTTTTGGATTGATATTAAACTGAACTACATTGAATTTAACACAATACTGGAATCACAATTATGGCCATCGAAATTAGTTAAGGAACAACTAATAAAGAATTATTTGGAGAAAAATATATGACAGTTTTTTATTTATTTATTTATTTACTTTGAAAAACTATTTTGTTTGAAAATAATGTTTTTATCTTAGAAGGAGAAAAATTTGATATTTTAAAAAATGCTAAGTCTTGATTACATATATATATATATATATATATTTTACTTCACCACATCCTACTTCCTGCGGTCTAAAGAGCCTTGGTTTCTGTAATTAAGAAAAAGCTGTTGACCATTATCAATCATTTTTAGTTTAACCAAATGATAAAAAAATAATTAATAAGAAAATTCGCTTCGAGGATTTTTAACTTACTATTGGTAAATTATAATTAAAATCTACTCTCAAGAACTGATTTTATGTAGTTTTATATTTAACGTAACTTCTATCAACGTTTTTTAGATGCATACATCAATGTATCATCAGTGTAACCGAAAGCACTATTAATTAAGGAAATGCTTACAGATTCTTACTAGCAATAAAAACGAAGGTGAACATCTTTTAAAATCCTTATTAATCTCAGTCACTCTATTAGATATCTCCGTAATTCATCTTGTAGGCATTAATGTATGACAACATGGTCCTTCTCTTCTGTCTTTTAGAAAAGAATATCGAGAACCAAAAACTTCTCTTGGTGCTGTTTTGCAAAGCCATGATTGATTAGGTAGTGCCTTGGTGCAGCTTGACCCCCGTTAGAAAATCGACCCCTAAACTTTCGTCATGAAATTTGATTGTCGCCGAGGTGTGCTGATGGTGAAAGAGGTTAAAAGCTTTCTTACCAAACGAATACTTGAAAGTGAAGACCGAAAACATTCATGTGGATAGACGAATGGACCACTATCCGCTGAAGATTACAATAATTACGGCAAATGGCTTTGTTTCTGTTCGGCGATCACGTTTACCAATTCCGGCCAGACGTTTCAAGCGAATCTTCTTACATGACGTAATACATGAATGAAGTTTATTTCCATTTAAGTTTTAAGAAATTTACATGGTTTCATTTCGTATCGCTTATTGTATGATGCTCGTTAGCTTTGAAATGGTTTTTGATGATAGATAAATATTTCTCCCTTATCAAGAGAAGTTAAATATTAATAGAAATTTTGAATTCGGATGTAAAAATTACTTTGCGGTATGAATCAATTTGTTTTTAAGTATCACTTAGAAATGATTCCGAAACATTCATTTAACAATGTACATTTGATTATATATTGTGTAAAGTTTCATCAGAAATAAAATTAAAAGTATTAATATGTAAACTACAGATTTATCTTTCCGTTAGTCTCTGTTTTATGCAATAAATCTAATCTCTGTAAGTGAAACAGCCATTATTATTATTTTTTTAAAAATAATTTTTATATTTCTTTACATAGAAGTGGAAGTATTTTGGTTTACATTATGACTGTTATTTTACAATTTACAGGGTTACCATTAAACTAATCACTGTTGTATCGAAAGAAACCGAAAAATAAGTCATTTAACAAATTATTATTAGATAAATGACTAATGGTCATAGCCTAATTTTTAGTCCCAATAATATAATTATGTGAATAATTAGCAAATCATTATACATTTTAAAAATAATTTAGACTTATTATTTACATTTTAAATTGTTTTTTAAAAATTGTGATTTTATACTTAAATTTAGGAATTTTGAAAGGTAAATCCTTATCAGTCAAATTATGGGCCTGCAAATATTTTGTACTTGCGTATCTTATTGCAAAACTTAAATATAAATATTTTTGGTTCTACATTTTACAGTGCTTAGTTATAATTTAGTTATTATAATTAATCCTCATTTAAAAATAATTAATAATTTAACTTCCATTTAAAAATAATATTTTGCATTAAGAATATATTTTCCCCCCTAATCCTTTTAATTTATGATATGGATAATGACTCAAAATAAATCGACTTTCGATGGTCTGTAAGAAGTAATTTATTTTCTTTTTAACACTTTGACAGATGTAAAATTTACATGATTCCTATTCCCTATTATTCTTTTCTACATCTAAATCATATATCGGGCAGTATCAAGCAGACTTAAATTTCAAATTTCTCTCTCTCTCTCTCATTTGTACTTTTGAAATGAAAACACCAATAATAAGAATTTATATTTCGATACGTTATCCCCTGTATCTCAATGCTTCCTATTAAACAATAATAATAAAATTAAATAATAATTCATGCTAAATAGTGCAATGTTATCCATCAAACAACAACAGATCGATAGGAAACAGAACTTATCGGCATATAGTAAAGGAAACGGATCTAGATCACAATTCGCATCTCTTTTTAATTCCAAAAATTCTTCTGTGAAATTCGTTTTTATTTCTGTTTACGGAAACAAATAGTTTACTTGGAAAATATTTTCAAATAAGAAGAAATCTCTGAGATCTCAGAAGGGGGGGACACCACATTGTTTCCGTGGCGGCAAGAACACCGACATAGAAGTTAACAAAATCTCTGTTTAAAAGAAGAATGATAGAATGATACAGATAAAAAAAAAAAACGCCAACTTCTTAAACGACTCTTTGATGATGACCCACATAAAGGAGAGTCTAATCTTTTTTCTCTCTCTCTCTCTCTCATCCGTTCGGTTTGTTACAGTGCGGTATTAGAGTTTGTACCTTACGGTGATTTCTTCCACACTAACTAGGCAGTGGTTAGATAGGCGTTGGTAATCCATTTCGGTCAGACGGCCATAAGGGAGAGTGACCAGGTCAAGTTACCAAGAAAATTGTGGGTTTCGTCTACTCACGTGCGCAAAGTGCGCAGATAATTTTCTGGTCGTCTCTCGGCAGATTTCGGGTTTGAACATACGAGAGAGAAGAGGTTAGATTTTTGAGATTTCAGATGAGTTTTTAAGGCTTCGAAGCAGATAAACTCTCAAATGAAAACATACTTGCGATTGAGGTGTGTCGATTGACCCGCTTTAGCATCAGTCGGTGTTTTTTTACTCAATAAAATAACATAATGTGATGAAATTACATATTCGTGGTTGTAATAAATGGCGATTAAATACATTAGATTCTTTTTGATTGATATCGCAAAAAATGATATAAATATCTTATTGTAAAAAAAATGTATGAAGTCCATTAAATATTTGGAAATATGAAACAAAAACATATATTTACGTATAAAATGTCGTTTCTTAATTACTATTCTAGCTACACTAATATCAAAAAATGAGATTATAATCGAGCACATTTGCTAAAATTTCGTAATAGGAAGAATTGTATCTTTTTTTCCTCTTAATGGAAAGATATGTTAATATAATGCTGCAACGTAGATAAGAAAAACGTATTTGGCAGTTTGAGAGCTTTAAATTTAAACATTATTATTTTTGCCACACAATTATGATCAAACTACATATATACAGCAGCATAAATAAAAGAGATAGATTGTTGGATAGTTTGAAAGTGTTAAGCTACTTTGACATTTAAATGCAAGTCCAAATAAAAATTTAGGAATTGTAAAAATATTCATTAAACATCGAAAACAGTGACAAGTCATGTAATTATTAGATGGAACCAATATTTCTCACAAATATCATCATTGATGCTAAATAAGATGATCGACTGGGGTCGATTCTTAAACTCAAGAAGTTATACCCTGGGTTTCGTTTTCATCAATTTCGTACTAATCAATCTAACTTTTGTAATTTAGGGTACATAATTTTATGTAAGGAAAATGTTGGAGCTATATTACACTTTCTTTAATAAACTAAAATAAAATTTCATGGTTCCTCAAAATTTAAACGGTTTTTTTTCATTTAGAAGTGTAAAATATGCTGTTATTAATGCTGTTAATTATGCTGTTATGTAAAATTTTAAGTTACATAGGATTTATGTTTATATTTTACGCTACTATATTAAAAAAGTTCAGATACAAATTTTTAGAGTTTTGAAATACAAGCATTTTTTGCTATCAACTGATTTTTTTAAAAAATAAGAACATTACGAAGTGCTGACTATAACTCAATCAAAAAACAAAACAAAAAAGACTGCATGGTAATTTTCCTCTTGATGTTTATTACAATAATAATTTATAGATGAATTTCCATGCAAAAATTATATTCCCGTCACATATAAATAAAGACATTATGTATGCGTAAATTATTATTATTATTGTTATAGTCACGTATTATAACATTTTAATAAGTTTGTATGGTTTTGTTTCATTACGGACTTGTTTGCAACAAAATGAAGGATTACACTGAATTCTAAAAAGTCGATTTTCTCTGCGATATTTTTAATTGTTATTTTGAATATCTTAAAATTAAAAGCATTTATTCCTGATATCGCTAATGAAATAAAATAAATTCCATACTGTTCGTAAGTACAATACAGAGAAACAAAGGTTATGAAACAAAAATAAAATACGAAGTTGATAAGCGAGCTTCAAAACTAAAAGCT
The DNA here is from genome assembly GCA_019973935.1 of Trichonephila clavipes. Classification (NCBI taxonomy): domain Eukaryota; kingdom Metazoa; phylum Arthropoda; class Arachnida; order Araneae; family Nephilidae; genus Trichonephila; species Trichonephila clavipes. The sequence continues at coordinate 1,338,220 of BMAU01000465.1, read as the reverse complement.
AATTAGAGATATACCTCAAACTTGGACAAATGAATGATTGCAAATTTCATGTCATCACAGCTGAGTAAATGAAAAATTAAAATTTGGCTTTAGGATTGCTCATTAATTCTGATTTGAATAATAAATAAGCAAACTTTTTTACTTTTGCATTTAAACTTTTTTTCTTGTTTTAAATTTACAGAACACTCAAATAATTACATCATCAATAATGTCATGCTCTCTCCTATTGAAATCGACCTGTCACTCAAACTTCATCTTCAAATTCGATAAAGAGTCCCTGTTAAGAATATTTCCTGGTTTCAATTATTTAGAACACTTCATTTCCCAACCGGATGCATCAAGGATTGGTAATGAGAATAAATAAAGGACTTTTAATCAACAATGATGAAATCGTAGCGGAAACCACCGAAATGTTCTATTGAAAAGTGATAACTGCATATTTGCCCTTAATGTTTGTGAAAGATTCGAAAGGTATCCGAGAAAAATGTAATATGTTCTTTATGTCAAGAAGTCAAGCTATCTTGACTAGTTTCACCAAGGAAAAAGAGTACTTTCTCATTTTAATTAAAACGAGCTGCTATTGTTCAATGCGTGTGGCATTCCTAAGTTGATTATACGCTTTTAAAGAGTGCCAATAACAAAACAGAACGTATGTGAAAACATCGCAAAGTAAACGTTTCATTTCTGTTTGTGTCGTGGGAAAACTTTTCATTTTTCCGATAGTTCCACAAAAAGGGCGTCAGGTACGATTGAGTAACTCAAATTTAATTTTACGCAAATGAAATGTTGAGATAAGCAATGTAATCAAATGCGATGCTCGGTAGTATAATAATTGCTACGTTTGCGTTTAAATCATTAGTTTTCTTTTGTTTGTTTTTATTCTTCATAACTCAACTATTTGAAATATCGGCGAGAATTTTATTTTTTCTTTTTCGTTGAAACTTGATTGTTTGATAACTATTATGAAATGCTATCATATTTCGTAATGAATTGTACAAATGAAAAATTACTTTTAAGATTTTGAAAAAACAAGGCTGTAATTTGAATTAATTTTAACAAAATGAATAGCATGCTTAATTTTTTACATTAAGGTATCCGACTACTTTCGGAACCGTGATTTAGCAAAAGCACATAAATGGATAACATTTATGATATTTATTGTCAGTTAGATTAGAATACATGAATAAAATTGTTTTAAGAATATTATTACTGTAAAAAATAATTTAAGTACAATATTTTGACAAAAAAATGAACATAAAATGACTAAAATATTCTCCTTTTGTGAAAAATGCTTCTATTATAATAATATTTTGCCTGTATATAGCTCAGACCTCTGTACAGAGACTCAACTAGAGTTTTTGAAATATATAACTTAGAAGTAGGTATATCCATGTTTTACGACAACAGAGGGGAGAAAATTTAAGAAACAAACGCCGATAATTATTTCAATTGGTTGTAACTCTGAAAGTAATGTGAATTCCTCAACAACAAAAAAATAGTTCAGACTCTCTGGAAAAGTCTTTACTTTACATAAGCAAAATATTATTTTAGAAGCATTTTTTATAAAAGGAAAACGTTTTGAAAAAAAGGTTATACTAAGTTAATTCTTTGCCAAAATATTGTATTTAAATAGTTTTTTTTTGTCAAAATATCCTTAAATGCATATATGTACTAATACATGTATTAGATTATAATACATGTATTCTAATCTAAGTGACACTAAATATCATGAAAATTATCCATTTATGCGCTTTTTTTAAAATCATGGTTCCGAAAGTAGTCGGATACTTTAATAACTGCTTTCAATTTAGTTCGGCTAAAGCAATTGCACTCACTAGCAAATGTATTTTATTATAAGATGATCTTACTGAAAAATAAATCCTATACTTTTGCTTACAATATTAATCATTAGTGCAAATTATATATACGTGTGTTTTATTTGAATTCTTAGGGTATCCTACCACGTTTGGGACCGTTCTTTTGAAAAAGCATATAAATGGATAATTTTTATGATATTTAGTCTCACTTAGATTGGAATACATGTATAAAATTGTTTTAAGAATAGTATTACAGTAATGTTATTTAGGTGCAATATTTTGACAAAAAATTAACATAGAATTACCTATTTTCAAAACATTCTCCTTTTATGGCAAATGCTTCTATAATAATAATATTTTACCTATATATAGCTCAGATCTCTATACAGAGCCTGAACAAGGATTTTTGAATTACATTAACTTTTGAAATACAATATTTTGGCAAAAAAATAACTTAGAATAACCTTTTTTCTCAAAACGTTCTCCTTATATTAAAAATGCTTCTATAATAGTAATATTTTGCTTATATAAAGTAAAGACTTCTCCAGAGTCTGAACTAGGATTTTTGAAAAATTCACATTATTTTCAGAGTTATCACCAATTGAAATAATTATCGGCGTTTTCTTCTTAAAATTTCTCCCCTCTGTTGTAGTAAAATATGGATAAATCCACTTCTAAGTTTTATGTTTCAAAAATTCTAGTTGAACTTTAGTACAGAGGTATAAATATATATATACAAGCAAAATATTATCATAATAGAAACATTTTTTCATTAAATATATATATATATATATACAAACAAAATATTATCATAATAGAAACATTTTTCATTAAAGGAGAATGTTTTGAAAATTGGGCATTCTATGCTAATTTTTTATCAAAATATTTTATTTAAATAATTTTTTATTGTGATAATATTCTTAAAACAATTTTATATACGTTTTCTAATCTAAGTGACACTAAATATCATAAATATTATCCATTTATACTAGTTTGCAAAATCACGGTTCCGAACGTAGTCGGATACCTTAACGTCGCACTATGAAGTAACACGTGGTCTACTGGTGACGGGCCAAGTAATTTTGAACCATGGTCGAGAATGATACCTCAGGCGGCACGCCCTCTCCAAACTTCCCCACCTCTCCAACATGAAGACTTTCACCCTCCTGCACACTCCTGGTCTTCATTGGCACATTGGAGCTGGAACTCATGACACGACAGCTACTTGATCATGACCATCAGGCTACGTGGTCTCGCAATTTTATTGAATGTGATGATTATGTGACAAGAAATATCGAACAGTTTTATTTAGTAACAATCTAAAGAGTAAAAAACGGGAATAAATAAAGAGTGCTGCTTTTGGCTGTAAATATAAATGTAGAAATCTAAATGAGAATGAAACATTAATTGAGGAACTAATTTTTTATACGCGATCATTGTCAATCACCACGTCACAAAAACTGTACAGTTTCTGTTTTGAAGCAAATTAGACCAGAAATAACAAATAGGTTATCTTAACTTGTTACAAAAGCATGAACGAAAAACTGCTTTTCGCTTTGGGAAAAAAAATTTTTTTTTACTTACAGAAAGACAAATTCTCTGAAAAAGACGAATTGAAAAGAATTTTTTATATTCTATCATTGTGATGTAACCATAAAAGAGTTTTTGTTTTTAAGGTGCGAAACATTGATTTCGAATTCACTTTTCAAATAAAACTGCACGAAGTCTGGAGATTCTTTAAGGAAACACTGTTTTTCTACCCTTTTGTTTCTGTAACAAAGAGAGTGGGAAAAAATAAAACATTTGAGAGGTATAAAAACTGTATTAGATTCTAATAGAGTCCAACTTTTTAGAGCGTTTTGTAAGGGTCTTATGTGTTTTGTGGATCAGGAACTATTCGCAACAGAAAATTCGTACAAAGATTTAAGTTGATTCTTTTCTTAATGATGCTAACGCTTAAAGACGATGAAAAGTTTTTTTTCCCTCTAGTTTTTTTCCCCTTTCATAAGAAAGGTGAATTATTCTTGAACGTTTTTATTGTGTTAATTGATGCAAATTTCGGCCAACTACTGTTTTTCCCTTTCTGTTATTTTTTTAATAGGTCTGTTCCCCTGAAAATCCCTTTATATAGGAAATTCTATAACCCCAGAAAGTTTTTCTTCATAAAATGTTCGAAAAATATCTTTAAAAAAAGTTAAATATATGATACGAATAACTCGCAGATCATAAATTATTTTTCGAAACTTTCATATAGAAATTGATTTGAGCAAATACTGTTAAAAGTTTTACAACAAAATATTGATGAAATTCTTAAGAACGATTTAAAATTAAATTTACTATAAAACTTACTGGAATTTTTACCATATAAGCATATATAAATGTGTGTGTGTGCGAACTTTATTTTTTAATAATAACTAAACAAAATCAGTTTTATGATGAAAATAACTAACTTGCTCCTTACCAAATAATACACAAAAAATACTCGAATATTTTCTTATAAGGATTTTTTTTACAAAAAAAAAAAAGAGGAATAAATAGTGAATTTAAATAAAGGATTATAATTTTACATGGACTAAAGTTACAAGATTTTACAAGATGACATCAGATATTTAACTGATTAATAAAATTTTTCTATACATTTCTATCTTTTTATTTCATTATATTCCACCACAAAGTTCAGAGAGTGTACTGGTTTTAATTTTTACTTTATTTATAATGCTTTTATAAATTGTTAATTTTTATTTTAAGTAAATTGAAAGAATTCAACAATTTTATAAGATTAATATTTATTACTAAATGATGCGTTCGATATTTAAATGTTTTATATTTTACGAAATTCAGTTTTTAAATCCAAAAAAATTAAAAAGCTTTTTACTTTTCAGTTCAAAAATTCAGTTTTGAAATAAAAAAAAAATGTAAATGCTTATTACTTTTATGAAAGATATATTTTTATTAATGAATTTCAATTATTACTTTGTCTTCTGATATTAGCACGCATTTATAATTTTTTCCAAAAGCGAAAAAGAAACATCTTGAGGAAGCATGAAGTCTTCATAACGGTAACCTTCATAAGGCTACCATTATGAAGGTGTTGGCAAGATAACCAATACCCTTCAAAAGTACAAGAAAAACCTTAATAAACGCTGAGTTTAAAAGAATATTAAACCTATCAGACAAATTATGCGTAATGGCAGGATGCCTGTCACTTCCAAAATCACGACATCCCCGTTATGACGTGACTACTGCATAATTTTCAAAGTGTGCCTTTTTGGTTTATTGTATTCTGTTACAATGCATAGCTATGCAAAGAAAGAAAAGTGGAAAAGGTCAAGAACGCGTAGCAGATGGAACACGAAAATGGTTACAATGGAATGGTCACAGATGGCTATCAAGCCAGATGGGGTTATTCGAAATTGTTTCAATGTGGCAATGTGTAATAGCTCACTTTGGTGAAAACGTTGTTGCTTGGACCGAGGAAGAATTTTTGAAAGTTTAGGATTGTGCAAGTGAAACTGTTATAGATACGCAAGGATCATTTAATGGATCGGTCAAAAGGCTTTTGTTCAAATGAATGAAGTTTATTGAATTGTTATACTTAGAATAAGGGCATTATATACACATTTCAAGATCAGGAATCTCTATGTCTACCAACATGTTCATCAGTGATTGTATAGTAGTGTTATGATAATCTAAAGGAGAGAGAGAGAGAGAAAGAAAATTTATAATCTTACTGCCATACTGTCGAACTTCCGTATAAAAAACTTCTATGTTCCGAATTTTTCCATATAGCGAGCTTTTTTCTGGAACCAAGAACATTTCACAATTTTCTTCGTAAAATAACCTCCCAATAGCGAAATGAATTATCTATATAACGAACTTTTTCTCCTGTGATTCAATCCTCCCCCCCCCCCCTTTTTTAAATTTGTTCTAGACTTTTCAAATGATTCTCACTTTTAACACATTTTATGGCAGGTATAAATCTTGAGCTGTATTTATTAGGGCCTAATTCGCCGAGAGCAATAGAACTCTGGGCATTTCATCCAAGAAAAGCAACCTTAACCCCCCATTATCCAGTTCACTGGAAACATCTTCGATATACCCTTTTACCCTCAGTGGAGTCTCGTGTCCTTGAACTACTCTTCGTTTGTAATGTTGACCAGTCGTCATGGTAACTTCGTTCCTCGCAGCTCAAAAATGTCAAAACGCAAGTGCTTGAGCGGCAAAGAAAAATAATTAATTCTTCAGGAAGTGGATAAGGCGTCAAGAAACTTTCCTTACAGTTTTTCATTTTTCGATAGGTAAGATATATAAAATAAATAGATATTAATTTACAAAAGGGTGAGAATAAATACTTTTTTTAAATACATATTGTTTATGAATTTGAAATTTTTTTGTGTGGTTTTTAAGTAAAATTGAATGATGAACCTCTCTCTCTATGTAACAAATTTTCCATATAACGAACTTTTAGGGGGGGGGTTAGCGACTTCGTAATATAGAGGTCCGACTGTACTTTCCCCTTAACTTAGCCAATCATCTTTAAATATTGTTTCATTTAGTAGTGCCTAATGAAGTTATGCTAAAGAGCTTATTTCTGGAGGTTGAATTCCAGTAGTGATCTTATACTTCTCATGGCAGATGTAATATTTTTCAATGACATTTTCTCTTCCTTCTCCATAAGGGTTTTAGAATGTACTCTTTTATGTATAAGTGGGTTTTTCCTTATTTAATGATGGTTGTTGAAAGATGAAAAATCTTCATTCCAAAATAGTTTGAGTAATTTATTTAAATTATGCAAGTCTTTCTAGAAATACTTTAAAATGAAATTATAATCGATAATAGTGGTAATATTAAATGAAACTGTAATAGAAAAATTAAAAAGGGAGTGAGTAAGTGTTATTAACATCGCAGTATAATGCAACAGGAGGGTTGTTAGCAACGAAGCTCATAATTTTAAAACTCGGTCAAATGCTGAGGAGGCCACCTAAGCTGGCACCAGCCCTCTCCAAATAACCACACCACACCAACGCGAAAACATTGAGCTTCAACAGTTTTAACCTGCATCAGTCCCTCTACATGATAGGTCTTCAATGGCACCAGAACTCGAACCCCTGACACGTCAGTCACGAAAATCAGAGACACATTTATTGCATCGGGTATTTGAAACATAAACCTCAAATATATCATAATTATGTAAACAAGAAAAGATCCGAAGAAATTAAAATCAATGTCAAAGATTCTACGTTTAAAATTTAAGCAGCTCTTTATCCTGCAAAAACAGAGTCTAGTTTCCCTGGCACACGCAAAACGAGATCTTCTTCAATACAAAACGATCAAAAACAGCACTTGTACCGACAGGTTAAGAGTAAAAACAAAGATAGGAAGAAAAAAAAAGTTCCTGCTCAAATGTCGGGAGGAAGTGTTATAATGTGCAGTACTCCAACAATCAAGGGGCGGCTTACCGACGCATGACATAACGGAACAGAAACATCCTCTTAGTACTAACATTATTTTTTTTATAATGACGCGCCTGTTTGCCTCTTCCCCGAATCGGAACGAAACGGTTTTTGGTAGAAACACCAAATGGCAAAAGTGCCCAAATCGCTTTCCGCATGCCCGATCGTCAAATGTCTCTGTCTCTATCAGAAACTCTATTCTATAAAATAATGAGGGTGTTTTTTTGAAGATGCACTGATTGAGATTTTCATTTCGGTTTTCCCAATCATGTTAATAAGTATAAGTGATGCTGTTTAGTGAAGCATGATCTTGATGGCTTATTAGGAAACTAGTATGAATTATTTTAGTTTTCCCATTTTATATGTTGAACTATAGATTGTTGATATAGCTGGTGTTAAGTTGACTGATGAAAGTGAAATTATTCAGTTATTATTATTCATTATTCAATTTGATTTTAACAGTTACTTAATTGAAAACATTTCTATTATTGAATCATAATTAAACATCATGACATTGAAAATTTTCCTTTTTTTAGACGAAATCAATTTATTCCAGATATAACGAGTATAAAAATGCATATTGATAAATAAAAAAACTTTCAAAACTCGATGATATATCATAATTTATATATGGATGAAAATATACAAAATTCAGTTTAATTGGTATTTACGTATTATACCATAGACCAATTTCGCCAAACGGAAAGACATCGCCAATTCAAAAAATATAGGCCGAATGCTGCCATATTTATTATTACTGTATTCGAACGTTGTACATCGCAGCGTTTTGTGACGTCTTTTGATTTGGCGAAATTCGTCGACGGTATATTACGTATATAAGTACCATTCAGTTTTATAAAATTTCAATCATGGATGAGAGAATGCTCATTTCTTGAAATACTTCTTAATCGTATATACTATTTATGTCAAAATTTATACATTGAAACTAGAAATACACCTTGTTTTGTACAAGAAAACGAATGAAAATGTTGCGTGCGGGGATTTTATTACATTCGTACGTGAAAACAATTATCTGTCACTTCTAACTTAGGCAACAACTCTCTCTCTCTGGTTGCATGATACAACATAATTTTTTCTCGTTGCTCAAATTACATTAGTGTCACCAACCAATTATTTAATAATAATATTACCACCAATCATTTACATAGCTGTCACCAACACCTTTTACAAAATAGTTCAAAATTGAACATGCCAAGAGAACATATAAACGAATAACAATTTATGTATATCAAATTCTTTTCTCTTATGATAATAATTTAAAATGAGACTAGTTGCAATATCAACTTTTGATGCACTTTTAGAGAGAGAGAGAGAGCATAAATTGTTATTTAAAATCATATTTCAACTCCATTACTACCAAATACTTTCCTGTAAAAAAATTATTTAATTTTAAAAAAAAAAATTTTTAAATTTCAAATTAATTTTTTTTATATATCCGCTGCAAATAAATGTATCGCTGAACATTTGCTTCGGGGTAATTACTTCTACGTTTTAAAATTTGTCAGTATGCTAAAAGAACTTTCCTTCTCCATGAAATTCAAAGTGAGTGGATGAGAGTTTTGCTATCGTTGCGCTATAAAGCAACATGAGGGTTATTGGTGATGGACCTTGTAATTCTAAATCTCGGTCAAGTAACGAAGACGACACCTGACCTGTCATCCCCTCTCCTAACTACCACACTACACCAACGAACCCGTGACACTGCGGTCTCGGGTTCATGCTCATAACCACTAAGCTACCATGCCCACTTCCTGAAATGGAAATGACTACACTGAAAGGGTAACTTTTTGTTACTTTTAATGTAGTTAAAGGAAACGTGAATGACAAAATAATACTATTTTCCACTAACCTGTTGTTTCTCGAGGATTTAGTATTCCGTTTTTGTGATGAGACGAAGGCTCGTGAGCAAGTAACAAGTTATAAGAAGCTAAGTGAAGTTCCTGTCCGGCTTCTATATCTTGAATAACTTCCAAGTAGATCTAGAAATAGAAATTTTAAAAGAGAGCGTTAATTATATATATTTTAGTTTCACTAGATAAAAATAAAATCACAAAGTGTGACTGTTAAATGTAATAGATGTATGCAGTGCATTTAGAAATCATAAGACCACTAGTGAATTTGTGCATTTCTCAAGACATACTATACAATTTATCAATATTTTTTCTTGAAACTGATCGTGAAATAATTTCCGTACTTATTGCAAATTTAAAAAATAAACTTAAATTTTATTGAAATCACCTCCTTTTTCATTTAAGATTAAATGAGATGCATGTTCAGAAAGTATAAGGTCATCTGAGAAAATTAGGTTATACATCATATCAGAATCCTCATAAAATGCCTTTATGCCTTATTATTTGGTACTTTCCCATTTCGCCGGCGCAAATATCGCCAAGCTCGCCAGGGAAATGGAAAAGTTCCCATTATTTCAGAAACTAAGATGTAGATTTACAAATGTGTTCTCATCTTTTTTTAAATTTCGCGGTGTAAAGAGTTATTTGAGAGCAAAGTGAAAAATTAATTTTTATAAGCGTTCTGGTAAATCTGAAAAAGATATAGCTAAATTGATGAAGTGTTCTAAAACTGTCATTCACAAAACCCTTATTAAAGAAAAATGATTTAAGCAAATGATCTGGTAGAAAAAGGATTTTCAATCACAAGCGATGATTGCCAAGTTTTTCGACTATCAACTAATTTAAAACAACTGGTACAATTTCAAACGGCTTCAGCAGAAAGACTGAAAACATTCACATATCCCAATAGGAAAGAGTCTATAGTCAAATAATAATATAAAATGTATGATAATGAAGAAGAGAGAGAGAGAGAAAACACACACTACATTTATTAATGCATCATCGACAGACTGGAATGAGCATAAAAAGGAAACACGGAAAAAAGAGGAGTAGAAACAAATGATATTATCAGATAAAAAATAAATTTAACTTTGACGGCCACGATGGTTACAGACACTATTCGAATGACTTTAAGAAAAATCAGAAGGAATGCTTCAATCAACAATTGGCGGCTCGGATAGTTACGGTATATGGGAAGTTTCTCCTGATAAATTATATGCAATATGCAGCAAAATTCAGAACGTAAGGACGTGCCCAATAGTTATTCTATATGTTCCCTTGATACTATAAGGGTCTTTATTAGGTTGTGCTAACTGGATATTTCAAGACAATACTTTTTGTTACATATCTAAATCCCTCAAGGAACGGGTGTAAAAAAAATTGTTTTGTCATGGTGAGGTTCATATTTGTACTCTACGAAATACCTTTCAGATATGTATTATACAAAGTTTACGCTAATAATAAGCCCTTTTCGTCTACCAATGAACTGAATGCAGTCATTGTAAAAGAATGGCGCAGTATTTCTAAAATTGAACTTAACAACTTAATTATTTCAATGAAAAATAGAGTGTTTGAGTTTATCAAGAGAAAATGTATATAGATATAATTATTATCAATCTGTTATTGTATCTAGACAATAGTCTTACGGTGTAGTGTAATATTCAGTGGTTAACAGTGTATTTTCCTTTTTTTATAATTCTAATATTTTTATTCCTTTAACTTATTATATTACTTAAAATTATTGAAATCTAAATACATTAAAGATATTTTAATACTATTTTCCATGCGTGTAATTTACACAATTGGGGTATTTATTTATTTCATAATTTTCAAAATTGAAGTGGATTTATAATTTCTTTACAGATTGTATTGTAATCAAATTTCTTTTTATAAAGAATTGAATTAAAATTACTCAAAGAAATTCTTCGAAAATAGGAACCGACAGAAGTAGAAGAAAAACCTATCCAAAATAGAACATTATAAAGTTTTATTGTATTTTAGAAAACGTTTAGAGTCTCTCTCTCTCTTTCTCTCTCTCTCAAAAACAACAATACAATATTAACCGAAATTAAACAGAAGCATTATTTTCAAAATGAGTACGCTTTTATTCATAATATTTAAATCTAAATCTTCATTTCTATATACTCTAATAGACAAAAATCATATCCTCTTAAAAAATGAAGAGAATATATTATATAATATATATTCTATTTCCTTCGAAGCTAAGTATGTTCTTTAAATGATTAATAAAGAGAAAAGTTAATGCAGCTAGTACTTCAACATTATTCTATTATAGTTATATAATCTTCGAATTAGAAGCATTGTTAATATTTTCAGAGATTGGAAAATTTTCCGACGAATAATTAAATTCAGGGGTATTTTTTCAAAGAATATTAGAGAGAGGAAAAATATATCCTATTTACGCGACAATTTTCAACAATGTAAAAGATCATAATAATATTTTAGTTTGTTTTCTCTTAAAAATATGCATCAGGGTCTGAGGGATCGAGTTCGTGAGCTTATAGCCGACAACGTTCAAATCAGGTCTCTTATCCAAATTTTGATTCAACTAACTTGCAGCAGTTCCACTTGAGGAACAAGTGGAACTGTTGCATGTTAAATGGAACAAGGATTTAAGAGCTTCTCTTGATGTTAAGAGAATGAGATATTAGTTAAGTGCCGTGGTGGTTATTTCACTACATTTTTTTAAAATAAACAATCAGATTTTCATAGGATTTTAATTCGATGGAAGTCAAAATTACGTTTCGTTTTCTTTATGCATTTCTCTTGAAATTTACTACTCTTTTGGTATGGTTTCGATGAGGGAAAATGTCGAGCATTTTTAATAAAGTAGTAGATTTGAATAACTTTATGCCATTTTCACGTTTCTTTTGAATTTCTTTTTAATTATACTCCAAAATCTTTACTTCACTTTATACTCTTACTTTCGGGTATTATTTTCGTACTATGTTTTGATGAAATGCCTAGGGCCTCTATAAAGTTAATAGAATTCTTCCTCTTTAGAAGCCTTTAGAGAACAGAGGGAACGAAAAAAGATATAAAAGCAAAGAAATCATATACCGTAAAGAAAATGAAAGTGCATCATCTTCTGCGGCCACTATAAGACCGTGAGTTCATTGGATAATCGATTTTTTCCAATTTTCTTTGATAGGCAGCTCTTGTAATGGATAAATAGGCCTGTGATGGCTGACCCAACCCACAGTCTCATTTTATGGGCTGGGATCAAAACATATTCTGGGTTATATACAAGTTTCTTGAGTATTTATTTTTATTTACAGGTCACCACCTCAATTTAGCCAGCCTTGGATGTATTCCCCATGGTATACGTATCAGTAGATCCTAAAGATGCAGCAATTAATATCAGTGGATTTTGTGAATTACTCTTTGGCTCACCTATTTATTTTTAATAGAGATTAAATCATTCAGCCGGACTTCCAAAATTCCTTAGAATAAATCACTTCAAAGTGGAAATTTCTCATTGAATAAACATTATTTAACACTTTTTTTAATAAGTTAAGAATTTTTTTTTACTTAAAAACTGAAAATAACTTGAAAAAGTAATGAAGTTGTAAATGGTCATAAACAATCATACATACACAAGTATTCTTAGGCGGAATGCTTTTGATGTAACTAAGACAAATGGATCTCTGTAAAAAACAAATTGAAAAACATCTGGAGAGAAGTCATGAATAAGAAAGACCTAAAACTAAGCTGAAGATGTTCTCTTGGCGTTTTCAGAGTGATAAAAAAGAAGTCAATTACACATTTGAAACTAAATGATAGCTCGATCCCTAAGTAGGTGGTCTCTTAGCAGGAGGCCATGTAGATACAACTGCTACAGAAGATGAGTCCGCGGTTGATCATTGCAAATTGATTACTCGCTTGCCAGTTAGAAACCTAGCTCAACTTTGCTAACTTTTTTTAACAAAAGTTTCTCAGAGCATATAAAAAGTACATTTATGCAGAATATTTTACTTGTTCATAGAAAGTTTCCATAATAATTTATGTTTATTTTTGAAGATCTACTATTATGTTATTTGTTTTACTTTTCTTGTTGTTTATTCTGTGAATAACGATGTAAAAGAGTCTAATAAACTAAGTAAGGTTCGAGAAAAAAAGATTAATAGTTTTTATTTTTATTTTAAGAACCTAACATAAAAAAAAATTATATTTTTTCTTATTAATATTCTAACTATATTAAAGAACTATAAATAGAAAAATCTATAAAAAAATGTTGAATTTACATTTACTCATAGTTAATGTCTTCTTTCAAATGCTTACAAGTTTTACTTCATCGGTAATTTGCAACAGTCATATTCAGCGTCATATGTTTTCACCATTAGTTTGATTTGCATTCTTCATCAGATTGGAAATGTCTTTATTACATTGTTTTGAAAATAAAACTTATACACGAAAAACTTCGCGTTTGCTTCAATTTTCTTATATTTCCTATTCCTAAATTTGCATTTACATAGATCTGTTTTCATGTTGAATTAGATGTGATTACTTTTAGGATATATTTAACTAAAAAATATTCATGTAATGTTTAAGCAAAAATGTTCATTAGCTTTAAAGGAAGAAAGAGAGTGAAATGTATATTAATTACATAGCGTAAATTTCAACTCGCTCATTCATCATTCTCAAGTCATTGCTCATAACGATTATATTTATAGTAAAACACAAATAATAGGAGAAAAAAAAATTTCAAATTGAGTAGTAATCAAAAGAAAAAATTTCAACTCTTGCAACTTCCTCGGTATCTTTCCTTTTCACAAATAAACATTTTACACTGTCGACGGCATTTTTCAATTCCTACTATTAACTCACACTATCAATATATTTATTTATTTGTTTGTTTGTTTGTTTATTTATTTATTTATCTTGGTGAAATTTTCAATAGTTAATAAAATAAATTTTAAAGCGCTCAATTGTATTGAAATTTTATATACATGATTATTTTGGATGACAATACAATAATTTAATTATAATTAATAAAAATTAATTGATTAAAATAAATTATTTAAAGAATTACAAATATAACCACATTGGCGACTTAGCGACCATTTTGGCGACTTGTCTCAAAACTTGAAAAGGTTTTTTTCTCATTGAACTGAAATTTTATATACACGATTATTTTGGATGACAATACGATACTTTAATGATAATTAATAAAAATTAATTACCGCTTAATGTTGTGATTCTGTTATTGTATATACATATTTATATTAATTGTAACTATTTAATAAAAAGTAGCTAAAATAAAATTTTTCTTTGTTGATCTAAGTAGGAATTGACTTTTTTTTTTTAATATTACTTGTTTCAATTCAAATTAAAAACATTAAAATTTTAAATTGTTTCTCAGTAATTCAAGAATTTATTCATATTCTTAAAAAAAAGATATTAAGATTGAAATCCCTTATCAATATTAAGTTTATGATCAGCATTCTCCTAAAAGATTTTTCTTTGTTCTTGCCATATATTTTTTGGCAAATTTAACACGTAGGCTAGACCTTTTTTCTTTCACAGCTGTAATGTTACTTTGCATCTTTTTCTTAGAGTATTTAATAGTGTTTATATATAATTATGGGTTTTTCGTTATACTCAAGGTTACATTTGGACAAACAAGGCGAGTGTTTTCGTGACCTTACAATAAACAATACATTTCAGAGATAAGGATGCTCCGCAGACTTCTCTAAAATCACGAGTTAATTACTGAGAATGAAAGTGACTTAAGTGATAAAAGAATTTATATGGATGTTTTACACCTTTACTAATGTGATGGAGAAGAAAAACAAAAATAATTGCAGTATAAAATATATTTATGGTGAATAAAACATTGATATTTTTCAAACTAAATATTAAAAAAAAAGATTGCATTATTATCGGTCGAAGTAAAACAAACGAAAAAAATTGTGTGACATTTTGTTCTAAGTACTAATAAGTATACATTTTTATTGGTGAAGTCAATTAAAAAAACTGATAAGGTCCATTTACTATTACTCAAACAAAGTTTAGTAATATGAGCCTTTTAAAACATATTTTACTGTCTAAATGTAAAATTTCTAGACCATCACCAGTAAAACAACAATTTGAGATAATTTTACTATTTTCATTTCTTTTTTAAATATTGCGTTTTTTCCCATTATTATTATTACCATATGAATATTTTCATGCAACAGATGTATAATTTGCATAATTTTCAAGTGTTACTTTCATTGTCTTATTCATCTTCACAATTTCAGAAAACTATTCAGATTTGCCAACTTAATTTGAATAACTAAAACACTAGACTACAAGTTTCAAATGAACAGAATAAATAAGTTAATTTTAAAATACATTACAAGCTTGCAAATATCATACATGAATATTCTGTTAAGTTATGTTCCAGATAATTTCGTTTCTCTAAAGTCAACAGGTAATGTAATGAAGTATGTATGTATTAGTACTGTAATGAAGTAAGTATTGTTTTTTTAATTAATTCATAGGTATTCTTAAATAAAGATTTTAAACTCTGTCTGGTCATGAAATATTTGTGCAGTTTAAAGTACACTTCCGTTTTTTCAATCTGTATAAAGTATCCGACGCAAAACATGCATCACTTTGCCTACAATAATGTTCCTTTAACCTCTTAAATTAATTACCCTGATTTGTAATTAAGTTATTTTGTATTCTTCAACAGAAAGCCATGCAATCTTTGAAGGAAAAAAGTTTCCAATTGAAGGTCATCTTCTGGGCATCTCTCAATCAGAATTGAATAAATGCCTCCGAGCTGAACTTGGCCTTTGGAAAGTTAGATGATTACAGACTTTTCATGGTGAATGTAAACCTGAAGAACTTAGCATTCTTGCATGTATTATTTTTTCATTTGAATAAATGGGTAATAATTTGTAATAAGTTTTTTTTAAAAAAAATTATTAAAAAGTGTATTGCAATTACATAAATTAATACAAATTGATATTTTTCCGAAATTTTCATATTACTTTAAAACATTAGTAGATTATAAACAGCTTTTACAAAATAAAAATATAAAGTGTACTTAATCATAGGTCTCAACACAAACAGAAATTAAGAGATGCTATTTGGTAAATAGTATTAAATTGTTGGGGCATTATGGGTTCAAGAAATAACTTTCAAAAGGCAATCGTATTTATTAGACTTAAAAGATGCGCGATGCGATACACAGACCACTCTGACAGGAAGACGAAAGCGATGAGGGGTAATCTCTGAGGGTAGAATCCCAACCGACCTCCTTTGTGAACGCCACAGAAAATATGTATTAAATAAAATGAATAATTAATTATTCAAATGTATAATTAAGTTATTTCAAATATAAAGCATATCCGACTGGTGTGCAGAGAATTTAGTACAATATCGTGTGAAATAAAAACCATATACATCTTCATAATTGGGAACGTTTTGTTGAGGCTATTTAATTTCATTCTAAAGTTTCTTTAACGAAACATCGCCTGAATAACTCTACTACTACGTTAGTTAAGTAAAAATTCTTTTCTTGCTTCACTTCAATCCCATGTCGACCATCCGGTATGGTGGCTCGCAACCCTGACTGCTGTATTGTAGGGCGGGGGTTCGAATCTCCGAAAAGGCATGGATGTTTGTAAATGAATAGTGCCTTTGTGGCAGGGAGGTACTCTAAATAGCCACCCAGCAGCAAGTCCTCTCGTGAAATTGATGGAAAGGGAAGAGAGATGGGAGACCCCTGACCATCCTCAGGGGTCTCCCTCAAAATTGGGGTGAAACCGAGCTAAATCATTCGGTCACCTGTATGGTGCTCAAGGCTTTTACCAATGACAGGCGTACAACTAGCCCCTTATTGTAATGAATTTCGTATGCCTAGACCTGACGCAGTCAAGATCAGGCGGCATAAGAAATAACAACAATAACTTCAATCTCATTGAACTATATACGATGGATATATTCACTAGCAATCGATCGAGAAACGGAATTTCCAAATTGAAGATATGCTTGCATACTTGTGAGACAAAGTAAAAACGAGGAAAAAACGCCGTACATCAACTTCTAAAGAATATGAACAATATTAGATCATCATGTTATCGGAGTTCACAATTGATTTCTTTAAGTCAGTTTTAGTATCTTTTTTTAAGATAGAAAAGTAAAAAGGCTGTAATCTGATCAGATACGGAGCTGTACAACATAGTAACTGATACTTCTGACTTTCAAATTTACAAATAAGACAAAAGTGAATCACTCGATATGCATTTTCATATGAATGCACTAGCAAGAGGTGGAAGAAGTTCTTAATCATATGCCAAAAGCCGACTTCTTAGCAATGAATTTGCCTAAATCGCCGGATATCCATCCGATTGACCTGACTGCAGTAATTCGAAAGGAATTTAATGAGCGATTCCATATGCATTGGATGTAATCCAGCGCGACTGTATCTGCGCTAATCGAAGATCACTGGAGCACGAAGGCCGACATGTTTATTCGACCAACCGTTCAAAAGAAATCCATCAAATCGTCCGGAACACACTCTCACTTTTCCGGAAAATCTTGTCTTTTGCTATGACGGTTAATCACAAAAGAAAAGAAAGTGTGTAAGAAAGCTGCCTTGTGATGACGCGCAGTGGGTATTTTCAACAGGAACGACCCTGGATCGAGTGATTTTTTTCCCTCCTAGATTGGTTTTATTGGTTTAAAGATAACTCACTGCGTTACGCAACAGAAAAGAATTTGGTTTCCGCACTTGAATAAGATATGCGTGATAACTTACCAAGAACATTTGACTTAATTTGATGTTTTATCAGAACATAATTTTGTATTAGTGGCTTATAATACCTTAATATCCTTCTTAAGTTTATATGTGTTGCATATAATGATATACATGTATGTATATACAAAATTATTACTAATTAGAAAAACTCATTTTCTTTTGTAAAAAACAAGGTTATGTTTTAATTTATGTAAATTATATATATATATATATATATATATATATATATATATATATGTGTGTGTGTGTGTGTGTGTATGTGTGTGTGTTTTAACTATTTGTATATATTTGGGGATTTTATATATATATATATATATATATATATATCTCTATATATAAAGATTAATAAAATTAATAAAATATATATATATATATATATATATATATAGCTTTATAGATAGATAGATATAGCTATATATATAGCTTTTTTTCCTTACTAGAGAGACAGGAATGATTTGAATACGAAAGATAAATGAAACAAAGAGATATCTGAACTTAAAAATATTGATGTTGCAGTATTATATCCAATGCCGACTTAGGATAGCTTTTAATAATTGATGTAAGAGTGGGGTTTAACCACCAATTTTGCGGTTAGCCAACCTTCCCTTTTCTGTCCCAGTATCATATGTGTGACACTGGTTTATATATTTATAATATTGGCATGTCATACACTTAACGAAAAATTTTTTATTTCAAAACTCTAAGGTCCGAAAACTTCAAAAATATTTCATAATTATGTAAGAGGAAATTGTACAGTATGCAGTGAACATTAAGGGATTTTAAAATCTCCTTTATATCATATACTATTTTTATTTTTTTAAAAAAAAACCGACTTAACGAAACAGCTGTGAAGAAATAGAGCAATTGTTTTCTTTAAAATCCATTTAATAGTGTTTTTGCTTGTAGTAGTTACTGAGATAATTTTCAATGATAAAAACAATAGATTCTTGATTTTGAGAAATATATCTGTTTTTCAATTAATTTTTTAAGCCACTGATTTTTGAATATTTAAAATATATTTTAGAAAATTTAAGAACTTCCAGAAAAAAATATGGAGAAAAAATTATTTATTCTACATTTTTAAATAACTTTAGTAAATAAATTCAGTAATCCCGAATAATTGAGGTAAAGAGTATAACATGTTGCATATTTTTAAAAATATTGAAAGATTCTTTTATCATCCTTTTAAGAAAACCTAACAAAATTCTAGGTAAAACACTTTTTTATAAATGCATATAATTCGTTTCTCATAAGTATAAATAAAATTTCTTCTAATGGTTCCAACAAGAAAGAAGATATTTTTAGAAATGTTATTATATAAAAAAGGGAAACTTCTGTCGCCTTAATTAGAATAAAAAAGTTGTATTCGCAAAAAAAAGTGGTGTACTTCAACTATTTTCAATAATATTAAAGGTATTTCTTATATAGCGTTCGAAAAATCTAAAAATATTCTCGTATTTAGAATGCATGCATCAGAGAAGGTTCTTTCTCTCACTCCCTTCCTATTTGAGATTTCAATACTTTTAAAAAAACATCTGAGTGTGTTTTCTTATCATTGACGGCTTGTTAAGAGTCCAATTAAAGTTCCCATTCTTTTGTTAGAGTTCGTATAAATAGAAATCGACATGATGTCCATCGTCAAGTATCGTCTTTTCTTTTGTAGAAATGTCCAACAAATTAACATCACGAGAAACAATGAAGAAGAAGCTATTTAAAAAAGTTGCTTTTATTTTCTTATTTTATACCTTCTTCCTTCCTAATTTTAGAGTTCATTTCTTAAAAACTTTTGTTTCGCCAAACCGTTTTATATCAGGCCAAGCGTAACCATGGTAACGGAACAAAAGTTGTGGATAAAATAGAAAATGTTATCGCTCTTTTGGCGTAAATGGCAGAAAGAATACTGCATAATTTGGGTGCAGTAGTTAAAACTTTGATACAACTTTTTTTTGCAATGAATGTCTAAATTTATTATTATCCATTATTTATATATCTTGACTTTGAATGTTTAGTTTTGTAAAGAAAATTCATAAGAATAAAAACAATCATGTTATTGGCAACTATTGTAATTGTTTATTGGCAATTTTTTTAGTAACATTAAGAATAAAAAAAAGTCAGGAAGTCAGGTAAGAAGAGAGTAAATCATAAAATTAACTTTAATCATTGACGAAATGATTTTTATTCTTTTACATTCACATATTTCAACGTTAAAAAGGGTTAATTTGAAACATTGTTTTCAATATTATCACAATAATGTTAATACTGGCGTAGCTAGTCTTGAGTGGGCCCAGTATCAAAATTCCTCAGTGTCCTTTTTTGAAAATTAATAAAATGATCGCATTAATGAAACTTTTTGAAAGCATCAAAATGTTACCATGTTGGAATCCTTGAAGCTTGGAGGCTCCATATTATTAATGCGGATGATACAGTGGGAGCTACACCCTTGTACATCACACACACACGCACACATAAATTTATATAACATCTACAAAAATTTCAATGGCGTAATGGATAATATTAGGGCTCCCTGCAAATTTAGGTTTTGGGCCCCAAGCCGGATCAACAAAGGGTACATACTTGGCGTCAGTCAGGCTTTGGGCCACTTAGAACCCTGGGCCTCTCGCGATGCGGTGTTAAGGGGGATGTACGTTGCGCCATTGAATGATTTTTATATGCAACAATCATTTCTGATACAGCTTAAATTTGTATTTAACATTTTTTCCTTACGACGAAAAAGATATTTGAAAGCTTCTATATTAGAAATAATAACATTTTGACATTATTTTGAGAAATAACACTTGCAACTACAAAGTTCCTGTTATATATAACTAACATTCAGCAAGGTCATAAAAGGTGGCAGAAGAAAAATTTGAAAATGCATCCCTCGGCAAGATTTTGCAAAAACTAATTAATTAAAACAAACCATGTATGAATACTTTCCTTTCAGAAAAGTATGTATACACACAAACTCTGCCACGCTAGTTATATGTCGAGATCGAATGGCGGTTAATAACCAACAACAACTTTTCTACATCGTTCATTTATGATTACAGCCATTAAAATCATATACATATCCAATATTCCCACCCTCATTTCCTGAAAAAATTACATGTATTATTTCGATGGTTTAACGAACCATAAACTACGATCATTCGACTCCAATTGCAGCACTTCACCAATTTCACTTTTTACAATTCGAAAGTAACGCCGATTCTCGATTTCATTCGGCTGTTTACGTTCGTATACAAATGATATCATAAATTAGTAACATTCTACTTCAAAATTAGATCTTTTATGGTGTTGTTGTTAGCATTACTCTTTGACTCGGTTACTATTTCATCCATAATCAATTCCTACTGATCTATATCTTACAGTGTCAGTCAGAGAGAAGAAAGTTCACAGTTCAGTAGGAAATCGAAATCACAAGCCTAAATCGATTTAATCCGGATCGTTTAAAAACGTGGCGCGCTTGGCGACGGTTGTCACCTTCTACCTAGTAACCCTGATCCTACACCAGGCGGAACTAAGGGCGAACAATAAACAGAGCATGACAATCAGAGGTCCGAAACTGAGTCAAGATGCTAGGCCAACTAACGTAAGATATAATAATAAAATAAATAATATTATTATTTTACGCCGGGGAATATCCGAAAGAAAAACGAACATCAAAATACAAACATATAAGCAAGATAAAAAAAAATAATAACAATGAAAGAGAAATCAGAGCTATTAGATAAGGCTGGATATTCCTGTATGCTTGAAGCCTTCTTTAATTGGCTAATTAAGAAAGCTCTCTATTGAGTAAAAAAAGTTTCTTGTGGGTTTGAAAAGACAAACATCGGCTTGTATTTAACTCTTTTATTGGATTATCTGATTGATTTGTCTTTCTAATTAATCAGTAACATAAATAGATTGTGGTTTCTCTACATACAAAAAGCGAATGTTGGTTGTAAAAATTAACAATCTTATATATATTAAATTTCGAATAACATTAGAAAAGTAATATTTTCAAATGTATCTTTCCGGGGAAGAATCAGGAAATGGTGAAATTTCTGAATCATACTTTTAAAAAAAATGTTTTTCAGCTAGAAAGTAAATTACATGATGAAGGTTGGATGTTTTTTAATGGTGTCCACTAGAATTAAGTTGTTGATTTTAATTGAGACGATGGTTAGAAAAAAGGGTGATGGTTATCCAAGCGTTCCGTGTTTAAAAAGAAAAGAAAATGAAGCCTTGTTTTTAGTTTATTTTTCTCATAGAATTTCCTTCAGATAATTAAATGAAAATTATACAACCTATTACACCGATAACTCCAAGGGTAATTTAATTCTAATAAAAATAATAAAAAAACTTTTTTTATGTTTTTCGAAAGGGAATTGTAGGGAAATACATATATTTGGGGCAACTCTAACTAAATAATACATTTGTAGAATCAAGATGAACAATACTGAAGGGGAAAACCAAGCAAAACGTTATATTTAAAAATGCAAAATATACTTGCAACTCATTTTGGATGAACACTTAACTTTAAGACTAATTTGCGAAAGTATTTAAAAATTCCAACAATAAAACATTAACATATTAACGAAATTAATTGAAAATACTTGGAATTTATTTTATTCAAACAATAAATAATATTTAATAGCTCGATGTATGCAATTATTCAAACATAAATTTTATTCACTTGACAAATTAATAAGAATATTTTTAAGTTCTTAATTCTTGTTTAAACGTCTGAATATTCTTGAATGAAAATTTTATACAAATGCAAATTTAAAAAATATCCAATGCTAAATAATTCTGCATAGAAACAAAAAGCAAATACTTTTTTTTAATATTTTTCCGTATCTGTTTAAATAAAACGGATGATGTATGAGTTTAAACTCAAATTTTCAAAGCACTAACTTTGTTATATGCATGAACAATTATAAGTAATGTTTTTCGATAACACATTGAATGGGAGGAAGAACAATCTTTGATTTTAGTAAGTAGGATACTAATTCTAATGCTATTCTCTTAACCCTTTAACTACCACCGACGTATATATACGTATCTCTCCATCATTGCGTTTAATGTCCCGGTCGTATACATCCATTTTTCTGAAATACGATCCTTTCTGTTGTGCTGTTATGAGTAAAACTATTCTGAAGGCTTTGAAATGCGATCAAATGATCCTGACAGCGTTGCGAAGGATTTACTTACTTCACAGAAGAATTTTCTTATTTTTCTTTTTCCTTCAATACACCACATACGCATGCCTGTGTGAAAAATGGTAGCATTGTGGAGCGAATCACGTAATTTTTATTCACCAGTTAAGGGGAGTAAGGAAAAAAAATCAAAAAAGAAAAAGAAAAGCAATAGTTAACTTTCTAAAAGTGGCTTCAAGTGTAAATTACTTAGAAAACAGCTATTTTTTTTTATTTCCGTTGTAATCGGAAAACCTTATAAATTAAACTGATAACAAATTATTATTAAGAAACTCTAGATAACCTTCTGTTCCCTTACTATACCTTTTAACCATCATTAAACAACACACACTTTTAGAACATAATCTGTTTATTTCTACATCTACATCCAAAGCACGATCTCCGAGCAGGATGAGATCGAATCGAGATTTATCGCCCCGAACACAATGAACGAAAACACGAACAAAAAAGAAAAAAAAATCAACGTCTTCGTTAGCCAGAATTTACAACCCAAAAACTTCGATAATAAATGATCACTTTCCTCTATCAAGTCCTCTCGGAATAGCATCATAATTTTTTCTTAAGTCGTCTGATTTTTTCCTCCCTCCTCGAAAACGTTCCGTGTCATCCTATACCAAGACCCTCCTATTGTGATGGATCAGAATTCCTAATTGGACCCGTATTGTCCGATTGTTTTATTTTATACTTTATTTATTTACCATCGGCGCTGGCCAAGTGCGCTATGACTAATGCCAATTACCAGAGTGTTACACACGCACAGGAAGTATTAGAAAAGTCGGTTTGGCAACAGGGCAGGACAATTAGCGACGATTAACAAAGACCGCTACTATAGATTCTTTTTTGTCTTCGAACCTTGGGTGGAGATAGCCTATTGTTTTTCTGTGCCTCCACAGATTACAAAATACTAGTTTTGCTTTTTTGCATGCACTTCCGATGGGTCCCTCTGATGGGTGGAGTATGTCGAATGGGATTCTTGTGCCCATTTAGCCCATGGTGGACATTAAGAAGCGGAGAATTGCAATACCAGGGGTAGGATAGGGTGTTAAAACGAGGCGGCTCCTTTTTTGTGAGTATTTCGGAAGGAGTTTTGTGTGTCACTCTTTGCCTTTTGTTCGAGGCAATTAGGTAAGATTGAACTCCACGTTTAAGTAACTTTTTCTCCCGTTTTCAGCAGTGCGAAGTGCGTTTCGTGTAGAGTAAACACCCATCGACTTAGGATGAATGAGGAATGTGGAATGCTCAGGAAGAATAATACAATACATTACGAAATGACAAATATGAAGCGCGTGTACGAAATGAATCCAAAGCCTCGTTCAAACTATTAGAGTAACTTAAAATCAAAAATCATAAGTAATTATCGAATAAAAAATATAAGATGTGTTATTAATTAAAGGAATCTTAGGGTCTGATTTCTTAAGCGCAATCTAAATATTTAACAAATATATCCAGAATACGCATTAGAATATTGAATCCAAAATAATGTGCATTATAATATTGAAATTAAAATATTAAAAACGAATTTAAAAATTTAATTATTACGGGCTTGAGAATTTACTAAGCGGAAATTTTTTTTAAAAAAAAGACACTCGAAAATCCATACATATTTTTCAAAGAATAATTTTTTAAACAATAACTGATACAGCATGCTCACTTTTTGGTACAATTGTGATTTTAATATGCGATTTGACAACATAAAATTACGATTGATGGGGGTTTCTTGGCTAATATTATAATTGAAACTAAAATTACTATGTTTCCGTGTATAAGCTGATAATTTTTGGAACATTTTTAAAGTTAAAGTAAGGGTATCGGGAGGGGGGGGGCTTGCGTACAAATCTGCTAATTTTAAAAAAATGTAATTTAATTTTTTTTAAACATTTTTTT
Source organism: Trichonephila clavipes (assembly GCA_019973935.1). Classification (NCBI taxonomy): domain Eukaryota; kingdom Metazoa; phylum Arthropoda; class Arachnida; order Araneae; family Nephilidae; genus Trichonephila; species Trichonephila clavipes. The sequence continues at coordinate 1,313,218 of BMAU01000465.1, read as the reverse complement.
GTTATCCATGCAGAATCGATATTAATCTTTTAACTTTTTGGAAGTTTAAAATTTTACTTTCATTCTGAAAGAAAAAAGTCACATTAATCCTTTAATCAGCAAAGAATTTTAACTTCCGAATAGCTCGTGAAATTTTCATTTATTCATTGGGATATCTGAATGCATATGATTATCACGCAGCGAGTTTTGACTGCATGGCATGAAACATAGATCGATGATCACCCCTCGTACACGAATTCCTCTTCTCGGTTATTTTCCAATAACAATGAACAGAAAATATGAATAGCATTTTTGTTGTACAAGATAGCAAATGAATGAAAAAGTGTTAGTTTTGGATAGGATTATCTGGGGAAAAAAGTAATTGTCGTTAATATTTTACTTTACAACAATTCGATTGGAAACAATTTCACCTCTTTTACCCTCTTAGCAAGTTACATTCACATGGTGGTTTATTTAAAAAATTAGCGGAACAGTTTTTCGAATCAAATTATATACGGGTTTTGAATTTTGGGTAGATTTTTGAAGAAAATGTACACTCTCCGTTTATACATAGGTTGGCTTATATTCGTAAATACACGGTATCTTAAATCGCCTGTTCTCTTAAATAAGGCATAGCTGCAAACTTTATGGTTATTTGTATAATATTTATATTCGCGCGCTTTATATGAAGTAAGAAGTATAATATGAGTAATTTTCGTGTGCAGTTATTTTAAACTTGATTAACTTTCTGAGACAAACCTACAATGGAGCACGTGAAGGTTAAAAAAAATGTCTCCTCATAACGATTTCATAATCTATGATGATAAAGATACTAGACAAATATATTACTTTGTTTTATTCAGCTTGCTATCCGTTGATTACAAGATGTGCAAGTCAACAATGTTCTTTTAAGCAAATTGTTTCCGGTCTGTGATAGGGCCTGAAGATCAGTCTTCTCGCGTGTGGTTGAGACATTCGATTTCGTTCACTTCTCACCTTCTTTAACCTTGAGCAAAGGAGTGGTAGATTTACTTTCTCAAGTCAATTCGCTGACTTTTCCTTTTGTCTTTTTCACTCTGTCTGCTTTCTCTGTCTTTCCTTGGATTAAAAATACGATCCGTACTTAATCCTTATTTCCTCGCAAAAGTGACATCTTAGAATGTGGTTTTCCATCGAACGTTGGCGATTAATTTCCGTTTGAACCTGTTTCTTTAACGCCTCGAAAGTTTATTTATGGAATAATAAATTCTAGTGTTTTAAACTTTTTTGATATGTGGGATGTTTTACATTGCAAGTGCACAGATACTAGTATTTTAATAATTGTATTTCTCTGTAATTTATCTGTTCTTTTATTTCTTACCAATTCAATTTAAAACTAAAAATTACTGGAAATATTGAATTGTGTAGTGTACAGACATATTAAAATCAAAAATCCCGTTTATAAAACTTTTACAAATGAAAAAGATTTAAGACTTTGATAAAAATAAATTAAAATGTATCCAATTTCCTTAATGCATAGAATGATTATTTATTTAATAACAAATATCCCACATTTGGTATTGTTCTTTCCTAAATTTCTCACCTTCAAAAAATAACCGAAATTATTTTTGTAATATAAATTACGATAGCTATTTTCAACTAAGAAAGAATGCACACAAATGGGTTTTCTTTCATTTGAAAGGGAAATTCATAGAGCTAGGAAAAAATCCGAAATTAAATTGAGAAACTCTTTTGAGAAAAATAATAGGATATTGTTACAATACAGAAAATTTATAAATACCTGAAGCAGTTTAAAATATTTACAGTTCTATGACTATGAATGTTAAAATTAATTTTTGGTAAGGATACGGAGTTTATATTTATAACTTTTAATTTTTGGGATCACAATTTATCTATTCAAAGAAGTGTCATGATATTACAGCTCCCAAAGAATGCATAACAATTCAATTTTAATACCTTTAATTATATCAACTATCCCAGATATTACAGAAACAAAATTATTCCTTTTTCTAAAATTAGACAAATGAAACTTATATGCATTTTTATACATATTAATAATATTATACAAATTTTTTCCTCTGTGTGTATTGTAAATATTTTTTAATAAACTGTTTGTTATTTTGAATACTTCTAACCGTTCATCAGAATCTAATTCTAAAAAAATAACACAAATGGCTTAGTTAAATAAACTTTTTGATCAAAACCATAACCATTTTCAGCTAAATACACATTTTTGTCTTTAAACTATTAATTATACAAGGTTATTCAAAATTCCGTCCGGGATTTCGAACCCCTATAGTAAAAAACTGAGACGAATATAGTAAAAATGAAGATTTGAAAGAAAACAAAAACGAGTTTTATTTATTTACCTTACAGATGCTCTATGTGTGAACCCTTGATCCCATGGCGTACAACACAATGCGGCCACACTACTCAATATAGTACTATCAACGGTATGGACATCTTTTGTTATCCTTTCACACAATTCTGCTCCATTAAAAAAGAGGAACGAAAACTCGGTTTTTTCACACCCCCACAAGAAAAATAATCAAGTGGTGTTAAACTCGGTGAGCGCGGAGACCATCACAAAAGAGGTATGTCATCTTCGGAACCTCGCACAATTCAACGATGTGGTAAAAGTTTGGTACTCACGCACATCACACAGAAAATAGGGAGGAATTCCATCTTTTTGAAAAATGAAGACGTCATCCTCGTGTTCCTGTAATTGGGGCATTAACCACAACTGTAACATATCCAAGGACATTATACCGCGATAATGGTCGTCTCAAAAAAAAATTGACCCGTAGACACGTGCTGTCAATAACGTTGATTATACCCTGTTGGACAGAGTGAGGCAGGAACTGGACCATCGCATTGATGTATGCCGTGTGAGCAACAGTTCACAACTAGAACAAATATAAGACATGAGGATAAAACTTGAATTGTTTCTGCATTCCTTCAAAATTGAATTTGACTATTGACTATTGACTTTTTTAGCGCTTCGAAACTTTGGAGGGAACCCTGAATAACCCTGTTTTTAACAAATCCAAGCAGCTAATAGGCAATATTTTCATGCATTTAGAACCATCATTACAAAAGCATATCATTACCTGGTACAGTTATAGAAATTTTCTTTCTGAATAATGAGTCCTAAACAAAAAAAAAAATTCATTAAGCGCTTTATCATTTAATTCGAAAATAAATATCCCATATTGAATGCTTATATATATATATATATA